>JAKOGI010000308.1:0-587500 GCA_029747015.1 Carnegiea gigantea | reverse complement strand
CATAAAATTCATCGTGAGGAAAATGCTAAACCTTATAGAGACCACCAAAGATGTCTTAATCATACCCTGTAAGAAGTCATAAAAAAAGAGGTTATTAAGTGGTTAGATCACAGGATAATCTATAGAATTTCTGACAGTAAGTGGGCCAACCCAGTTCAAGTCGTTCCTAAGAAGACCGGTATTATTATTATTAGGAATAACAACAATGAGTTAATTCCTACTAGAGTCCAGTCTCAGTGGCATATTTGTATTGACTATAGAAAAACTTAATGCAGCCACTAGGGAAGCTCACTTCACTTTGCCTTTTATGGACCAAATGCTTGAGAGGTTAGTTGGACATAGTTACTACTGCTTCTTGGATGGGTATTCTATTTACACCCAAATCTCCATAGCACCTGAGGACCAAGACAAGACCACTTTCACATGCCCCTTTGGCACTTTTGCCTTTAGGAGAATGCCATTCGGTCTTTGTAATGCTTCTGCCACTTTTCATCATTGCATGATTTCTATATTTTCTAATATGATTGAATAATGCATTGAGGTGTTTATGAATTTTGTATGGTTGGTTCCTCATTTGATGACTATTTGGCCAATCTAACTACAGTTTTGTAGAGATTCAGGGAGAAGAATTTGATTCTAAACTAAGAAAAATGCCATTTTATGGTAAAGAAGGGAATTGTTTTAGGGCATGCAATTTCACATGATGGGATTGAAGTTGATAACGTAAAAATTGATTTGATTGCTAATCTTGTCTTTCCAACTTGTGTGAAAGTCATTAGGTTATTTTTAGGACATATAAGATTTTATAGACGATTTATCTAGAATTTCAGTAAAATTGCTAAGTCATTGACCAACCTTTTAGCAAAAAATGTGCCTTTTTATTTCTCTGAGGAGTGTTTAAAGGCATTTAATAGGCTAAAGAAAGCCCTGACTTATACCCCTATCCTACACCTTACCATCTGGCAGTGCCTTTGGGGTTGATGTATGATGCTTCTGACTCTGCTGTAGGGGTTGTCTTGGAATGACATATAGATAGGAAACCTCATGTCATATACTATGTGAATCATACTTTGAATAAGGCCTAGTTAAACTACATTATAACTGAAAAAGAGTTTTTGGCAATTGTGTTTAGTTTTGACAAATTTCGGCCCTTACTTGATTCGCTCTCATGTGATTGTCCATACTGACCATGGTGCACTTAAGCATCTATTCTCTAAGAAGGATGCAAAACATAGACTGTTTAGGTGGATTTTGCTCTTGCGGCAGTTTGATTGTGAGATTAGGGATAGAAAGGGGTTCTGAAAACCTGGTTACTAACCACATATCCTAGATCATTGTGGAAAAAGATAGTGAGTTCCCTATTTCTGAGTGCTTTCCTGATGAGCAGCTATTCATGGTTTAATATGAATAATGGTACACTAATATTGTCAATTACCTAGTGACTGGTGAGATACCTTTGGGTTGGAATAAGCTTGACAAGGACATATTCTTTTATTTGGTGAAATTTTTCTGTTGGGATGACCCTTGCTTATTCAAATATTGCTCTATTCAAATTTTTAGGAGGTGTATCCTTGATAATGAGATTAAAATGTTCTTTCTTTCTATTATAAGCAAGCTTGTAGGGGGGCATTTTAGTGGGAAGAAAATAGTTGTCAAAGTCCTTTAGCGTAGTTTGTATTGGCCTAACTTTTTCAAAGATGCTCATTTATATTGTAAGAGTCGTCCTTAGTCTCAACAATTTAGGAAAATCAACAGGAGAGATATGGTGCCTCTTAACCCAATCATTATTGTTGAGATTTTTGATTTTGGGGGATTGATTTTGTGGGGCAATTTCCATCTTCTTTTAGAAACGGGTATATTGTCCTTGCTATAGACTATGTGTCTGCATGGGTGAAAGCTATGTCGACTAGGAGGCTAGAGTCATTGTCAAGTTTTTTAGGGATAATATTTTCTCTATGTATGGCATGCCTAGGGCTATCATTAGCGATCAGGGTACTCATTTTGATAACGCTCTTTTTGTTACATTGTTGAGAAGGTACTCGATCATTCACCATATAGCCATCGCATATCATTCCCAAACTTGTGGTCAGGTGAATGGGCTTATAGACAAATTAAATAGATTTTGGAAAAAACTTTGTGTAGAAACTGCATGGGTTGGATAAATAAGCTTGTTGATGCTCTATGGGCTTATAGGACAACTTTTAAGCCCCCCTTAGGTATGTCACTTTTTAGGGTTGTCTTCAGTAAGCCTTGTTATCTTCCTGTAGAACTTGATCATCGGGCTATGAGGGCTGTAAATACTCTAAACCTTGACTTATAGGCGGCTGGGGTAGAGAGGAAGTTACAGTTGAGTAAGTCAGAGGATATCGGAACTAAGGCCTATAAGAACTCTAGGATGCATAAGGAAAGAGCGAAATTGTTCCATGACAGGCATATTCATAGGAAAGAGCTCTTCCCAGGTCAGAAGGTATTGCTTTATGACTTCATACTACACCTTTCTTTGGCTAAGTTGAGATATCATTTGACTGATCCTTTCATTATTTTTCATATTTTTCCACAAGGTGCTACAGAGATGTAGGACCCCACGAGAGTTATGCATTTCAAGGACAATGGATAAAGATTGAAACCATTTCTGGGGCTACTAGTAGAGGAGAAAGAAGTAGAGCGTCTGATGCTCTATAAACCATAGTACAGAGAATAAGGTTGTTGAGATTAACTTAGATGCATCTAGCATTCAGCCTGGTACTGTTGTTCCTTCATATAAATCTTATTTTATACATATATTTTCTTTTAGTTTCATTTCTTTATTTTGGTTTTTATGCTCTGCATTCTTATGTGACTACATGCAATAGAGCCTTTCTATTGTTTAAGTGTGGGGAAGAGGGCCTTTGCATTTGTTTTAAAGAAAGACCACAAAGATTTTTTTCCTTTTCTTTTCTTTTTATTTCTTTGCTTTTGTTTTACTTTGTTTTGGGGAATATGTATGCTATTTTTGCTAGCCTGACCTCTTGTAATTTAGTATTAGGTGTACATAGGTAGGATGTACATGATAAAAACTTTGCCCTAACGATGACGTTTTGTGCCCCAGTTTTAACCTCAGCATTTCACTATAACTATGATTCCAGTTCTTATTTTATAAATCACCATTGTCTTAAGCTCTTAGGCTTCCATGGTTGATTCTCCCACTTGTCTTTATATGGTTGTTTTAGTTTTTGCTTTTCAATTTGCATTCATAATGAAAAAAAGAAAGAAAAAAAAGAGTACGACTTGTCAAGTGAGTCAATAAAATAGTTTATGTCTACTGAGAAAGCTTACTTCCCATGCTAATGAGTTAATAAAGTAGTTTATGTCTTGTCAAGTGGCATTGAGCCAAACTCTCGTTAGCCTAATTCCTAAGATGGTGATACACTTGCACACTGTGCACTAAGATGGATACATTGTTATGTTGGTTCATGGGTGAAAAGTTGGAGCGCGGATGTCATCAATTAATCCAGAGTCTTGGAGTGTACACGTTATTTATATAGAGGCTAATATCTGAGCCATAAGGGTGATATGTTTGGTTGGAATTTTATATTATCCCCCCTTGTACATTTATGTTAAAAAAAGCCCAAAAAGATTTCTTTTCTCTCTATTTTTCTTTTGCATTTAAAGATTTTGTGGATACATCTCATACAAATCTCACAAGACCTTACTCATACGCTAGGGGGGACCTCGGGGTTTAAAGGGCTTGTTGCATATGTTAAATGCACTCATGATTCCTACGAAAATGAGTTAGATTTTTTATTTCTTTATTTTCTGTGTTTTTAGAACTTTTGTTTTATTTGACACGAGGACAAGTAAAACTTAAGTGTGGGGGTATTGTTGATTCTGAAAGTTTCATATTTTTAATACCCTTTAAAATTTATTTTTATTACAAATAATATTATTTTTAGTATTTTTACACTACTTTTATATTATTTTGTATGAAATAATGAAAAGCTCGAGTCGATCCCAGATTGCAGCATTATTAATGGATGAGAGGCAAGACACTAGAACAGAAAAAAAAAATTTCATAGCCCAACTCTCATTAGCCCATACCTAGCTCCTCTCTTTTCTATCTGGAAAAAAAAGGAAAAATATATATATGAATCAACCCCCTCCTACTCATGTGAATCACTAAGGCACCCTTATTTATTTTCTCTCTCCTCCTCTCCTTTGCTGGCTTCTAAATCCCTACTCTTTCTTCACAACCACCAACCCCTAATCTTCTTATTTGCATAGTCAATGGAACCACCTCCCTCCTATATCTGTAGCACTGTTCATCACCAACAGTTAACTATCGAGGTTTTGTCGGGAACAAATCTCATAAGAAGACCTAGTAATAGCCACTAATTTGAATATTGAAATGAGATGGAAAAAACCAAGATTAACTCCACGTAATAATAGCAATTGTGGGCACTGATGATCCCCGTCCAGATTTTGTGCCATATTATATGGAAATGGGAAGTTAGATAGGGCTGGAAATATATGTATAAATGGGGGCTTAAGGGGAGGTTGAACGGCATCAAAGAAAAAAGAAAAAAATCAATAGCCATAGTACAATTGTAATTAGCTCCCCATTCGTTTTCATCCCCTGTTTCAGATTTTACTAACTTCGGGGCTCTTCTCTATTGTTGGTTCAAGAGCCTGGGAAGCCATTGTAGGAAGCTTCGATCAGTTGAATAACAATTCCTTTCTCACAATCTTTTGCTTTTGTTGAGATTTTGGTATTGGATTGAATTAATTTGCAGAAATTTAGTCCAAATTTCGATCGTTTGAATGCTTTGTTATTCAACTTTGATACTCTATTTTTTTTCTTTTGCTTTAAATGTACTCTTGTCCTGCTCAGCTTTCTATGCCTAGAGCTTTGTTGTTTTATTTAATTTGATTGCTTTATCTATTTATCTTATTTGGTTGTTCGGTTCGTTCATAACACCCGCCTCCTTTCATTTTCAATTCTTTCTTTGATCATCTACAGTACTTATCTCATGGTGGGACCTTATACTTGTGTTAGCCATTATGTTAATTACCAGTAGGTTGCTTTCTTTATTCCTTTGCTTAGTACATAGCAAGTTGCTTCACTACTACATAGACATAATATAGGTTAGGTTTAATGTGTCTTATCTTAATTTAGTATGTTATTAGATTATTTTCAACTGCAAAGGTATTTGTTTCTCGCCTATTATGTCCAATTTGTTTCATTTCTTTATTACCTCGTTTTATGTTCAGTATATTTTTCTTTTTCCTAATCTACCTTAGTTAAAATTAGTATAATTTTGAGTCATTAATTTCTTGGATCATATTTCAGTAGATTAGTTATCAATAATAGTGTAGCTAATAAAAAAAGAATAAAAAAGGGCAAAAAGATTTTTTTCCTTTTCTTTGCTTCATCTTTCTTCGCTTTTGTTTTACTTTGTTTTGGAGACATGTATACTATTTTGGCCAGCTTGACCTCTTGTAATTAGTATTAGGTTGTACATAGGTAGGATGTATATGATAAAAACTTTCTCCTAATGGTGACATTTTGCGCCCTAGTTTTAACCTCAGCATTTCATTATAACTATGAGTCAAATCCTTACTTTATACATCACCATTGTCTTAAAGTGTTAGACTTCCATGGTTGATTCTCCCACTTATCTTTGTATAGTTGTTTTACTTTTTGCTTTTCAATTTGCATTCGAAATGAAAAGAAAAATGAAAGGAAAAAAAAACAAAGTCGGGAATGAAAAGTATCATTTTGAGGCATGCGCTACTTGGAGTTACCTTTGAGGCAATATTGCTACTGGAAAAACTTACTTCCCATGTCAGTTGGTCAATAAAGTAGTTTATGCCTTGTCAAGTGGCACTGAGCCAAACTCTGGTTAGCCTAATTCCTAAGATGGTGGCACAATTACATGCTATGTGTAGATGGATACATTGTTATATTGGTTTTTAAGGTGAAAAGTTGGAGAGCAGATATCATCAATGAGGACCGAAAGTCTTGAAGTGTGCACCTTATTTATATATAGGCTAATATTGAGCTATAAGAGTGATATGTCTGGTTGGAATTTTGTATTATCCCCACTTGGGCATTTGTGTTAAAAAAAGGTCAAAAAGATTTTCTTTTCATACAAACCGTCACGAGACCTTACTCGTCCACTAAGGGAGACTCAGGAGTTTAAAGAGCTTATTGCATATGTTAAATGCAACTGTGATTCCTATAAAGGTGAATCAGATTTTTTTATTTGCTCATTTTTTGTTTTTTAAGTATTATAAATTTATTTGACTCGAGGACAAGCAAACTTAAGTGTGGAGGTATCTGTTGAGTCTAAAGTTTGATACTTTTAATACCCTTTAAAATTTATTATGGATGCAAATAATATTATTTTTAATATTTTTACACTGCGTTTATATTATTTTGTAGGAAACAATAAGCGCTCAAGTCCGTCCAAGATTGCAGCCTTATTAATGAATGAAATGCAAGACACTAGATCAAAACAAAAAAATGTCACAGCCTAACTCTCATTAGCCTAGACCCACCTTTTCTCTTCTCCATCTTAAAAAAAGAAAAAAAAAAAAAATGAATCAACCCCCTCCTGCTCACATGAATCTCTTAGAAACTCCCCTCCCCCCATTCATTTTCCCTCTCATCCTCTCTTTTCCTGGCTTCTACATCCATACTCTTCCTCCATAACCACCATCCCCTCATCTTCTCCATCTTATTTGCATAGTCAATGGAACCACGTCCCTCCTTTTTCTCCAGCATCATTCATCACCATTGGTTGACTATTGACATAGTTTCGGAAGCCAATCTCTCAAGAAGACCCAGTATTAGCCCCTGATCTGACGTCGAAATGAAATCGATAAACCCAAGATTGGCTCCACTTCATAACAACAATTGTTGGCACCGATTATCGAACATAAATGTCCAGATTTTACGCTATATTTAGTGGAAACGGGAAGTTAGATAGGGCTGAAAATTTGCGTATAAATAGGGGTTGAAGGAGAGGTCGAACGGCATCAAAAAAATAAAAGGAAAAAATCAATAGCCTTAGTACGATTGTAATTAGTTCCGCATTTGTTTTCATCCCTTGTTTCAGATTTTACTAATTTTCGAGCTCTTCTCCATTGTTGGTTCAAGAGCCTGGAAAGCCATTATTGAAAGCTTCGAGCAGTTGAATAGCAATTCCTTTCCCTCAATCATTTGCTTTTGTTGAGATTTTTGCATTGGATTGAATTAATTTGCTGATTTTTGGTCCAAATTTCGGTCGCTTTAATGCTCTGTTCTTTAACTTTGATGCTATGTTTTATTTTGGTGGTTTTAAATGTACTCATCTCCTATTCAGCTTTCGATGCCTTGAGCTCCGTCATTTTGTTTAATTTGATTGCTTTTTTTATTATTTGGTTGCTTGGTTCATTCATAACACCCCTTCCTTCCATTTTCAATTCTTTCTCTGATCATCTACAGTAGTTATCTCATGGTGGGGCCTCCTATTTTTGTCAGCTATTGTGTTAATTGCTAGTAGGTTGCTTTGTTTATTCCTTTGCTTATTGCATAGCCAGTTGCTTTACTGCTACATAAACATTAGTATATGTTATGTGTAATTTATCTTATGTTAATTTAGTATTTTGTTAGCTTATTTTCAACTGTAAAGGCATCTGCTTCTCGCCTATTAGGCCTAAGTTGTTCCGTTTTTTGTTACCTTGTTTCATGCTCATTTTATTTTTCATTTTTCTAGTTTGGCTTGATTAGTGTTAGTATAATTTTGAATCATTATTTTCTTGGATCTTGTTTTAGTAGATTAGTTATCAATAATAGTGTAGTTAATAGAAAAAAAAAGACCAAAAAGTTTTTTTTTCCTTTTCTTTTCTTTTTCTTTCTTCACTTTTGTTTTTGTTTGTTTTGGGGAATATGTAAACTATTTTGGCCAGTTTGACCTCTTGTAATTTAGTATTACTTGTACATAGGTAGGATGTAAATGATAGATTCGCCTAACAGTGACATTTTGTGCCCCAATTTTAACCTCAACATTTCATCATAACTATGAGTTAAGTCCTTGCTTTATACATCACCATTGCCTTAAGGTCTCAGGCTTCCATGATTGATTCTCGCACTCGTCTTTGTATAGTTGTTTTAGTTTTTACTTTTCAATTTTCATTAAAATGAAAAAAGAAACAAAAAAATAAAATAGGAAATGACAGGTATCCCTTTAAGGCATGCGCTACTACAAGCTACCTTTTGAGGTAGTATTGCTTCTGGGAAAGCTTGCTTCCCACGTCGCTGAGTTAATAAAGTAGTTTATGTCTTATCAAGTGAGACTAAGGTCCTGTTTGGCAAACAGCTATTAGCTGTTAGTTGTTTGTGTTAGCTGTTAGGTGTTAGCTGTTTGAATTAGCTATTTATATTAGCTGTTTGAATTAGCTGTTTTTAGAAAAAGTATTTGGTAAAAACTAGCTGTTTCTAAAAAATATTTTGGTAAATTTTCATTCATGCCCTTATTTATGAATTGGCTTTTAATGAGATATGTGTAATTTTTTTAAACTTATGGACAATTATGCCATTTTCACAAAAAGCTCTTCTCAAAAGGCTAATGGGAATAGCCTTTTCAAAAAGAGCTTTTTGGAGCCAAACAGCTATTACAAACAGCTCTTTAGCAAACATCCTTTAACTGTTTGACTTGATCACAACAACTAAAGTCTTTCCCAAATAGTTATTTTTTCCCAAACAACTGTTGTTACCAAATACCCCTAAACTAAACTCTGGTTATCCTAATTCCTAAGATGACGGCACACTTGCACACTGTGCACTAAGATGGATACAATATTATATTGGTTTATGGGGCGAAAAGTTGGAGCGCAGATGTCATCAGTGACGACCAAGAGTCTGGGAGTGTACGCCTTATATATATATATATATATATATATATACACACACACACACACACACACACATATATATATATATATATATATATATATACACACACACACACACACACACACACATATATATATATATATATATATATATAGATATATATATATATATATATAATATATATATATATCTATGTATGTATATATATATATATATATACATTTATATATATATATATATATATATGTGTGTGTGTGTGTGTGTGTGTGTGTGTGTGTGTGTGTGGCCCATAAGGGTGATGTGCGGTTGGAATGTGATATTATCTCGCTTGTACATTTGTGTTAAAAAAAGCTCAAAAGGATTTTCTTTTCTCTCTATTCTTTTTCCTTTTAAAGATTTTGTAGGCACATCTCACGCAAACCATCACGAGATCTTATTTGCGCAGTAGGGGGGACTTAGGGGTTTAAATGACTTGTTGCAAACGTGATTCCTATGAAAGTGAGTTAGATTTTTATTTGATTATTTTCTATTTTTTTATGATTTTTGTTTTATTTGACTTGAGGACAAATAAACCTCATGTGTGCAGGTATTTGCTGAGCTTGAAAGTTTGATATTTTTAATACCCTTTAAGCTTTGTTTTGCTTGCACATTTTTAGTATTTTTACACTACTTTTATATTATTTTGTAGAAAATAATAAAGAGCTCAGGTCGGTCCAAGATTGCAGCATTATTAATGGATAAGATGCAAGACAATGAATCAAAACAAAAAAATTTTCACAGCCTAACTCTCATTAGCCCAGTCCCATATTTTCTCTTTTCCATCTAAAAAAAAGTCAAAAATATGAAGCAACCCCTCCTCCTCACGTGAATCACTTACACAATCCCCCCACCATTTATTTTCTCTCTCCTCCTTTCCTTTCCTGGCTTCTACATCCATACTCTTCCTCTATAACCGCCACCCCCTCATCTTCTCCATCTTATTTGCATAGTCAATGAAACCACCTCCCCCCCCTTTTCTCCAACATCGTTCATCACTATCAGTTAACTATCGAGATTTTTTCGGAGTAAATCTCTCAAGAAGATCTATAATAGGTGCTAATCTAACCGTTGAAATGAGGCGGAAAAAGGTAAGATTAGCTCCACCTCATAACAGCAATTGTGGGCACCAATTATGTAGCATAAACATCCAAATTTTGTGTCATATTTTATGGAAATGGGAAGTTAGATAGGGCTGAAAATTTGTGTATAAATGGGGGTTGAAAGGGAGGTAGAAAAGGACCAAAAGAAAAAAGAAAAAATTGGTAGTTGTAGTACAATTGCAATTTTTTTGTTTTGATTCATTGTCTTGCATCTTATCCATTAATAATGCTGCAATCTTGGACCGACCTGAGCTCTTTATTATTTTCTACAAAATAATATAAAAGTAGTGTAAAAATACTAAAAATGTGCAAGCAAAACAAAGCTTAAAGGGTATTAAAAATATCAAACTTTCAAGCTCAGCAAATAAAATACAACCTATACTATGTCTATGTAGTAGTAAAGCAACTTCGCATGTACTAAGCAAAGGAATAAAGAAAGCAACCCACTGGCAATTAACATAATGGCTAACAAAAGTATAGTGCCCCACCATGAGACAAGTACTCCAGGTGATCAGAGAAAGAATTGAAAATGAAAGGAGGAGGGGGCGTTGTGAACGAACCAAGCAACAGAATAAATAAATAAATAAAGCAATAGCCAGTTGAAGAACAGAGCATTCAAACGATCGAAATTTAGGCCAAAATTCTGCAAATTAATTCAAACCAATGCTAAAATCTCAACAAAAGCCCAAGATTGAGAGAAAGGAATTGATGTTCAATAGTTCGAAACTTTCAATGGCATCCCAGGTTCTTGAACCAAGCTCGAAAATTAATAAAATTTGAAACAAGGGATGCAAACACATGGGGAGCTAATTACAATTATACTAAGGCTTGTGATTTTTTTTATGCCTTTCTATCTCCCCTTCAACCCCTATTTATACACAAATTTCCAGCCCTAACTAACTTCTCATTTCCACAAGGCATGGCACAAAATCTGGACGTTTATACTGGATAATTGGTGCCTACAATTGCTATTATGAAGTGGAGCAAATCTTGGGTTTTTCATCTCATTTCAACAGTCAGATTAGGGGCTACTACTGGGTCTTCTTGAGAGATTGGCTCCTGAAAAAATCTCCATAGTTAATTGATGGTGATGAACGGTGCTAGAGAAAAAGGAGGGAGATGGTTCCATTGACTATGCAAATAAGATGGAGAAGATGAGGGGCTGGTAGTTATGGAGGAACAGTATGGATGTAGAGGCCAGGAAAGGATAGAGAAAATAAATGGGAGGAAGAGTGTCTAAGTGATTCATGTGAGTAGGACGGGTTGATTCATACATCTTTTTTTGCCTTTTTTTTTCAGATCGAAAAGATAAGAATAAGAGGTGGGTATGGGCTAATGAGAGTTGGGCATTGAAATTTTTTTGTTTTGAACCAGTGTCTTGCCTTGAATTCATTAATAATGTTGTAATCTTGGATCGACTTGAACTTTTTATTATTTTCTATAAAATAATATAAAAATAGTGTAAAAATACTAAAATAATATTATTTGAAAGAAAAATAAAGTTTAAAAAGTATTACAAATATCAAAATTGTAGACTCAACACTTAAGGATTAAGTTTCATGCCATTTGAATAAGTTTGGAGAAATTCATGCGCCCAATAGCAAGGAGAAGTCCATTTCTGCACATGCCTAGTTGTCCAATTGATATATCATCTGTTGCTTATCAAATGTAAGGTTATAATGTCATTTTGGAAAGCTTTTTCAATGAGGAATATAGACTTAAATTCCCTTTGACCATTGGGTGAGGCTTTAAGTGAGGTATGCAAATTTGGCTAGTTTGATCCTTATTTCACCTTTTTGGTAACTTTCTTGAATCTTTGACTTATTTTCACATACTTTTTGTCATGAAGACTATTTTTAGGGGACTAATGCCTATAAGAAACCAAAAATTAAGTTATTTTGCCGTTGGTGAGTTGAGCAAGTAACATCATATCACAAATGCAAGTAGCATGCAATATACTCTTTAGTATATATGTTAAAGACACATTTCGGAGTCGACAACAACCTAGCAATTTTACCCAAGACGCAGGCAACATTCTGCTTGAGGTCTAATCAACTAGATTGTAAGCATCCATCAACTTTGAGCACATGATACAAGAGGAGAGCAAGGGGGTAACCGGGGAAGGGAGCTGTTATTGGCTTAAAAGAAAAGTTCAAGATGTCCTATTTCTAGTCCCACTCCATTTGGACGTCATTTGATCACTCAAATACAAGTTCAAAGCCAAGAGTTCAAACTTGTTGGCTCGCCCTTCCACAAAAAGGGTTTTGTGCACCATTTTGTTAGCATTCAAAGCATGTTGAAACTATCCTAAAATGTAGTCTAAGAAATAAATTTTTCAATAAATCAAGTTCCATACAATTTTTGGCTTGGAAGGATATCAAAAAGTATCATTCAAAACCCAAAAAAATTGACCTAAATACTCAAAGGAGCTGTTTTAATTGGCATAAGTTGGACGAAATCCCCTTGTATCAAACAAGTTGAATTGCTGTAGTTTTTGCTATTTTTGGCCAAGTTAAGGATCTCCATTTGACTTCCTAACTTTTTTGCTATAATTTTTGTTCTTTCATTTGACCTCATCAGATACTCTTACAGAAATTTAAATTAAGGTTGTACTTCATTGGCACCCATTATGTTTGGAGGCACAAGTGAGCTGTCGAAGGTTGTGGTTTTTGGCTGAATGCATTTTACTTATGTGGGATTCTTTGTGCTTTCCATTTAAACTCACCTTTGTTTCCTTCCCTCGTCCCCCTTTTTTGGGGTATTATAGCTGAATATAAGATGGTGCGAGGGGCAGTATAAATACAATTCTTGGGGCCATGTTGTTAGATAAGTTTTGAGTGCTCACGACAAGTTGAGCAATAGCTGCTTTCAACCCCCCGGCCCCACTCCATAGGCACAAATTCTCCACTTACTTTGTTTCGCTTTTGGCCAAGGAAAGTAGCTTAGTAATGCTTAATCAACTCCTTCGTATTGTGTCTTATACTTGGAGAGAATCAAGGATTATCCAAATAAAACTCAAAATTTATCTTATTTTGTGCTACGCTTGAGTTGACTATAATCAATTCCGCAACTTTATACTCTGTTTGAATTTATGTCACGCAAAATTCTGCAACTTCCTTCAGTTGTTGCTTTCTATGTTTCCCATTGTTAAGCTTCTGTCCAAATTCTCCAAATTTTAGTTCCGTCTCATTGTCCGAAGATCACCAATTCATTTGAGTTGTTTTGTTTTGTGTCTCCAAGCGTTAGTCTTTGCTTCCTTCATCATTTTAGACGCCGCGGTGTTTCTTGCCTTGAGATTTCATCAGTTGGGAGCTGCGAATTCCATTAGCTAACATGGCCAATAACAGCAGGCATATGGTGGACCCCCAGACCATCCGTGCAACGTGAGCCCAACGCCTGAACCCGCCTGCGGCCACCTTTTCCCGTGTCACTTTTTTGTTTGCTCCGATTCTTTTTATTTGAATTTTTGTTAAGGGGCAACAAGGATATGAGAAATACACTTTGAACCATTGATGTTGTGATGTCCTTAGCAAAAAGAGCAAAAATCATTCGAGTTTTAGTTGTTCAATTGCTTTGTATCATTTTGAATTTTTTTTTTTTAAAATTCAACTCAAACTTTGCTTAAGATCAATTATTTTGTTTTATTTTTTAATGAACATAACTTTGTAATTTGAAAGTACATATACACGTTTAAAAAATTGAAACAATTAAGGACATATAAAAGCAATCATCAGAATGCTCATTTGTAAGCTTTATAAATGTTCATTTTGAAAATAAGTAGATACCATTACTTATAAAATAGTAAACGATGATACTATGTTTCCTTAAAAGTAATGAAAAGTAAATTAAAAAAACACAATATTAGAATAACAATAAAATACGCTTAGAAATGCAATCAAAACATCAGATAAGAAGTTATTTCTTTCTCAAAATCAACCATATCCATATCAATAGTCGTCATCTAGCAACATACTTAGGTAAAGTAATGCGAGACAAATAAAAATTTCCAATGCTCATTTGTGCTTTACATAAATGCTCATTTCTAGACCACATAAATACTTATTACCAAAATGGTCATTTGCACAACATATAAATGCTCATTCAAGCCGATAGACACACGCAGTCTATATTGCTATGTGGATCTGAAACCATGATATAATTTTCCTTCTTAATCATATAGGTTATCTTCAACTTCATCTATTAATTTCATGAGTTGACATGTTATAAACTTTTAATTATGGCTTTTGGCAAAGTCGAAGACTTGGACTCAAAAATTTTGCAATATGGCCCATTTAATCATGTAGATTATCTTCAATTTCATCGATTAATTTGTCATTACAAATCACAAAATTGAGATCAGGATGTCCACCCATCAGTCGGTTCAAAGCTTCTATTTTATCTTATTCACTTAAGACAAAACATAAAATATATTGCATGACTCCTAAGCATGGGATATATTAGGCAAATCACTGCCTACGTATGTCAAATTGGTCAAGTGAAAGTCAGTCTTGACATTATGCTTAAATCTGATATAAAATCATAGATATCTCTCAATCTAGTTACATGGCTCTTTTATATAGAAATACTGGGATTACTTTGTATAGTATACCTTGAAAAAAGGAGAGAAATTATAAAAAGCAATACAACAAATAAAAATAATAGACTAAAAAAGCTACCCATGTATCTTCTCAGTCATGGTTAAGAAAATCGGACCAGACCGGCCGGTCCGACCGGTTGGACCCTGAACCGGTCAAATCAACGGTCCGAAAATCAAGTAAAACCGTTTGGACAGTCGAACCGGAACCGGTCAAATGCGGTTGGACCGGCTGATTCGGTCAAACCGGCCAACCCGCGGTTGGACCGGGTTTTCCCAGGTTCTTTAAAAACTTTTTTTCTTCCCACCCCAAATGATTTCACAGCCCTAAGCTCCTCGACACCCTCTCTATGTGGCCTGGCGATTGCAACGGTGCAACCCTAGCTCGCCTGCGTCACCACCACTGACCTCACATCATCATCTGGTTTACTCTGTTTTTTTTTTAATTAGAGAATTCAGATCTGAAAATACATGGAAGAAGAGGACATGGAGATGATGGAGGAGGAAAGGAGAAAGAGATTGAGAGAGAAAGAAGAGGAAGTAAAACAGAGAGGAGTACTACTAATATTGAGGATGAAGTTGAATTTTATTTTGTGGGAAAACAAGAGCTTTGATTTGAGAAAAATGGAGGAGGACATGAAAGGTTTGGGAGGAAGAAGAGAATCGGATGAGAGAGACAAGGCCAGAGAGTTTGGGGGTTGGGGGTGTTGTACTTGGCAAATATATGTTTCCTTGAAAAAAAAAGATTTTATAATATATAGTTATGGAAATAGATCTTTTTATTATACACTATTATTATTAATGGAAATTACCATATACATATGGCATAAATTAATTTTGTTACCATAAATTACTCATTTAGTGTTTTGAAAAATATTTGCAAATATATAATAAAACAAAACAAAAGAGTAAATTAATTAAATATATTTAAACAAAAGAGCAAGGTTACTATATCTAGATCTCCCCAGATGCCGTAAAATCGGGACCCACACTGGGGTGATGGTGGTGTTGTTGTATATTTAAACAAAAGAGTAAAATTAATTAAATATATTATAACTATATGTGAAAAAAAATTTCAGATTCATAGGGTTGCGCCGGCCTAATCCGGCTTGATGGTCAACCGGATCAACTGATCTAACCCCGGTTCAAACGGTCCGCCGGTTGAACCATCGACCCGCTTAGTCAACCGGTTCGATAACCAGGTCGGTTCTCTCAACATTGTTCCCAGTCGGACAAATTAACAAACAAATACTAAACCACACAAAAGAGAGTTTTTTTTTTTTAAAATTCTTGCAGTCGCAGATGTAATATCTGTAACCTTCAACATGGTCAAATCCAATTTAAACCTACTCGTGCCGTACGTAATCACCCATGTGCCGGATCTAAGATGCAAAGGCAAGATGCGGCTAGAGCATATGCTCCGAACATTTTTTTGCTAGCTCCTCCCCTTAGAAATGGCATATACTCCGGAACAAAGGATCTCTCACATAAAAGACAGCTTAAACAAGAAACCAAATCGTGACTGTACATTCATCTCAATTCGAAAATGGCAGACACTGGATCTCTCACTTGCACAACAAAGTGAACATCACAACAAAGGTTCAAAAGAGTTGAAACACCAGAAGCATAATCTTTTAATCACCAAACACACAACATTAGCTTATTCAGACAAGGTTAGCACCTACAACCACAACCACAATCACAGATCCTTACCAACTGCCACCGACGATAAAAATGTCTATTCAGACAAGATTAGCACCTACAACCACAACCACAGTTCCTTACCAACTACTGCCAAGAATAAAAATGTCCCCAAGTTACAACAAAACCTCCCCAAAACTGTACAATCAAAAGATTCAACAGATATTTCCTATGATATCATAAACCTACATCAGCTACAGAGGAGTGTTTCTACAACAAAAACAAGCAAACAAGGCTCAGGAGAGGAGGTGAACAACAAAATTGCTGCCCAAATCACCTCTCAAGGGGATCAGCAGCACTCCCCACGCTTGCCGAATCCGGGAATGCTCAGAGAACGTTTCCTCATCCTAATGTTGTTGGAAGGGATCTTATTGTCAGTCTTCTCAGGCATCATGGAAGTGTATGAACGTAGAGCTTCAGTTAATGGCTCACTCCTGCTCCTCAAGAACATGTCGAGAGTTGAAGCGTACTTGTGCTCTTTCTTGTTATTTTCCACATGGGCTGACAGACTCCCTGAAGTCAATAAGGATTCAACTTTGATATCTTTGTCGTAATCCGACCTATAGCCATTTTCTACGCCATCCTGGATAGCCAGATCATCATACTCCTCATCTGACTTTGTGGATTCCTCGTCAACAGATCCTTCAACCTGAGGCAAGATGAACTCAAAGGTCAAGTTCGCTCTTTCACACACAGCGGGAATAATAAAATTAATTGTAACCAACCAAAAAATGGCTGTAAGGATGCAGGCCCCAATTGGAATTCCCAACCACGTACAGCCTTTCCCTAAGTTTGGAGATGTCGAAAATGTATACAAGCAACCTTTAGGGATTCTAAAACGGTGATGACTGTAAGAAATCATGAAACAATTGATCTTCTTAAAGCAAGGGGAAAAGGCTCGTGAAGCCATTCAAGCCTTCAAGAAAAGACAACATCCAATTGATCCCATGCAGCTTCAGAAAAGAATAAATCAACAATTCGATACCTCTTCTTGGGTATGTTTGTCAACATCACCACATTCCTCGTCACTGTCCATCTCATGAGGATCATCAACCTCTTCGTCGCTACCAGAAACCGATAGTTGCTCCTTAAGCTACAAAGACAACCGAGCACGGGAATCCACGGGTGAAATGTGAGTTCAAAAGGGTAATATTAGGTACGAAAGTTTGTTCGTAGGAAATTCAAATGGTTGTTGAAAATACCTCCTTTGCGGGAACATCAGTCATTCGCGGTGAGCTACAGCAGGATGAATAATGTCTACTGCCAGTCTCAGTACCAGTCCAGTCACCCTTAGATTCATCAACACTGCTAGCATGACTTGTGCACCCAATATCATCAGGCCAAGCACTTAAACCGAAATGACCAAACTGAAGATTGACAGGTTCTGCCTTGCTGATCTGCAAAGGTCCATACATTGGTGTTCCTATCCCATTGCCACCACCATGCCCTGAAATGGGCTTGCCATTACTACCAATAGAATTGACAGGCCAGGCCTTTGCAACAGAACCATCATCATTGAGAAGGGCCATCAGATGCCTTGATGATCCTTGTCTTTGGATTAGCTGGAACATTCCCTTGGAGCTCACTGAATCTGCCGCGCATTGTTTGGTGTATTCTTCGTAAACAGTATTTACAGTGTTAGTGATAGGATCATAAAGCTGCTCTCCAGCTTCGCGCCTCCGTAGGCAGCTGAAAAGCGTGGCATGAATCGCTGCAACGCTTTTGTCTACATTGGTATTGTTAACCTTTGGGACAAGGTGCTTGTCAGCTCGATTGCATAGGTATTCCTGTATCGTTCTAATATTTCTAATATATTTCACATATTTATTTTTTGTAGGATCAAGTGTCATATACTTCGCGCGCACTGCAAACCTTTCCAAGTGCTTATCTTCATCAGTAATGTACACCATGAATGGTAGAATTGAAGGATGTTTCTTCATAAGACCCATCTGCCAAACAAAACGACACATTAAAAGCTGCTTGTACTAGAACAAGGGAAACATTAATATTAGAAACTAAAAATTGTTCAACTTACCACAAAATTGAGACTTAAGTGTACCCCTTCGACGATAACTGACTCTTTCCGTTCTTCCCAGGCAGTGATCAACCGGTCAAGACTCTCTATAACCATTTCACTTTGGGCCTTGAATCCCTCAATAGCCATTTGTTTAGGACTAATTAGTTCAGTGTTATTAGAACCTGGCTCTAGCTTTTGATTAACAGATTTTTCATTTTGAACACTATCAGATGACCCATCCTTAGAAACAGAAGGGTTAATTCCAGCCTTCTTCGCTTTCCTTTTAGCTTTTGCTTCTGCAACAGCAATAGGATCCAAGCATTCCCCTGCATGATAGGTTGAAGCCCACAGCAAAGGATTCTGCATCTCATCCACAAAACTCCTCATCATATGACGTATAGAATCAGTGGATACAACTGTTGTGATTCCCAATCTACTTCCCTACAAACCATGCAAAAGAGAACAAACTTAATAGTGGTATATTACTCCATGGCAGGAATATATGGTCACTGGACTCCTATTTATGATTCTAGCATAAATAGGCTGACAATTGATATAATATTCAGGAAAAGCAAAAAGCACAAGAAGCATAGAGAGTACTATCCGTGCATCCAAACCTGCCCACCACAAATCATTCGGTCGCTAAATTCAGCAACAGGATAGAAAACCAAAACAAACTGACAGGCATAAAAGAGATCAAATAAGATTGTGCAAACATGATACTACCTGTCAAACTAAGTTTTTGCAACTTAAAAATGAGCCAATGATTTTCTCACCCAAGAAAGTGACCCACTACAAGCTTTATTGTTACAATCAAAGCAATGCTAAGTGTATTAACTGATTCTTGTACATATTTCAAGGCACAGGTGAACTGTGAAAGAAGAGAATTAGCGAAGTGCACCAGAACGCACTACAGAAAAATCCCACTTCTAGTAGCTAATATTGAAGAAGAATATGTGAATACCAACAATGATGATAATGTAGACTTTCCACAGCCGCTGGTGCCACACAACAGGATTGTTACTGACTCCTTCCTTTCACGGATTCTACAGAAGAAATCATCAGCTATGTTATTCAAAAAATGAATAAAATGGAATGTTCAACAAGGAAGAAGTTGCTTATGAGAAAAAGGATGCCATCCTTGAGCACAGTTGGCGTGCAAAGCATAAAAGGAACAAAGCTGATGTATCAATGAGTAGGAACCAATCTTATAGACAATCTTTAGGGATGAGCAGAAAGAAAAGATATTCATCGACAACGCACACTCTAAATCATAGCATCCTAGTGGCAACATATATGTGCTTATCAGTAAGATGTTTGGATTTGATATGCCAGTATAAGACAATTCCTTCAGCAATCACAAGTAATCCTCTTTGTTAGGCACAAAGAAATGTGATACTATGCATACAATATGCAATTGTCTTTACCAAAGTCTTGCAACAACGACCTACAATCGACCATGTTCGCCAATTCTAAACACCAACTTCGTCGTAATTGTACTCATTGGTGTATTAGTAGTCTTTGTTCGGTGAAGGCAGTCTCTTCAAAATTGAGAGTCAGTTAAGTCCCCTCTTGTGATAGATGCCATCATTTCCCTTTTTTGGGACAGTTCATATCATTTAAATCATACAAATACCAAGGGCAAAGGATGGTCTGATATTAGTTTATACTGATCCACTGAGTGTACTATTAGGAGTTACTCATATGGGATGGTCTGATAAATAAGTCTACATTGATCTACAGTGGATCTTCAAAACATTATTTACTGCGTCATATCGATTCATTCACCTCCAGCGGTACAAGAGTGGGGCACTCAAGGAAGCCGTAGTTTATAAAATCATTAATATGTGACAGCTTTTCTAGAAGGATTTTTGCTTTATAGTCCACTTTGGGTCAATGTTTTGTTGAATCCAATCGTGATTGTCCATTTCATATAGCTATCTACTAATGAAAACACTATTTTTCCATTGCCTGCTGACTCCCAATCCGAGAAAAAAAAGCTGGAAAAAATCCAAGGGCGGGCAACTTACACCTCACATATGATTAAGAATTTGACTACCTCTTGACAAATCACGTATATGTTCTTTCTCAAAAAGCTTGACATACACTCACAAATCAACAATGAAAGCCACCTTCCATTTGGTAAATTAGATTACAACATGTTTTTAAATAAGCAGATTGCATACTAACAAGTACGTGAGTAAAGAAAATTTTCTTAGTTGCGTCTTTTGTACAAAATGATAGGCACCCAATGCTTTTCATATCTAGGTCTAACAAAAGCATGCTCTGCACAATGAAATTACAGGGGAAAGGTCGAGTGCGTCTAACAACCCCCCCCCCCAAAAAAAAAGGGATCCAACCGAAGGTGGGGCAACAAGGTAAGTTCTAATTGGTCTAGTTCAGAACTTCAGTTTATACTAATATCTGACAATTTCAGCTAAGAGATACTTGTTAGATGAGAATATTTTCCATTACTCTGATCTGGTAACTAGCTAATGAAATCACACAAGAAAATTAGTGTCACTAGAGCATGCAATGTTAAATAAAGTAAGTTAACAACAAGGAAGCACAGTCACAAAGCATTCAAAGCAAATGAGGATGGTGAACTCAGAAGCAAGCAAATGACTAATACACAGAAAAACATTGGGTGGAATGTGAAAGAGTGACCCCAGGGAGACACAAACATGTGATCTTCTGATGTAGGACGCTCTGAGAGCAATACTCACAAAAGGGTAATTGGCTTAGGACGCTCCGAAAGCAATTCCTACGGGAAGGGATGGCACACACAGAACCAAAATTCTCACACCCTAAATCTCTTTCCCCATTCTTTACTCTTATCCTGCATCACCTTCTTCTATGGAAGTTCTCTGCAGTTGAAGACATCTACTGCCTAGAGTTGGTCTTATCTATGTCTCCTTTCAAAGCCACATATTTTGTGATTCTTGGAATGTCAGGGAGTGCCTACTCTAATAAAGAGCAAATGACAACTCAATGAGACACACAAAGCACTGCCTTCGGATGCCAAATTTTAAGAGTTTATTGAATATGCAGAGATGACAAAATGACAATGAATATGAGTCACAATTAACACATCATTGAGCAGAACAGAACTCCAGAATTTCAACATAAGTGTTTAAGAAGCAAACTAAATCTACATGGACAAGAGACAGAGCAATTTCAACGAAATGTCATCGGAAGAAAAACTGGATACACACGGTCAAGCAGGAATTTTATCTTCATATGGAAAGAAAGAATTCAACCAATATGCCAATCAGAAACTAGAGTATACTTGCTGTTGCTGACAGCACCTTGTGAATTCAGGAAGCCAAACTCCCTTCCAAAAACAAAAGCAATATAAATGTATCGTATTTTCTATCATAAATACATATTTGAGCATCTTTATGCCTCTCTTATCCCAAAAAGAAAATTTTATCGAAAGATTAAGCATTGTGCTATATCAAGATTAATAGCTCTATTTTTTTATTTCCTTTTTTTGGGGGGGACCAGGGGGTGGGGGAAGGTGTTACATCTTCTCAATAAAAACATTCAAGCAGCCCCACCACCAACCCCCCCCCCCCCAAAAAAAAAAAAGAAACAGAAGTAGAAGGTGAGAAGGGAAATATTTTGCACTTGTATACTACAAGAAAGAATGGAACATGTTATGAACATACCTGCAAGCTAAAATCAAGTCTTCCCTTTGGTTAGGACCCACATACTTGTACTCAGACAGAGCCTCACATACAACATCTACAAACTTGTCTCTACCAATGACTACAGTTGTACACCTTTTATATGATTCTGAGGACAGGCTTTTACACCCAGCACCACTGTCTGTAGCTAAACCAGAAGCCACTTGAGCTTTAACAGAGCAATTATTGGCAGATAATGAGTCTTGTATTTTTGAACCCAGGTAAGACATGTCAGCTCCAAATATATCCACTTTGGCTGCTGAGTCACTTGAGCTTATATTTTTCACTATTTCAAATACCCTTTTGCTAATCTGCACAAAGTGGAACAAGATTGGCACCCAAGTGAAAAATGATCAAGTAAAACAAATAGAAAGCTGTCACGTGGTGGTCAGAGCACCTTAAGTAGCTCATGCTAAGAAAATATTATTTGTACAGAGATTTTGTTCGATCAGATGAAGGTCATACATCAATAATACTGTGTGGCAGACAAAAGAAGTAGTATGACCTTGCTTGGAAGTCATTGCTAAGATAATAGCCCAATAAAAATTTTGCCAACATACAAAAACTAGTAGACCCATGAAGTCTTGAGCCTCAAAGATGGTCATGAAACCCAAGGAGTGATTCAATAAGTGCAAACTGCAACTTAAAAATTAACTGCAAATATAACTAACCAAGAAATAATGTGAACTATTCAACAGAAGTGGGCATGCCTTACCTGTCCACAAGGAAGAACACTTTGGGGAGAGAATGCTAAGCATGTATGGACGAAAGAGATCATGAGCAATCAACAAATGACGACACATCAATTAAAAGGTTCTATTCAACCCAGCTAGAAGAGTGTGGAGCAAAACGTGGACCTATATGCCATTAAGGGTCAAAGATGGCAAATTCAAATCCAACAGTATTTCCAATGGCAGTCAATAAAAGCCATTACTGTTTTTAACGAAAGCCAAACACATATCTCAAGTTTTTTCTTTTTCACAAAAGCGATAATTCCCCATGTTAAAGGAAAGCAGCACTGTTTGATTCACACAAAAAAATGCCCAAACTGTAGAACACTTCTACATCTATATTCTTAGATTACAATCTGTGAGGGATGTGAAAAAGATGATCTACATCCTCCTCCTCTAGACCTCTCAAGCATGTTCCCCAAATGGGCCAAATCACACTAGTTTCAAACGCTTTGCTTGATTAACTTTTCCCATCATTTGGGTAACTTTTGCGAATGCAGCCAATATCTTTATTAGAGTTAAACATTTCATTCTGTGAGGGATTTAAACAGGGGTGCAACACCATTTGTGACAAAAGCACTATATATATATATATATATATATATATGTGTGTGTGTGTGTGTGTGTGTGTGTGTGTATATATGTATGTATATATGTGTGCATATATATATGTATGTATGTGTGTATATATATATATAATATATATATATATATATATATATATATATATATATATATATATATATATCATATATAGAAGGAACTTCATATCACCATTACTGCCTGAAACTATATCCAAATTTTGGGTTTCAAGAAAGGAAAATTTAAATTACTTCAAACAGATCGCATAGAACTTATAAATTTTGAAAGTCCACGAAGTAAATTTGGTCCAAATAGTTGTATCTATAGATTACCAAGGCATATGCAATGTCATGCTCACCCAAAGCATGTCATGTAGGATTACAGATATAAGCAAGTCAAAGATAAAACAATCATAGAAAATATACATTGGTCCACAACTTGTTTACTGTGAGTAGCAACCTCATGCTCACATAAGAACCTTGCCTTAAAAAACCACCATTGTCAGCATAGCTAGTAACCATAAATGGTGTTTTTAAGCTTGAAGAACCTTATTTGAAGATGATTGTAAGTTGTGGATACATGGTGACATCTAAAGACCTGACTCTTGTAATACCAAAGCCATTTATAATCGTAATTTGGTATAAAAGATGACATCGACTATTGAGAGAGGATGCAAATTTGCACTCCCTTCCCATGAAGACAAACCTCTATAAATTTCTTGACAACTCTCTTACCTTTCCCTAATTGATTACCTTGCATGTTATTATTCGCTTGAATAATTCTTCCTGTATTGGTTCCATTTATCCATATGATTACTTGCTAAGGCACCCAACTATCGCTCACTCAGAAGCAATTAGGCTAATTGTAAAGAGAGAAATCGCTATCTGTCATATCCAATTCATCCCCTTTCCTAGGGTAATATGCCTCTCAAGTCTCAACAATAGTACAGCAGTATAGCCAGTCATCCACCGCACACGAAGGACAGTGCAACCTGCCTTTCAAAGTTGAACTTGTATCAAAAGGATGTTATGAAGAGCCATTTCACTGCTTGATTACGTCTATAACAATGAGGTACAAACTTCAGAAGAGTATAATACAGCTACTTTTATCAAAGTTAACAAGATCTAAATGGAATTCTTTCTATGACAAATATATACCACAACAAGCTTTCAATTATCCCATGATACAGAATCTGGTTCAGATATATCTATGAACCAGATGAGAGACTTACAAATTTTATTTTGGGTCTTATGAAAAGATTTCAATGACACGCTGGTACTGTCAGGTTGAAATTAAAACATATAATCGACAAATACTCACAAAGGTACCAAAAGCAACAATACCCAAATATGAAAACGAAAAAAGGAGAGGGAAACAAAGCAAAGGGATTTAACAAATTCAAGAAAGGGCACTTTAACTCCCAAGCAAAGAGAAACAAATTAATTTATCAAACGCCAGAGAAGCCGAGAATCTTTTCCTGACGTTCTTCCCACTTCCATCCTCTAATATTTGACACTGCAACACAGATTGACCCTACCTAAAAGCAGAATCAGATTCCACGAATCTCACAAGTCCAGCTACTGTCCTTAGATGACATGATCGGAATAGGCAAATGAATGGATTGTAAGAGCACGCAATCAGAAAAGGTCAAGAACATGCATAGCAGAAAAAAGCAAGGCAGGCTCGCATGTCCTTGTCAAAATGCATACAGGAAAGAAATTACCTTAAACGCATGTCGAGCTTTGCATCCCATGAGCTGCAAAGAACTTTGCAGAACCGGACGCGTGTAGCGGAACGACTCTTTCCCAACTTTCTCTTTCTCTTTTTTGTCATCCCCATCGTCCACCACCACTATGTATAGAACCTTATTCACTCCAGCCATTTTCCTATTATCAAAAACCCCCAGAAAAATCAATGAGTTCGAAACTGTATCTTCTATTGTAATTTTCCATACGTCAAACTATTAGTAAGAATCAAGGGACTTTGAAAGTTTATTGTTTTCGCTAATGCAGAAAATTTTCAGCATGCATCTAACTGGATAGATTGTGAGAGTAAACCTGGCATGCAAAACGCGAATAACTCACAAAAATCCAGTGGAAATCACAAACAAACATCCAATGCAGGAAAGCAAACGCAAATTTTCATGATCCGGGACAAGTGAACTGAAACTCGAAGATTGGAAATGCAGATTGTGAAATAAAATCAATCCAAAGAAATCACAGAGATTGGAAGTATGAATCGATCCGCACACCTGAAAAGACGGACTGATACAAAGATGAACAAGGAAGCGCAAGAAAGCCAGCAAGATAGAGAGTGAAACAGTCAGTTTGCTTGTTTAGGGTTTATGAAGGCGCTAAGATCGATTAGTAGGACTCTTTCTCTTGTCCCTCTCTCTCATTGCAGTAAGGGTTGGAAGAGAAATGGTCGTCGCCATTGTTGTTGTTAATCTGTCACCTGCGGCCACGCATCGCAGCCCCGAGACTCCACGAGTCGCCTCTCTCTCGTGCTTCGCGCTGTCTCTCCTGTTCACTCTTTGTATGTCTTGGTGCCTTCAGTAGTACAAAGACAAAATTCTCCCCCCTTCTGTCCACTATTTACGATGGGCGAGAGAGGGGGCCTGAGAGCGGCCGATGTATAAACATTAATATATAGGGCAAACGGGCAGAGGTAGGGTGCCCCACTTGCGTTGCGTTCAACGGAATGGCTGAAAAGAACAAATAAAAGTAATTAAGTGCCCAGTGAGGCTGCGAATTAAATAGACTTCACACCTAAGGGTATATGAAGAATTCAATCAAAAACAAAAACATGACCCTGCTAAGAAGTAGGAAAAACAATCCTATACATCATATATATATATATATATATATATATATATATATATATATATATATATATATATATATACACATTAAAAGTTGGATACAAATAATGTGTAAATAACATGTAATATCTCATATGGCACAAGTTGATGACTTGACAATTTACAATTGGTGGACATTAGTGGAGACATATTAATCAACATTAATGCTATTAATTAGATTTTATTATATGCTATTAATTTAATTATTTATTGCATGGTTTTACACTCCTAACTCTTTTTACTTTTTGAGTAAGTCCTCATGCAGTTAACTTAGTGCGCAATAATTATTTTTTTGTATTTCAAACTGATTCATTTTATTTTTCAATATTAAAAGAAAAGAGTTAGATAAAAGAATCAAATTTTACCTTAATTTTAATTGTTACTACTTTTTTTTTTTAAAGTACAGATCTTGAGGTCATTGTAAATGAGTAATATCATATTGCCATATAACAATTTAATCGCATAAGATAATTTATGAATGATATATAAGACAACATGTACAAAGATTGTGTTAGATTTTTTGATTATATGAATATTCATCTAGGATTGATTTTTATATATCTTATGTAGAGTAATCTATAAAATTATGATATAGTTTTTGTGAAATTAAGTTAAATTAAAATATAGTCCATTTAACTCCTACAAAATATCCATCACAAATTAATTACATTGTGACGTGTTCAATAATTATGAAAAAAATGATAAATGGTAAATCAAAAGAAATTTAGAGTGATTTTAATTAAAAATATCAAGGAAACAATAATTATACTATTATAAAATTGTTAATCTACTTTTAAAATAATATATTTTTATTAATTAGTTATACTAATATTACATTATTAAGACAAAAATTGACTAACATTATTACATCACATGGGTATAACCCTATATATATTAAAAGTTGGATAGAATCAATATATAAGTGATACATAGGATAACATGCATAATACCACATAGGATTACTTGACTTCATAATGGTCTATGTAGGCTAAGTTAATGCAATGCTATATTAAATTAAGATTTTAATTTTTTGCATAATTTATATAGTAATTAGTAAAACTCCAACTTTAATATAATCTTTATTAAAGTAGTGAAATGAAAAGATAGTCTATTTAATTACTAAATTTGCCCACCAAAAAAATGTCTCACATATTAAAGATTTTTGGGAACATAGTATATGAATAATTATGGAACAAATACAAAAGTAATTTCAAGTGACAATTTACATGGAAAAAGAAAAGAAATTATTATAACTAAAAAACAATAACTATGTTGTAATGGGATTATTACTACTTTTAAAATTGACATGTTTTCTATGCTATTTATACTAATAAAATTAAAATAAAAACTGACTAAAATTCTTGCATTGGATGCCACATAGGATACCCAATTTGAGTTAAGATGGGAATAGATTTATTGCAATATCAATTCTACATATTAAAGTGAATACCACTTATTAATTAGTAATAAAATTGAACATTAATATAAAATATATATTTAATAAATAAATTATTTAAATGAATAAAAACAATGTGAGTTGAATATTAAGAATGAAGAGTACATATTATCAGAATGGAAAAGAAATTTAAAAAATGTTCAACTATTCGTAAATTGAGTAATCTAACATATCTTTTTTTACTATTTAGATTAATAATTATTTTTTCATTATCAATACAATTTTAAATATGTTTGAACTACATCCTTGCATTGCAAGGGGTATGACCCTAGTAACTTAAGAAAAATGGAAATAGAATACTTGGTCTTGGCTTTTCGGTGGACTATGTTCACCATTGCGTTATCAAAATTCAACCAAAAAAACAAAAAATGTAAACAGCCATTGTTTCAATTTTTTTTAAAAAAGAAAAAAGCACCCACTAGTTTTTTAACATTAGATAGCTTCTTTCTTATTTAGGAACCTTGGGCTCTTTTGTAAGTGAGTATCATTATTATCAAATCATCATCATTCTTATAATTATCATTGTTAATTATTAACATTTTTTTTCTGTTTGAAGTGTTAAGCTGGCTCATTTATTGGGCCTTTGGGTGATGTGTGAGTTTAGTAGCTTTATAGACTAAGAGGGGGACATTACATAATCACTGGGCTAGACCTAACAGGTGTCTAATCTTATCACAAGGCCTACACTCCTTTACTAGAAATAACATCAAATCTGGCAACCATGGGCAGCCTAGAACTCAAAAGGATAGAGAGAATAATATGGTCTTTTATCCAACTTATTGAAAACTAGTCAATTAACTTTGTCTTCCAAAAAATGGTCTCAAAATCAATCAAGCCATACATTAATAGCTTTAAGATTGTTGAGGCACATAGAGGTCACCATTTGAACTTCCCTAGTTAGCCAAGTATCGTATCATGTATTGATCTTATCAACATTACCCGTACATCACATTAGTCCCCCTTTGAAGATGCCTTAGAAGGGCAAACACTGTGCTAGGACAAAATAGATTAAAGCCTTTAAATATTTCAGAAATTTGTTTGTAGGAGAATATTTAACTTTGAGAACTTGAGTAGGAAGTAATTCCTCATCTTAGATGATACTCCATCCTTGTTTTGCAAAGAGAGTCATTAAAAACATCCATCTTATGAAATCCCAAATCTTCGAGGCATCTTGGTTCACAGAGAACTCCACAAGCCTTCCAACGTGTCTTCTAATTTCCTTCAGCTAAATCCCACCAATATGTGCGACAAAATTTGTGGAACTCATCAATTAAAGTCTCAATAAGCTTGAAAATACACATAAGGTAGGTAGGCATGGTTTGAATCACTACTTTGGGAAGGACTTCTTTGCCTACTCTTGACAAAATTTTCTCTTTCCAATCATTAGTTTTTCCACATGCGGTCTTTTATAGCACTAACAGCCTCTTTCTTGCTTTGGCCATTATAGTGGAGCATTAGGTACCTTATTTTAGAAAAACACAACAATAACCTCATCTCGGACACATCAGGAGGGGCCCACCCTACTAAGTGACATCTAGAGGAAGAAGCCCAAAAGATAACAATAAATGCCCAATTCTAATTTGGCCCAAGGAGCAATAATGTATTTTAGCCGCTAGAAGCTCTAAACCAAAGCTAGCGAATCAAATGTGAGATATGACCTGAAATAAAGGAAGTAATCAACCATCCAAGCCCAAGAGAACTTATGAAGTCAAGACACCAACGTTCAGATAAAGATCCTCACTCTAAAGTCTAAACACCACCTTTAAAAAGGATAAAAGATGAGAGATTTTAAGAGAATGCTTAAATGCAGCAAGCAAATGACTTCGATATAATTCAACATTAGCTTGTCTAAGGCTTCCATAGAGGGTTTATATGCTACCCTTAATGCTGACCTAGCAAACCATCACATGATTACAAATGAAGGCCTAAACTAGAAATATTACACACATCACAGCAAGCTCTCCAATAGTTAGCTGGAAGCTGACTAAAATGACTTTTATCGCAAACGTCTAATCATCCTTAAGCCTCTAAACCCAATCAAATACATGGTAACACTAACAGTTAAACATACTTTCACTCATAATTACAACCCCCACCCTAAAAATAGGCAAATTAGCAAGTGGAGAGTGCAAGTGGGTTAAACTAGAATGTCCAGCAATCTAAGGGAATTTTTGTACTTCTTGGCGAGTCATTGACTTCATGCTTGATCTTTTGGTTGGCTAAAGGTAATGGCGATGCTTTAAATTATTTAGAAAAGCAATCATGAGCTTAGGAAGATGAAATCCCAACTCAAAAGCTCTGGTCATCAAAATGGTCCTAATCTAGCCTACACGGCTATTCTGGCAGTTTTCAATCTTCTTGCTATGGTGACTCAAAAGGTGAACTTATCTTGAAACTGGTTACTAGAATAAAGGTAGACATCCAAAGCTTCAAAATGAGTTCAATATTAGCTAAGGTTTAGCTGCAAGAGTTTACGGAAAAACCTCTTAAAATAGATCCTAGCCTATATTGGATTGTTTGAATTACAGTGGTATATATTGAACTGTTATGATTAAAACATAGCCTCAAATGAATACTGGGACTGAGGATGACTCCCTAAGGATTCCACAAACCAAAACTCTTCCCATGCAAGTCTCAAAAAGCTAGCTTTTTTAACACAAAATTGAGTCTCATGGTGATTAAGTAAGAGTGTGTGACTAGTGTTATCCTGATTAGTTTAGATTGCCCCTTAGATTGCATCATTCTCCCCTCCTTTAAGATGATTTGCTATCAAATCCTCACAATTGATCTCACCTCCCACATAAGGGAAAAAATCCCAACATTAAAAGTGGATGACACATTGACATCTGCAGGTAATTTCATTTTATATGTATTAGCTCCCACCTTTATGAAGCTCCTAAAAGGCTTATCCCCCCTTATCATGAGCTTGAATTTCCTCATGGTTGGGAGCCTCCCCTTTCTGAGATGGAGCCAAACAAGATCTCTTGGCTAGAAGTCCATCCCCTTTCTATTTTTGTTGGCTTTTGCCTTATAGACTTCTCCACCTTGACGACAAGTTTGCAAGCCCCCTCAAAGGTCTAGAAAGGTTAGAGTTCAACCTTGTTTAGAATAGCAAGGTCCAAGTCCTTAAGGAATCTAGGTATGTATACTTAAGTTCTTTCCTCAAGGCACATCTAATTTGAAATGCCCGAATTCCCTTATATATTCTTCAACCTTCATGCTTCCTTGACTAAGAGAGGTAACTCTCATATACAGTTCTTGCTTGCACGTAGCTATAACGAGTAGTTAGTAGAAACCTTTCATCCATGTGTTTCTTTAGTTTAACCTAAGTGTTGATATTTAGCTTGCCTTTTAGAGCTCTAGTTCTTTTCAGGTTCTAACACAAGACTGAGGCATAATGTTTAAGCTTCAAGATAGCAATTTTGAAGGCTTTCTCGCCTGAATATCCCTTGATCTTTCCTCTCCATGGATTGAACCCACTAAAGGTAGTTTTTAGGTTATAAGCTACCATCAAGCTCAGGGGGTTCAACCTTGAGGTCCTTGAGGTCATCCTTATGTGATCTTCTTCTCCTTGCCACCTTTATCCATTAGAAGAGTTGTTGCCAAGCTAAGATTCCTAGGCAGAATCTAACCCATCATGGAGTTCAATGGGCAGCTCCCTCCCTAGGTTGAGTTATTGGCTATTGAACTTAAGCAGTCAAGTGCCTACTGTTGTCTTGTAGTTCTAGGATGGCTTTATCCATCCTAAGATCACATGCTTGGTCAAGGGAGAGGTCCCCTTAGAACCCAATAAGTTGTTAAGGAGGAGAAGTGTCTGTATTAGATATTCTATTATAGAACACGGATAGCGGGTGGTTGTGGCTGTTTGAGGAGTTTGGTGTTGTATGGGTGGAATTGTGTTATGGTCAGGGGCCTTTTGTAGCTAAGTTAGTAAGTTCTAGGGTTTAGTGGTTGCTATCAACTCAAAATAACTAAGAACTGAAAGCACAGAATTTAGGAACTCATAAAGGATTAAAGTTGGTCTTTAATACCAGTTGATGTAATTTAGGCAGCAAGGAGCACTAAACGATAGCTACTAACTCAACATAGAAGATATGACTTAAAATAACGGAAGTAATTCACCATCCAAACCCAAAAGAGAAAATCACTATGAACTTATAAAGTCAAGACACCAAAGTTCAGATAAAGATCTTCGCTCCAAACACCACTTTTGAAAAGGATAAAGTTTGAGAGATTTTGAGAGAATGTTCAAATATAGCAAGCAAATGACTATAATATAATTCAAAAGTAGCATGTCCAGGGCTATTAGAGAGGGCTTATATACTCCTTCTAAAGCTGACCTAGAAAACCATGAAACGATTATAAATGAAGGCCTAAAATAAGAACATTACACCTAGCACAACACGCTCACTAATAGCTAGCCTGGAAGCTGACTGAAATGACTTTTGCCGCAAAATTATAATCATTATTGAGCCTCTAAACCATGTCAAATACATGGTAACACTAATGTTTAAACATAATTTGAGTCATAATTACAAGAAAACCCAAAAATGGGTAGATTAGCAAGTGAAAAGTGCAAGTTACTTGAATAGAATGTCTAGTAGTCTGAAGGGCATTTCTATCCTTCTTGGCTGGTCCTTGACCTCATACTTGAGTTTCTTGGCAGGTTAAAGATCATGATGATGATTCTAAATTGTTTAGTTAAGTAATCATGAGATTGGAAGCTAAAATCTTATATCAAAAGCTTTGCTCATAAAAATGGTCCAAGTCCAGCCTGTATTGCTATTCTGACAGTGTCCAATCTTCTTGCTATGGTGACTCAAAGGGTGAACTTCTCTTAGAATTGGGTGGCTAGCATGAAGATAGACATCCACAGGTCTAAAATGAGTATAATATTGGCTAAGTTTTATGTTTCAGAAGAAGCATACTTGAGTGGTAGCGACGCCTAAACTTACACTTGGCTGACATGTCGCTTTTATTGCACTTTCTAATGTGTCCACTCTTGACGACCTGCACGAAGGCTAATCCCAATTGTTTTCCCTGAGTATGAACCTTCTAATGCTCAAGTTATCTCAAAAAGAGTTATAGAAGCCAATAGAGTGAAAAGAGCAGAGAGCAAGAGAGAGTTTGCTGTTTTGGGAGAGTCATTAGTGAGGTAGTCAAGTTGTGAATGTTAGAAGTCCCCTTAAAATGCGAAAAATGTTGAATATTTATAGCCTTGAGGTTGGCACCTATGGGTAGGATGGTAATTTCCCCATTTAGGGGGTTAAATTATCATTATACCCCTCCAGTATCCTTTTACCTTCCTTATAGTCAGCTCTGACCCCACATTGACTTGGTCAGCGCCACGTGTTGTCTTCCTATTAGACGGGCCACTAAATATCCAACTCATTTAGCCCCTCACATCTTAATGGAACTCCTCACGAGGCGTTCGGGGGAGATGTTAATTTACTCGATCTGCTCTTTCGAAGCATCATAAATATGCCCATTGCCTCCATTTGAGCCTAGTTTATTTGCACATTCATGATGTCCAAGCATAGATTTCCCTTTCTTGAGGGCAAGGAGGATGCCCAGCTCATCCTTTCACAGTTTGATTTTTGGATACTTCATGTGAAACCCCTGCTATCTTTGCCCAGACCTCTCCAAGCTCATTGGCCATCTTTTTACCCTCATTTCGTTAAGGCTGAGGTTTAGCACTATGCATATGGCGTTGGGATTGAGACAGTACAACTAATCTTCTATGCCTCCGTTCTTCAAGAGACAATTCGCTTCAAGATCACCTCACCCCTCGTAGATTGAGGCTTTGGAGAGTTTTGAGATTTGGTTGGTTCAATTGTGACCAATTTGTTTGGTGTTATTGGCAGGAAGCAAGTGCTAATGCTCCAGCAGGTTATGAAGGATGGAGGGTTCTGATTCGTCAATGTTTCCCCTTCCACTACCTCAGGGATCTCTCCAACGGAGCAAAAGAGGTTCCTTTCGAAAGGGGAAAAAATAAGTCTTCCCCATGAGAGAGAGAGAGAGTAGCCCTGGAATGAAGAATCAGATGTGAGTCCAGAATAAAGACGTCTCCTTTCGAAGGGAAAGGAAGTGGTTCCTCCTCGGGTGAAGACATGCCCTCTCATTTGTTGATTGGAAAAAGGCTCCTTTTCAAGGAGAGGAAGGTTTTCCTTCATCTAAAAAGGAGTTCGGTTTAGCTTCCTAGTCTTATTGTCACGTTAATACCGGCTACTCATTCATCGCTGATGAGTTGAAACACCTTACCATCTTTACTTTATTCTTGTTTCCTTGTAATGGGCGTCCATGCCCTCTTTTAATGTGTATTCGAGCCACAATACCATTATCTTTGTTGTCATTTTTGCTTGTTTTCATTATGTACTTGAAGTTTCCATCTTCAATGAATTGTTCGACTTTGCTAGTTCGATTCCACATGAGTGTTCAATGCATCACAATTCATAGGCCCTCTATGCTTTTACTTTTCTTAGCTTGTTTTGATGGACTTCTTTGTAGAATCCAATCCACGAGAATTGTGTGAAGATCTCCTTGCACTACCCATTTCTGTTTGTTCAATTGGTAAGATGGGAAGAAATCCTCCATTTTCCCCCTTGATTGGGCCGGGTAGATAGCGGAAAACTCCTCGTCTCCCTTTGGTTGGACTGAATAAGAGGAGGAGGGCCTCCTCTCTATTCGGCTAAATCCAATAAAAGGATAAGACCCCTCCTCTCTAGTCGATTGGACCGAATGGAGGAAGTGGCCCCTCCGTTCTATTCGGTTGGACCGAATAGAAGAGGAGGACCGTCCCTCCATTCGGCTGGGCCAAATATGAGGAGGGACTCCCTTCCTTCCATTCAGCTTGGCTGAATAGAAGGGGGAGCTCCCACTCTCTATTTGGCTTAGAAGGGGTTTCTGTCCTCCATTTGGTCGGCCCCACTCGAGCAAACAACCTTTTTTCCTCTTTTTTTCTGTTTGTGTGCCTAGTGGTATCATAAGTGTCACTAGCCATTGGATGAAGGCCGACTCGGCTTCATCATGGCCGAATTAAATAGATCGTCGCGGCTAAATCGAACAATCTTTGACTCGGTTTCATCATGGCCAAATCGGAGAGATCTCCATGGTCAAATCACAATCTTTTTGACTCGGCTTCATCATGGCCAAATCGGAGAGATCGTCATGGCCAAATTGAAGTTTTTTCGACTTGGCTTCATTATGGCCATATCGGAGAGTTTGTCGCGGCTGAATCGAAGATTTTTTAACTCGACCTCATCATGGCCGAATCAGAGATGTTGCTGCAGCCAAATTGAAGGGGTCGTCATTGCTGAATCGAAGAATCTCTGGCTCAGCATCATCATGGCTAAATCGGAGAGGTCATTGTAGACGAATCGAAGAGGTCACCACAAACAATTTGAAGATTCCCGGACTTGGCATCATCATGGCTGAATTAAAGAGGTCACCACGCACGATTCGTCATGGCCAAATTGGAGAGGTCGTTGCGGCCTAATCGAAGATTTTTCGACTTGGTTTCATCGTCGCCGAATCAGAAAGGTCGTTGTAGTCGAATTGAAGATTTTTTTGACTCGACTTCGTCATGGCCGAATCGGAAAGGTCGCCGCAATTAAGTCGAAGGCTCTATGACTCAGCTTCGTCTTGGTCAAATTAGAGAAGGCCTACTCTGCTACCGGTTATGGCTGAACGGAAAAACTGAATGGGTAGCCTCTTGCGGTTCATTATTACTAAATGGAAGAGCTGAGCGAAATACTCATTTTCTCATGGCTTATCTTGAGGTCATTCCTCTTACAGTCGGATATATAATTGTTCCTAAAGGTTGTTCATGATCGAGTAAATGGAAAATGATGGTGGAGAAGATGGAACCCAAGTTCAATGCCTTCTCCATTAAGCACCATCTTATTTAGACTTTTAGACATTTCTTGAACTTGTTTTCTTTCTTTGCTTACTTCGCATGTAAAAGCACGTGTTATGACACTTTATTTTGCTTAATGTGAATGGTTACTTCATGTGCTTGGTCGTACACTCAATGGTGTATCTCTATGTTTCTTATTTGTACAATATGCTTTTGTCTTAGTTGTTTGCTTAGTAAATCAACATAATGTTCCAAAGGCTTCCTAGCCCTGCCCTCATCATCGCAGTGGGAGTCTTGATAACCTAAGCATGTCTTACCCGTATTCCAACTCCTTAGCCCCTAGGGACTTAAGGCGTAGTGGGGTAAAGGATTGAGTTACATTCGTATGATGAGTTTTGAGATCAGCCGAGCGAGTTGATTCCTACATTAGCATATTATTCAACCAAACCTTTTGCATTTGGTAAACCCCTTGCTTAAAGCAATAAGCCGAGTTCAGTTGCAAGGCCAATATGCTATTGTTCCCATTGTCTACAATGACATTCATGGGACAAGTCTGAACACTAACTGAACAAGTTGATCCTTGTGCATTTAACCAAACTGTCGCTCTTGGTTGGACCTTTCCCTAAGGGGGTAGAATAAGTTTGGCTACAAGGCCAACATCTTATCATTCCCAATGCCTATCACGACATTCATGGGATAAGTCTGGACACTAGGTAAACAAGCTGATCCTTGAGTCAGAGCATTATTTAACTAAACTGTCGCGTTTGCTTAGACCCTTCCTTAAGGGGTAGGATGAGTTTAGTTGCATGACTGATGTCCTATTGTTCCCATTATTTGCCACAACATTCATGGGATAAGTCTCGGCCGAGTAAGCTGATCCTAGCATCAGTATGTCATTTAACCAAATTGTCACGCTTGGTTAGGCCCTTCCTTAAGGTGCTAGGATGAGTTTGGTTGTAATGATGATGTCCTATCATTCCCAGCGCCGATCATGACATTCATGGGATAAGTCTGGACACTAGTCGGATAAGCTGATCCTTATATCAAAGTATCATTTAACCAAACTGCAATGTTTGGTTAGACCCTTCCTTAAGGGGGTAGGACGAGTTGGGTTGCAAGGCCAACATCCTATTGTTCCCAATGTCTGTCACGACATTCATGGGATAAGTCCAAACACCGACCAAACGAGATGATCCTTACATCAGCGTATCATTTAACTAAACTATCATGCTTGGTTAGACCCTTCCTTAATGGGGTAGAATGAGTTTGGTTGTAAGGCTAACATTTTATCATTCCCAATGCCTATTGCAACATTCGTGGGATAAGTTCATACATTAGCCTAATGAGCTGATCCTTGCATCAATGTATAATTTAACCAAACTATCATGCTTGGTTAGACCCCTTCCTTAAGGGGGTAGGATGAGCTCGATTGTAAAACTGGCGTCCTATCGTTCCTAATGCCTATCACGACATTCATGGGATAAGTTCGGACACCAGCCGAACGAGTTGATCCTTGCATTAACATATAATTTAACTAAGTTGTCACACTTGGTTAGACCCTTTCCTTAAGGGGGTGGGATGAATCTGTTGCAAGGCCGACGTCCTATCATTCGTAATGCCTATCACGGCATTCATGGGATAAATCCGATTATTAGCTAACTTAGCTAATCATTGCGTCCAACTGAGTTTGTCGTTAAGTTGTTTTCTCTTGTTTAGACTTATCATCTCAATCTGAACCTCTTTGCCCCCCGACTTGATGACAAAAAACCACAAAATAAATACTAGCAAATGATCATTCATTTATAACTGACAAAATCGAGGGCCAACCGAACATACAGCCGATGTGCTACATTGAAACAAGCCTTCCCTTTATGTAAAAGAATTAGGCTACCTCCCTACATCATATGTAGTACCTCCTAAGGTTATCAGAGACTTCATGTTCAGCACCGCCTTAACTTTGCCAATCTGAACAGTCCGCTCTGGGCACCCGGGGTCTTTCATGTTTTTCCGCCAAGGTCGAAAGTACTACCATTACTTTGGTGGCCACCTTATTTCTAACCCTCCTTGGTCGAGATGTCTCGCCTAGGGGGCTCTTTTTTCCTTCATAAGGGCTTCAGACTTACATATTAGCATTCTCTTGCCATCTTTTGTTCTCTATGTCTTTTCCCTACCTTACCATCATCCAGTTCAAATTGGATGAGTAGGAGCTGTGGTGCCACAACAACTCTGATGACATTAAGGGTCGATCATCCTAGGATAATATTGTATGCTATGAGGACATCCACCATTGGAACGTTTGTCTCTATAGTCCATGAGTTATCCTTATCACCCACTTGGACATGTAGTCTTTTAGTTCAGAGGGGGTATGTAACTTGTTTCCTGAAACCCACAATAAGGTTGTTAATTGCTTCCAAGTCTTTTTTAGTGTGTTGCAATTTCTTAAGGTACTAAAGAGTGATGATATCAATAGAGCTTCCCGCGTCCACAAGTATTTAGTGAACGATGGCAGCCGTTATCTTAAGATGTATCACCAAAATATCATTTTGAAGGGCTTGCAAGGGACGCATGTCCTCTGGAGCAAACATCATGGTTGGTTCTGTGAGTAGTTTTAATTCTTTGGCAATCATGACCTGGTTGAGCTTTTGAATATGAGCTTTTTGGTACTCTGCATTTAATTCCTTATTGTCAATCCTTCCAATGATGGTCGCTATTATCTCTGTATTATGGTCAACATCATTGTCTTTCTTTCCTTTTGGGTCGTGACAATTATAATCCTCACCTCTTCCCCTTCTCAAGAAGTGATTGAGCATGCCCTGTTCAGCTCACTCGTGGAGGGCTTTCTTGAGTTCTCTACACTAGAGGTGGTGTGCCTATAATTCTTGTGGTATTCACAATACTTGTTCTTGTTTCGGAATGTTACCAAAGTCTCAATAAGCTTTGGTCGCCTTAGCATAGAGTTGCTCTTAATTTCCATGAGGATGTTCTGAGGGTGGTATGGAAATGCCCAATTTTTTCCCCATCCTTCCTACGATGCTTGCCCACCTGGGGACCCCTATCCTTTCGTCCTCTTTTCCAAGAGTCTTTCCAAGCAAAGTCATCCCCGTCGCATATCTCCATGGCTTGTATGAACTATGAGCCCTTCTTATGCCTTCTACCAATGTCGGTAGCTCTATCAAAGGGAACAATAGTTGGCATCTTAACCCTCTTAGGGTCTACATGATTACTCTACTGAAAGGTGTTGAAAGGAAGGCAAGTACCCTTTCTCTGAGGAGCCCCCGATCCAAAGCATGGGAGGCCTAGGATGGCCTAGCTCAATCATAGAAGGTGATCCATAATGCATGGATGATACCCCACATTTTTGCCCCCTTCTTGGCATTGGCCTTTCGGAGGAGGAATGAGTGCTACGAGGTGTCGGAGTTTCATCAGGGTCTTTCCCACAAACCTGATCGGTAAAGGAACTCTTTCTTCTGAGCCTCCATCTGCCGAGTAGTTGGGGTAATAGGACTCCTATTGCTCCTCATACCATATGGCTCCATAGCTCTTGGATGCGTAGGGAGTTGTGATGGACCGTGAGGGAGTGATGCTATTGTTGGTTTTCTTAAGAGCTTACTTTGCTTAAATGGTTCTCCTAGCATCCCTGCCTTACAAAGCGCTTGTATCCCTTTGGGGACGTTAGCTTCGAGCCTGCTAGTATGGAGGGATGTATCTAGGTGGTGGTTCGTATTCAAACCCGTGGATGGGCTCGAGCTGATGCTCAGTTGCCTTCATCTTTTCACACACCCCTTGAATCACTGCCTCTTGCATTTGCTTTAACACCTCCCCCAATTGTTCTAGTGTGACAAATTGTTGAGCGGAGGGGCAATTCATCGAATTCTCTCTGAAAGAGCTTTGAGCCGGAGAGACGCCATACCTCCTTGGGGGGTCTTTGGCTGCCCCACGCTTACCCTTATCTCTCTCTTGCAATGCTTTAGATCGAGTGTCAACCATCTTGCTAATGCGTCCCCACAGACAAGGCCAATTTGTTTCAGGAGAAACTTACTTGAGTGGTGGTGAGACTGGGACTTACACTTAACTGACATGTCACTTTATCGCACTTACTAATGTGTCCACTCCTTGACGACCTACACGAAGGTCGACCCTATGTGTTTTTCTCCAGGAAGGCCGCTCCGACAGTCAAGTCAGTCTTAAGAAGAATTATGGAAGCAGACAGATAGAAAAGACCATAGAGAAAGAGAGCGTTTGCTATTTTGGGAGAATGTCTAGTGAGGTAGTCAAGTTGTAATAGTAAAAGTCAGTCTTAAGAAGAACTATGGAAGCAGACAAATAGAAAAGACCATAGAGAAATAGAGAGTTCGCTATTTTGGGAGAATGTCTAGTGAGGTAGTCAACTTGTAATAGTAAAAGTCCCCTCAAAATGGGAAATGTTGAAGTATTTATAGCCTTGGGGTTGGCACCCAAGGACAGGATGGTAATTTTCCCATTTAGGGGTCAAATTACCATTATACCCCTCCGGCATCCTTCTACCTTCCTTATTGTCAACTCTGCCCACGTTGACTTGCTTAGCACCATGTGTCACCTTTCGATTGGATAGGTCACTAAATATCTCAATTAGTTTGGTTGCAAGACTTTGTTGAAAAACTTCCTGAAAAAGAGTGCAGCCTGGATTAGACTGTATGAACTACAATTATCTTTATTGAATTGTTATGCCTAAGGTTAAGCACATAGCCTCAAAATGAATATGTGAGACTAAGGGTCTCTCCCAAAGAAGTTTAGTAAAATAAACCTGTTCCCATGTGTGCCTCAAAAGCTTAGTCTTCGGCTTTACAGAATTAAGTCTCATGTTAATCAAGTAAGAGTGCTTGACAAGTGTTGTTCTAATTAGGTTGAATTGCCCCTTTAAGTGCATCCACCACATTGATCTTCTAAAGTTACCATTATACTCTTACAACAGACCCCTATATCGCTTGCACCATCTAAGAAAAGGGAGGAATACATGTAGTCCTAGACTCTGACAACATTAGTTGTTAGAGTTAGAGGTAAAGATCCAATCTTTATTCCCAAGATTCTAGCTTTTATTCTCCATCCTTAACTAAAACTCCCCTTTCCCATTTGGGAATCTTACTTAATTATCAAAGGGACATTCCTGGTGCAAAACACGCTCAGTCAGACATGGGCCGCGAGCGACAACACATAACACTCGATGCTCTGAAGAACTTCATGTCAACTATGACCGATATCCTTTTGTAACAGGTGACCGAGCAGCTTAACAAGACCAAGGAGGGGTTTAGCTTTGCACACCCTTTACCAACCTTTTGCTATGACCCAGCTCTTGGGTACGAGCCTACGATTGGGCAAAATCATCCTGTGTAAAACAGAGTAGATTCTCAGGCCTATAACAGTGCTCACCTTGTGGCCTCTAAATAACCATGCAGGCTGCTCTAGGAGCATATAGGAGGGACATATACTAGAAAATCATACAAGATAGCGAGTCTTGTACAGAGTCAACGAGAACACAACACTCTTAAGGTCTACGTCCACTTCATATGCTATCCATTCAAGGTGCTCGACCTGGTTTAAGGAGTTGGAGGGCTGCTCATGGCTCTGGTGAGAGGACCGTTAGACGGACGGCTATTACCCCCTGAAGAGGAGAGCCCGGACCCTAGAACAGTTGGTGATGCTGGAACAAACCTATAGCTCAGCGCCATACAGTAGGTACGGCCAAGAAGCGTATGTGAGACAACTATACAGGTCGTCCACCACCTAAGGGGAAAGCGCATGCTAGGAGCCCCTCGGTTGTCGAGGTTAGGTAGAGGCTATCCTTACCTATTAAAGTTTCAGGCATGGCCGCATACCCCCCAGCATCGTGCTTCATAACCCTCCTTAGCTACATAATTAAGGACATTTCGCTCCCCTAAAAAGTCAAAGTACCTAGCCTAGAGCTGTACGATAGAACCATAGACCCGAAAGACCACCTTAAGGTGTATAAAGCTCAGATGTATGTCCATGACGTAGATGATGTAACCCATTACGAGCACTTCCTTATCACGCTGAAAAGGGTGTTCAGAATTAGTTCAGTAGACTGTTGCTAAGCAGCATCACTTGCTCCCTAAAGTTGTTGGACCGCTTTATAAGCTAAATCATCATAAACGAGCATACACCACTTGAAGATCAAGGAACAAAAGTGCAAGTCCCTCTCCGACTCTATGAAAAGATTCCATCAGGAGATTGTCCTTATCCCTAACCTGGAGGCCGACGCGGAATACGCCTCCTTCCTTATTGTCTTTAGAATAGCCAGTTCAAATTCTCACAGGCTAAGCAAAAAGAAACCACCATCATAGAGGCCCTCAAAAAGGTTATAGACTTTATTAGGATCGCTGAGATCTATGTGGACACTACTGATGGCCATGAAGGATTAGAGTTGAAGAGAGGAACCTATCTAGGTTGGAAAGGAGGCAGAGGAATGAAGCTCGATATTAATGTTTTAATGAAGATCCTCAAAATATTCTTATGGAGATCAAGAGACATCCCATCTTGAGGAAACTGTAACCCATGGCTACCCTATACAGCCGTGCAACGCTACTAAGTAATGCGAGTTCCATGAGTAGAACGATCATATCCTGTTGGAGTGTAAGGAGCTAAAAACGACCCTCTATGAGCTTCTTAACAACGGTCAGATAAATCGCTTCCTAAGAAGAGGAGCGAGGGGCCTATAAAAAGGGAAGACCCAACTTCAGGAAAGGCTCGTCGATAAAGAATGCCCCATGGAGGTGGTTGCTACTATTGCAGGGATCCACCGTAGGCATCTCGTACATAATGTGGAATACCCAGATACATAGCACATAACAAGCAATGATTGCAAAAGGGGAGAATAACCATGAAGCTGCTGATAATGAATTTCAGTGAGGCCGACTTTCATAACGTCATCACCCCGCAGGATGACCTCTTGGTAGTGGAGTTAAAGGTAGCAAGTGCCCTCGTTCGGTGGATCCTGATTAGCATTGGAAGCTCGACCGATATCATAACCTGAGAATACCTCAAGTGGCTCAAATACTTAGGGTGGGACATCATCCTCCTCATAAACCAGATCCTAGGATTAGGAGGGTAGATAATGAAGCCACCGAAGTATGAGGGCTCCTCGCGGTTCCAGTGAGAGGTCCATCAAACAGATGACTACTACCCCACGAAGAGGAGATGCTGGACGTTGGAACGAAGCTGCGACTCAGTGCCCTGCAGTAAGTACGACCAAGAAACATATGTGAGACGTTCGTGCAGGTCGTCCGGGGTCTACCTAGGAAGGAAGGGCGGGCCAGGAGCCCCTTGGTTGCTGAGGTTAGATGGAGGCTATCCTTGCTCGTTAAAATTTCAGTGCGACCGCTCACCCTTTAGCATCGTCCTTCGTAAGCTCCTTCAGCCACATCATTATGCACATTTCGTGCTCGCGAAAGGTCGAAGTACCTAGCCTGGAGCTGTACGATAGAACTACAGACTCGGAGGAGCACCGTGCGGTATATAGAGCTCATATAAACGTTTAGGACGTAGACGATGCAACCCATTACTAGTACTTCTCTATCACACTAAAAGGGGTTGTTTGGAAGTAGACCTGGAAAAACTGACCCGCGACCGACGACCCGAAACCCGAACAGAATGACCCAGATCTATACCGGAACCGATACCCGAAATGGGATGAACCAATTTGGACCCGAGCACCCGAAGTAAACCGATCCAGAATTGAACCAAACCTAAATTGTAGCATAGCTTGAAATGACCCACCCCCGAAATGACCTGACCCCATTCAAACCCGATCCATAGTAAACTGGCCCGAAGCGAACTGAAAATGGATAACCCAAACTTGAACCGAACCGTACCTGATTTAAAACCGATTCGATTTACCCGACTCATTTTGCCCGAATAAGTAGTAACTTTTTTTGGGTTTTAGTCTGTTCTCTGGGGAATTTTGAATTTTTCAAACTCAATTAGTTAAGTTTAGATGGGAAAAGAAAAACAACTTAAGAGGGAATTTTTACAAATAAAATGAATTAAAAACTTAAGAGGAAAAAATAAAATTGTTAATAGTTTTAAGTTTTTAATTTGATAGGTATGTAGTATAAAAGAAAAAATATTTTGTCACAGTAGGAATTAAAAAAAGATAAGTGTAATTAACAATTTATTAAACATATTAGAATCTAGCAATCTGATTTTCCTATTTGATTCACTTTTTGACTTAATGCAATGGACGCTATGATTATAAATTTATAATATCATTCTGTGACTACTTTCAAAATTCCGCAATACTGATCTATGATCCTAAATCATCTTCATAACATGTTTAATTTTACAAAATCATATTCAAAAATGTATCGTTGCATCTCATTTGAATTTTGAACAATTAAATTCCAAAGCATCGAGTTTTGATAATGAGCATTCACAATCACATAAATGTAATGCTAATTGACACACACTCTTATATTATTGTTGCTTTTTAGTTTTGACTCATTAAACAAATGCAGATCAAGTTGTTAATATCATGAAGACAAATCTTTGAATTTTAATATATGATCACTTAACGAGCTGTCAAAGAACATTGATTCGATTATTAAAAATGTCGACTTGAACCAACCTGTTTCTATTTACCAACTCTAAATATGATAAACGTGAAGTTATAAACCACGACCGAGGTCTAAATAGAAATTTATTATTTTCTTTCTTTATTTCGTTTTTCAGGACGTATTTTGGTATTGGGGTTCACAAATGAAACCATTGACAAATGGTTTGCGTTAATTGGTCCACTTATTTTGTTATCACATAAACTCAATTAGGATGATTAAAACTCGATTTAATGACACATAATCCTTTGGATAATTGCATGACGCATTTGACATAGGGTTAGGAATGAGTTTTATACTTGTATTTGTAATTTACTAACTTTCTTAGTAAAGTTAGAACTAAGCCCATATAATTTTCCATTAATAATATATATATAATGTAGAATCAATTAGTCATTAACATATGAATTAAAAGAGAAATCTAGAATAAATGATTTTGTTTTATTAAGCGATTTTTGTCTTTTAAATACAAGTTAAGAAACTAAAAATGGCTACATTGAAAACATACAGTAATTCAAAATTAACCCAACTTGATTTATACCCATTTCGAGTTACACCTGGCCCGATATTGACCCAAATATTGAACTGAATCTCACCTGACCCAAATTACACTTGAACCATACCCAATCTGAACCGGGCTACTGTAGACAACCCGAAACAAACCTGACCCGAACTCCTCCTAAACTGAATCCGTACCAACCCGAACATGGTACCCGTAAGTGACCCGAACCCGAACCGAACCGAAGCCAACCTGGACATGATTCACTCGAAAGTGACCCAAACCCGACCTGAACATAGTTGACCCGAAAGCGACCTGAATAGAACTAAGATCCAACTCGTACCTGATCCAAATGACCCATTTGCCAGATCTATTTGAAAATAGTTTAGTGAACTCTTGCTCAGCAGTATCATTAACTGCTTTATAAGCCAGTTCATTACAAACAAGCATGCCTTTCATGAAGATTAAGCAAGGAAAGAATAAGTCCCTCTCCAGCTTCATGAAAAGATTCCATCATGAGGTTGTCTTTATCCTTGACATGGAGGATGGCATGGCATACGCCTCCATTTCAATGGCCTCCGGAATGGCCGGTTCAAATTTTTATTGGTCGAGAAAAAAGAAACACCATCGTAGATGCCCTTAAAAGGGCTTAGACTTCATAAGGATCACTGAGATCTGTGTGGTAACCATTGATGGCCTAAAAGGAGTAGAGTTGAAGAAAGGAACCTATCTAGTTGGAAAGGAGGCAGGGGAATGAGGCCTGAGATCAATGCTTTAATGCAGATCCTTGAAATATTCTTATAGAGATCGAGGGACACCCATGTTGAGGAAACCGTAACCCATTGCCGCCCTATACAAGCCATGCAATGTCGATAAATAATGTGAGATCGATGAACATAATGACCATATCACTTCGGAGTGTAGGGTGCTAAAAAAGGCTCTCTATGAGCTGGCCGACAACGGTCAAATAGGCCGCTTCTTAAAGATACGAGTAAGGGGCCTACAAAAGGGAAGGCCTAAGTTTATGAAAGGCCCATTGATAACAAATGCTCTGTAGAGGTGGTTGCTATTGTCGCAAGGGGATACACCATAGGCATCTCCCACGCAATGTGAAAAGCCCAAATGCATAGCACGCATCAAGTAATGATCGTAGAAAAGGGGAACGACCGTGAAGGTGCCGACAATGACTTTCAGTGAGGCTGACTTTCGTGGCCGCATCACCTAGCATGATGAGCCCTTTGGTAGTGAAGCTGAAGATAGCAAGTGCCCTCGTCTAACGAATCCTGATTGACATCGGAAGCTTAACCGATATCATAACCTTAGAATGCCTCAAGTGGCTCAAATACTCGGGGGGGACATCATTCCTCGTGCAAATTAGATCCTAGGATTTGGAGGGAAAACAATGAACCCATCAGAATCATCCGTCTGCCTGTGCATTTTGGGGTAAAATATTAAGGTGAGGAACTTGGAGTGGACTTTCTGGTTGTCAACGTACCTACGACCTATAATGTCATCCTCAAAAGGCTAACCTTACACAAGATCAAAGCAATCATCGCCCCTTACCTCCTAAAGATCCAATATAAGCTACATGATGGAAGTGTGGGAAAAACTATGTAGCAACTAGTAGATGACCCGAGAATGCTCTACCTGGTCAACACTAAGCCACTAGAGGAGCAAAAGATGTGCCTAAAGGTGGCACGCCAGATCCGAAGGCAAAGAGAGCACGACTTAAATTACTAGTCAGGGCAGAAACTCTAACCATATGTGTCATGACAATGGAGGGTTAGGGACAGTTGGGCCTAGAAGCTGCAGATGATGTCAAGTCAGTGTCGGTAGAAGATGCACATCTATCCTCAGTAGTGAAGGTTGAACGAGACATGCCGACCCTAGACAAGGATTCATCTTCACTCTCTCCAAGGAGTACAAGGACATTTTCGCTTTCAGTCCTGATAAAATTCCTGGTTTGAACTAGTGGTCATTGAGCATCACCTAAATGTGGACCTAACCTCCAAACCTGTAGCCTAGAAGAAGAGACACATAGGCACAGAATGATGCGCAGTAGCAGCCGAGGAAATCCTGAGGGTTGTTAGAGGAGTGTTCATGAGAGAATTCCAGTACCCTGAGTGGATATCAAACATGGTGCTGGTAAAGAAGCCTAACGAGACATGGCTAACATGCGTAGACTTCACAGACCTTAACAAGACATGTATAAAAGATAGCTACCCCCTCCCAAAGATCAACAAATTTATGGACTTCATTGCCGGCTATGTGATGCTGAGTTTTATAGATGCCTTCCCCGACTATCACCAAATTCCCTTTCATCTGGATAATCAGGAGAAAACTGCCATCATTACAGACGAAGGGCTGTACCATTGCCATTTGGACTAAAGAACACGGGGGTAACATACCAGCTACTGCTGAACAAGGTATTCAACCACCTCATTGGGAAGAATATGGAAGTTTAGTTGATGACATGTTCGTCAAAAGCAAGAAGGATTCCGAACATCCGGCTGACCTATGGGAGACATTCATAGTCCTTTGTGGCTATAGGATGAAGTTTAGCCGTAAAAAGTGTGTCTTCGAAGTGAGGTCTTACAAGTTGTTAAGATTTAGGATCAGTAGTCAGGGGATAAAAGCAAACCCAGACAAAGAACAGGTCGTCCTCAATATGAAGCCCCTATATAACATCAAGGAGGTATATCGGCTAACTAGCTCTGTGGCCGAGCTAGGGCGCTTTTCAAGTCCAAGTCTGTATATAAGTGTAAACCATTCTTTTGAGTGCTTAAGAGGCACATTAACTTTGATTAGAGTGAAGTGGCCGGCAAGGCTTTCTAGTCACTAAAGGAATACTTGTCCCACCTACCTAAAGATTGCTAGCCCAGTCCAAGGTAAGCCATTGTTCTTATACTTAGCCGCGTTGGAACAAGTAATAAGTGCGGTCCTAGTAGCAGAAAGAGAAAAGGATCAAATCTTTGTATATTACATAAGCCACACACTCGTGGAGGCGAAACTCAAATACTCTTTGATTGAGAAGTTTTTCTTACACCTTAGTTTTGGCAAGCAGGAAGCTCCACCCATACTTTGAAGCCCACAGGGTAATGGTCCTGATAGATAAGCCTTTGAAGAATGTCATACAGAAATGCAATGCATCAACAATGTTGCTAAAGAGAGCAATTGAACTATCTCGCTGTGGGAGAGAGTTCGAGGCCGAGCATACAATCAAGGCCTAGGCTTAGCTGATTTCCTAACAAAAAATGCCAACGCTGATGTAACGCACTGACCAAGTGCAAATGCATGGAATCTCTATGTGGATGAGTCCTCAACAAAAGATGGCAATGGGGTTAGGTTAATACTAGAGAGCCCCCATGGGGAGAAGCAAGAGCATACCCTCAAGTTCATGCTCAAAGCCCCTAATAATGAGGTGGAATATGAAGCCTTGATAGCAGGTGTTGAGCTATGTTACATAGCTAGTGCTAACTCCACCTATGCTAATTTAAACTCCAAGCTAGTCATTAGTCAACTCAACGGGAAATATGAAGTTAAGGATGAAATAAGGGCAGCATACGTACGATGGGTACGCGAGGTGACCAGCCACCTAAGGCGCTTCGAAATCATTCACATCCCACTGTCTGAAAGCTGCAAGGTCAATGTTCTATCTAAACTGAGCAAGTCATCGGCGGATGGTAAGCCCAAGGGGATCCAATGGTTGGACAGAAGTTTAGCATGGATGGACCCTATCTTGACATATTAGGCGGATGTAACCCTTTTGTCCAACCCTAAAGTGGCAGAACGAGTCAAAAAGAAAGGTGAATGGTCCATCTTGTATGATGGAATCCTCTATGAGCACTCCTATGCCCGAGTATATATGGTCCATGAGGATGATTGAGAAGACTAATGGTCAGGTCAAGGCAGTCAACAAGGTCATTATTTCTGGTTTATGCGAACAACTAAGAAGACTGCTATGGAAAGAACTCATTTTATACTAGTATATGGGCCCAAAGCCTTCCTTCCAGTTGAGGTGGTCGTCCACACCTATCACTTAACCACATTTCAGGAGGATCTGACCAACTCGGCTGTGGGGAGGCTCTTGACTGGCTACCCTTAGTTCGAGGAAATACCTGCCAACGAGAGGCTCTTTAAACATAAGGACGACATGACTCTACAATGGAAAAGTTAAAAAATGGCCTCTAGCAGTAAGCAACCTAGTCCGAAGGAAGATGAAAGCTATTGCTGTGGCACATGAGATAATAAGCTAATTGCTAATTGGGACGTACCATACGCAATCCAGCTGCAAGTCTACCTGGGGATGCACCGGCTCATAACACTACAAGAAAACGGAATCTTGCGGACCTAGCACAATGATAACCATAAAAAGTGCTTACTTTTAAGGACAAGCACAGCATGTTACCTACTTTGCTTTTATCTTACAAAATTTAAACAACAGTTGTAAGCAGGCCTTGTAAGGACTTTTTCACAACCAATAAAAGGCAACTTTTGATCCTAATGTTGACTTTTTTTTCATGTTTAAATATTGCTTGTTATTAAGTTTGGGGGCATGGGTAAGACCAGCACGATCATTCGCTAATAAAACACATGGACTATGAAGTGAAACTCAACAATAAGTGCAAAATCAAAGTAAATTAACAACATAAACATCTGAAAATTGCTGACTTCATTAAATAAAAAGTTTTACAAAGGGTATGTTGCGGCCCTGTAAGCAATCTGAAGAATAATTAAAAAAGAAGGGAGAATAAGGCAAAAGGGGTTGGGAAGGTGCGAAGCCCTAAGCGGTGGGATCATCATCCTCACCCTTGAGGTTATCATCATCCATGTCGTCTCAGGTTGTGAAATCTACAAGCACACAATTTTATCATTGTCGCACTTACGATGTCATCCTCAAGGATGGCTTTTGCAATTAGTTTATAAAATAAACTAAACTAGGATCCAATAAAGACTAAGATAAGATTGTCAAATGAACTTCTAGCTATGAATAAAACTTAATAGGATAAAGCTTATGCCACATAACTAATACTGTTGTTAGGCTGAGAATTAAACCTTTTGAAACTAGTATTGAGCACTAATACAACCAACCCAAAATATAACCCAAACGCAAAGCACTGGACTCTAAAGATTAATATGAAATTGAGCCTCCTGAACAATATCTAAGAATAAAACACTTGGTGACACTTTATTGTAGCTTCAACGAAGAATGAAAAGCAACTATCCGAAAAAACAAAACTAGCATAACGCTTCAATAAGTGAACATAAGAACTAAATCATGTATCAAATCACTTGGAATTCCAACAGGATATTAGAAATTCCTATCGAAATTAACTGAACCGAGCCAACTACATAAACTGGATAGTTTACAACAAGACTTAAAAGCAAAAACTTAATCTGTAAAAATGAACTATTGCTATCTATATTCCTCCTACAGTATTTGACCATCCCATTTTTGTAGCTCCAAAACCACTATCCCCCATCTCTTCAATGATGTCATTAATCTCCAACTAACACTCTTAATAACTTTCTCTATAATTGCTCCAATATAATGCCCGTTTTGATGATGGTGATGATAGAAGAAGAGAGAGAAATAAGAAGGAATGGTTATGAGGGATGGAGGAAGAAGAAGCAGCAGCAGTGGGGGCTTCTTTTTCTTTGAGGCAACGAAGGAGGAAGAATGGATGGAGTAAGCGGGGTTTCGGGTCACTTGCTGAGCAGGTGGAATTTTAAGCGAGAGGGAAAGGGGAGGTTTAGGTCACGACACAACATGAAATAGGCAAGTGGAGGTGAGAGTAAGGGAGGCCTAAAATGAGGAGAGACACAAAGGGGGTGAATGAAGGAGCTGGGAAGCACGTTTAGGCTGAGGAAACTAAGGAGGAAAAGGGCTGTGAGGGGACGATCAGGTCACAGAAAGCAACAAGCAATAGGCCCACGGAGCAAAGCTGAGGCTGGGAGAAGGCAGACTGGGCTTGAGCTTCAAATGGCCCATTTTGGTATCTTTTTTTTTCCCCTTCATTCTAATTGATCCAATTCCTTTTCTTCCAATTCTTTTGGCTAATAATTTATTCATTCTCTTTTAACTTTTGTAATTCCTACAAAATAAATATAACATATTAAAATTCTAATTTAATTATTTATTTTGAGCAAATATTAAATAGTAAAAGGGTATAAGATGACTTAATTTCAGTTGAACAAATACTTCTACGCCTGAATTTTGCTCGTCCTTGAGTAAAATGAAACTAAAAATCATAGAAAAACAAAATAAAATCCTAACACATTTTCGTCGGAATCATAGTTGCACTTAGCATGTGCAACAAGTCCTTTAAACCCCTAGGTTACTCTGAGTGAATGAATAAGGTCACGTGAGGGTTTACAGAAAATATATCCATAGAATCTATAAATGAAAACAGAAAATTAAACTCGAAAATCTTTTTTTAGTTTCTTCAACACTCATATATACATGACTGATGAAAAATATGCACACATTTTAAGCAATCACATCATTCAATTAATCTAAGCACTAGATCAAATATAAACTCAATGTGCACATCAAGAAACTCTCAATCCCCACTGAGGACATCTATGCACAATCGTTCACCCCACTTAAGGAATATGTAGAAGCTCGGCTGGGAAAACCTCACTTTAGGGATATGTGAAACACTCTCGCTCATGTGTTTAAGATATAATAAGGTGCACTCAATGCTTCTTCCAATCAAACAAACTACCATAGGCTTGCTAAGATTCTCAATTCTCCATCACTAAAATGCAATATACAACACGATAATCAAGAGGGCTCTTCAAGGGTTGTAACGGGGTTAAGGTTAAGGGACAAGAGATGGACAAATGATTTGGAAAATAAGCAACTAAAAGTCAAGTGACTTAAGAGCAACCAACACTTACACATATTATAATAATCACACACTCTCTCAAAACTTACAACAAAATAAGAACACACCCCACCACAAGAACAACCATTGGAAATGAGTATGTACAATGACAACATTCATGCCAAACACCCTTATTCACAACTATTTTTCTTCAATTTTTGAGATTTTCTTTTTGACTTTTTACAACCTTTTGTCTTCGAAACTTTTTCCATTTTTTTTTTTACTTTTTTCTTGCTTGCCATCTTTTCCATTAACAAAATAAATGAATGGCGTGTACAAAAACAGCAAAACTTAATTTTCAAATGGTCACAATAATACACCCCATCATATAACCAAAATTAAACCCCAACTATATAAAACACCGAAAAGTGGCCCACCAAATACTGAAGTTGTACAAGTTCTTTGAATTTAAACTTAAAGGCCGCAAGTGTACAACTTTCGCTGTAGTACTTGAGAGTCGTCTTTTCAGGGATGGGGATGAAATTAGAACATTGAAATTATTAAACTAACAGAAGCTGAAATTAAACTACTTAAAAAGCAAAATAACAAAATAACTGTTAATAACAATAATAAAATTTGTTGACTCCAATATAAAACTAACTAAATCCTAAGCCTTGCTTACTAAAGCAAGTGATTTCCACATCTTACGGCTTTACAAATACTAACATAACTTTTATAATAAGTGCTTCTTAATTACAAGAAGCAAAATAACAAAAGTGAGAGATTAGCCAATAGCATACTAAGACTGGAACAAAATGAGAAATTAACGGAAGAAAATCAAGAAAGAGTGAAAAGAATAAAGGAATGGCTTTCCTTACATCTAGAACAATGAACTATTAAAAGCCTATAATCATAATGATCTAGCATAATCACTAATATGTCAAACCTAGAAATTGTAACAAAGAGTAGAATACAGGGCCAGTGAAAAGAAGAAGAATAAGGGGAAAAGGCGAATACATGTTTAGGCAAAATACAGGAGGGGATAACAGAGTCCGCCACTAATGATCAATCCAAAACACACAAAGAGATGAGGATTAAAATAGAAGACAAACCAAAATCATTAGAGGAGGAAGTGGCCAACACCTAGCTCCATAAATGGTCAGTCAAGTGTTCTCGAAATAGGCACCAGACCAAAAATCAGTGACACTAAATCCTAAATTCAACTGGAAAACCTAAGCACCCGTGATTGAACAAACAGAAGACACAACAGAAAGCAGAAAACAGAGGAGAAGCAGGATGCCAATCTGAGCAATAGTAGAACCAAATCGAACCATTCACAATCAAACTCAACATTAATCAAAGCTCACTAGCCCATAGCACGTAAATTTTAAATAGAAACTAAAAAAGAAGAATATGAAAATCAGAACAAGAAGTGCGAAAACGAAGGGAAAAGAAAAGTGAACGAAAATCAATATACAAGCTAAAATTATACTATTTGAATCACAATTTGTTTAATAGGTGCTGAAATTAACAAAGCTACACCAGTTGTAAGAAATTTGAAACTAAAAACTGGGTCCAGATTTCGAAATTGAAACAGAGAAAAATCACAATAAAACCTTAAAAATCTCTAGAACAAAACTTGAATAATAAAACCCTCAAAATCTAAACTAGACTAAAATAGAATCCTAAAAGCCCTCGTTTACCTTCAATCGCCACTGCCCTTTATTTATACTCTCCCCCTTCATCGATCTTGGCCCTTAATTCCATGCCTAAAGTGGATGGTGAAGATGAAGCATGATGTTATGCTGGCAGTTAGCTTGCCAACGGTGGTGGTTTGGTGTTGTGGTTGTATACTGATGATGGTGGGTATAGAGGAAATGTTGAAGATGGTGGTTTGGTAATGCTGGTGCTTGATGACATGTCGAAGAAGAAGAAAAGAACCAGAAAAGAGAGGGGTTGCCTTCGGGTTTTGAAGACCGAGATAAGAAACAGAGAATCAAAGAACAAGGGGGGTTGTAGGTCGCATGACTGGAAGAGTGTGTGGGGGGGACGGGGAGGGTTGGTAGTTTTTTTTAATTTTTCCTTTATTTTTCTGCTCCTGGTTTCTGTTTTTTTGGGTAATAAGGAAGAATGGCCTCAAGGATGTGTTTGGGTTGTTGACCTAATTTCTTCATTTTTCACTAGGTTTCTTCATTTTCTGATTTTTTTCATGACCTACAAAAATTAAATAAGATCAAACAAAAATCTAAACATCATAATTATTAGAAGCTAAATTAGGTGTGAAAATATTGTAAAAATTATCATATTTTTGGTGCAAACAAAAGTGTTGCTCCACTAGGCTTGGCTTAGGCGTATGAAATGTGTTTAGGCCAAGGGATAAAATGAAGGGTTCACATCGACAATGGTCAAGGCTTAAAGGGTTAACAAAGGGTAAAACATTCAAAACAATGGTGACAATTTAGCTATGTAGCTCACAAAATGAATGAATGCCTCTATCATATTATCGTAATGCACATGCTAAATGTGATTTCAAAATGAATTAAAGCAAGTTCTAGAGATGTAACCATGGAAGAGACACATATGAAAGAAAACATCAGACTAAAAATCATGAATTAGTTTTAAAGCTCAAATCCTCACAGGTTATCTACCAAAGACAAGCTTGGTTTTAAAAAAAATGTTGGGGGCTAGGATAGTATACAAACATCACACTTAGGACTAAGCTCTGTCATGCACACTATATCGTTATGCAACCTAATAGCTCAAGTAGAAGAGAACATAATCAATCAAAATAGCATACATATTTCCCATAACAAAACAAATTTTTTTTTTTTTGGATTTCTAAAAAATTCCAGTTTTTTTTATTTTTTTTCCAATTTGAAACGTAGTTTCCGCATCCCTACACCTAAATCAGACAATGTCCTCATTGGAGGTGGAAGGAAACGTAAAACACAACCTAAAAGAAAAACAAATATACAAAAAGAAAAACGAGATTTGAAGACAAAAAGGACATGACTCTAAAACTCAAATGTACAAACACATGCACACAAGAGAAGTAAAACAAAAAGCATCCAAATATACAAAAAGAAAATAGAAGAAAAATAGGGAAAAGAGAAAGAAAGCAAAGAAAACTCAATCAAACTAGGTTGGATGCTAAGTACACCCGAGCTGTCTTAGAAGCACATCACTCATTAGCACTGCACTAATGGAGTATCAGATACTCACCATCCTCTGTACTCGGCAGCTCCAGAAACTACGTCAACCTTTAGCCATTTATCTTAAATTGGGCACCACTTTCACAGTCCTGTATTTTGACTGCACCACAGGGAAAAACACGTAAACTAATATGGGGATGCATCCATTGGGACCTCAATTTTTCTGGAAACAAATGAAGCTTAGAATCATATAAGAGCACTTTCATTCCTAGTGTAAATTCTTTCTTGAGAATATGTTTATCAGGAAACAACTTAGCCCTCTCCTTGTAAGATTGAACATTCTCATAAGCCTCAGCTCTTATCTCTTCTAGCTTACATAGTTGCAGTCTCCTCTCCTCACCAGCCTAAGTCAAGTCAAAGTTAAGCATCTTAAGGGCCCACCAAGCTCTATGCTCTATCTTAACAGAAAGATGACAAGGCTTACAATAAACAACCCTTTAAGTTGACATACCTAAGGGAGCTTTGAGAGTCGTCCTATAAGCCCAAAAAGCATCTATATGCATCTACATCCTTTGTGTTCCTGCACATAGTCTTTTCCAAAATCTACTTAATATGTCTATTAGATAGTTTAACCTGACCACTGGTTTGGGGGAGATGGGTGGTAGCAAATCTATGGACTATAAAGTACCTCTTTAACAAGGCATCAAAAGACCTATTAGTGAAGTAGGTACCTTGGTCACTAATGATAATTCTGATCATGCCAAATCTAGCAAATATGTTCTCCTTAAGGAACTGCACAACCACTTTAGCATCATTTGTCCTAAAAGGGATGGCCTCTACCCATTTAGAAACATAACCCAAGCTAATAAAATGTACTCATTTCCAAACGAAGATGGAAATGGTTCCATGAAATCAGTACCCCAGATATCAAAAATCTTCACCATAGTGATGGGATTAAGTGATATCATATCTCTTTCACTTATCCTACCAAACTGTTAACGCCTAGGGCAACTCTTAAAATACTCAAAAGCACCTCTGAACAAGTTAGGCCAATAAAAACCACATTGACAACTTCGGCTACTGTCTTTCTCCCACTAAAATGCCCCCCACATGCTTGGTTATGATAAAATGAAGTGACACTCCTAACCTTATGGTTAGGAATACACCTTCTCAAGATGTGGTCTGAACAGTACTTAAATAAGGATCATCCCAAATGAAGAAGTTCATAAGGTGGAAGAACTTATCTTTTTCATTCTTAGCCAAACCCTCAGAAATCCTACCAGACACTAGATAGTTCACAATGTTAGCATACGAAAAGATAAGGTTGACTGCATATAATTGCTCATCAGGGAAGTATTCAGAAATACTGGACTCAAGCTCTCTACCACCGCGAATCTTAGATAAAGGGCAACAAAAAGGTTCTTAGAACCTTTCTTATCCCTAATCTCACAATCAAACTCTTGCAAAAGCAAGATCCATTTTACAAGTGTAGGCTAAGTATCCTTCTTAGAAAGAAGGTGCTTAATAGCAGAGTGATTAATATGAACAACCACAAAAGACTCAATTAGGTAGGGTTTAAACTTCTTTAAACTAAATATCATAGCCAAAAATTCTTTCTCAATGATAATATAATTCAACTGGGCATTATTCAAAGTGTGACTAGCATAATAAATGTTATGGGACTTCTTATCAACATGTTGTCCCATAATAATCCTAACAGCATAGTCTGCTGCATCACACATTAGCTCAAAGGCCTCTCCCCAAATGAGAGAATGAAGAAGGGGAGCAGAGGCCAATTCTTCTTTAAGCTTAGTAAATGGCACAAGGCACTCTTTAGAGAAGTGAAATGGCACATCCTTAGCTGAATGGTTAGTCAAAGGCTTAGCTATCTTACTAAAGTTCTTAATAAAATAACGGTAGAAGATAGCATGTCTAAGAAAATACCTCACCTCTTTTACACAAGTTGGAGGGTGAAGATTAATAATCAAGTTAGTTTTAGCCTTGTCTACCTTAATTCCATCTCTAGAAATAATGTGGTCTAAGACTACCCCCTTTTTAACCATAAAGTGACATTTGTCCTAGTTCAAAGTCAGATTTTTCTTTTGCAATACTTTTCTCATATCAGATAAACAATCATCAAAGGAATACCTAAACATAGAAATGTCATTTATGAAAATTTTACTGTACTACTCAACCAAATCTAAGAAAATAGAAATCATGCACCTCTGAATGGTAGTAGGAGTATTACAAAGTCCAAAAGGCATTCTTCTAAAGGCATATGTCATAAATGGATAGGTGAGAGTAGTCTTCTCTTAATTCTCAGGAGCAATAGAGATCTGGGTACAACCAGAATATCCATCTAAAGAATAATAGAATGAATGTCTAACCAACCTCTCTAGCATCTGGTCAAGGAAGGGGTGGGAAAAATGGTCTTTTCTAGTGGCAACATTTAATGTCCTATAGTTAACACAAACATGCCACCCAGATTGGACTCGAGTGGGAACTAACTTGTTCTTGTTGTTCCTAATCACGGTAATATTGGTCTTCTTGGGAACACTTGAACTGGGCTAACCCACTCACTATCATAAAAGGTGTAAATTATCCCATGGACTAACCACTTAAGCACTTCCTTCCTAACTACTTCCTATATATAAGGTCAAGTTCAAATGCCTTTGATGGTCTCAGTAGGCCATAGCATTGTCCTTGATAAATGCTTAGAGTACACTTCATTTTAGGGTCATTTTGCCACATTTTTAGGGAGAATTACGAACTTCATGTTATAATTTACACTCCTATTCCCATTTTACACTTGGGTATGTTTTGTCTCCCTACGGATGCCCCTAAGTCACCATGCTCATGGATAAGAAAGAACAACTAGAGAATTTTGAGATAGAGCCAACTACGGACACTCCGTGGTAAGCTTGCAACTGCTTACCTCTTCATCTTCCTTCATCTTATAGCAGGGGACGACCAAGTTCATGCTTAAATAAGGTTTTTTTTACTATGAAGGAAAGGGATGAAATACATCTATCACTCATTTCTATCATTAGTTTTAGAATTTTTAAGTTTTCTTTAGAGTAAGAGAGGGAATTGAAGTGGAAGATTGGCACTTGGAGGCTTGGAGATTAGGAAGCCATTAAAGACTAGCATTGTGACTAAGCTTTGTTTCCTTCTAATCTCTTCTTAAACTCTTGTTTAGATGTTGTTAATTTCAATTATGTGTGAATGGTTTTACTTAATCTAGGGACTTGTTAGCCAAAGTAGTGATGTTGGATCTTTAATTTTTAATATTTGTGATTTATCTAAATTGATATGATTGAATTTTAAATTATGGATAAACTATTTTGAGTAAATTTTTGGCCAGATTTGCTTACTTATGCTAGATAGTTGAGTGAAGTACTGAAAGGAAGAACTCATTATTAGAACAACAAGTTAGAACTTAATTTAACGATTCTTTTATTAAGAGGAAATACTAGCATTCAAAAATCCATAATGAAGACTAACACCAAGGACATGTGAAAGAATGGTAATTAGATTAGTCTAGGCAATTCGTTTTGTTTCAAAAGAAAAGATTGAATTTTTAGTTCGATTGCGCTCCTTTAAATCATCCAATTCTAGGCAAGGTGTATCTTTAAGTCCATCAATCTAACTCTTTACTAAGCAAAGCAATTCCCTAGATGTATTAAATTTGATTGAATTTCCTGATAGTTAAATAGTGATAGTTGAGACAACCCATCAAAGTTTGGTTGCTTAGCCTTCTATAATAAGTCAAAACTCAATAGATTACATTTGGTCTCTGTGATAATGATATTAAAACTATACTACAACACCCGTCCACTTACGAAAGTGTCAAGTTTTTGGAGCCGTTATCGGGGACCAATTTATGGATATTGAGTTTGCCTATTTAGATTGACTAAGTATTTTTGTGTTTTTCTTTTTTATTGTATCTTGTTGATTTACATTGGTAGTATTTTGTGGTGATCTTTACAGGATTTCTCCACGTATATGTGAACTCCTTTTTTGTTTGAATTCAATTTGGAAATAGAAAGGACTTTTTGCTATAGCAGAAAGAAGCAAAAGTTAGAAAAGCAGAGTGCCAACGCTCAAGAAGCCTCTTTAACGATGATAGGAGAAGGGGATGACCAAAGAAGGATGCTTCGGGATTTTATCACCCCGGGAGTCTAAGGCATTACCTCTAGTATTGCTTGACCCAATGTGGAACCCCACAACTTTGAGCTTAAACTAGCTCTTATTTCTATGGTGTAACAATTCCAATTTGGAGCCACTATGCTAGAAGATCCTTACTTACACCTCTCAGTATTCTTAGAGGTGTGCAAATGGAGTTTCTACTGATGCTATTCGATTAGGGCTATTTCTCTTTTCACTTAGGGACAAGGCGAGAGCATGACTTCATTCTTTGCTTTCTGGATGCATCATAACATGGGATGAGCTCACCAAGATCTTTCTTGCAAAATTCCTTCCTCATAATAAGACGGCGAATTTGAGAAACCAAATCACCACTTTCACTCAAAGGGAGGATGAGCCACTATATGAAGCTTGGAAGCATTTTAAGGACCTATTAAGGCTATGTCCACATCATGGCCTTCAACGGTGGATGTTAGTGCAAGCCTTCTACAATGGAGTCACTTAATCGACAAGGTCTACTATAGATGCGACGGTAGGTGGTACACTTATGAACAAGACTATAGATGAGGCTTACAATTTTATTAAGGAGATGATGCTAAATAACTACCAGTGGTCCAATAAGAGCAGCCAACCCAGGAGAGTTAGAGGTAAGTTAGAACTTGATGCTATCTCTATGTTTTTCACTAAAGTAGATGCCATGTCTCAAATGTTAGAACGATTGAATGTCAATTCTATTAGTTCAAGTACCCCTTCCCCATCATGTAAAATCTATGGGTTTATTGATCATTTGACTGTGAATTGTGAAGTCGGGAGTCCATTTGCCCAAGATGCTAGTGACCCGGTCAACTATGTCAACAATTTTAATCCTAGATTGACCAATGATCCATTCTCTAACACTTACAATCCTAATTGGATGAATTACCCTAATTTCTCCTATAGGTCTAAAGCCCCGCCTGTGCCTTAAATGAATTTTAGACCACCTCCTGGATTTCAAAGGCCACCTTATCCTCAACGAGCACCTCAAAAGTCTAATTTAAATATCATGATGGAGAGTAAACTTTTGGCGCAGTAAAAACAAGATGAGTATATTAAGCAATTAACCTCTAAGGTTGATGTGCTTACTTCTTATAATAAGATGTGAGAAGCTGAAATCACCTAACAAGCTACCTCTTCATCTATACCACTGGGTAGATTTCCTAGTAAGAACAAACTTAGCCTTGGGAGCAATGCAATGTCATGATTTTAAGAGGGGGCAAGCAATTTAAGGCAACTAAGGACATTAGCCAAGTGAGGATTTGCATGATGCAAATGATATGAGTGTTGAGAATAAGGTGTCTACTTCTTCTAAAGATATCATAGGTGATGATGCCCATAATTTTAATAAGGTTCCTAATGACCCCAAGAAAATTTCCCCAAGACCTTAAGTTCCACCTTTACCGTTCCCCCAAAGAATGGCTGGGGCTAAACTTGACCAACAATTTGGGAAGTTTTTAGAGGTCCTTAAGAAACTGTACATTAACATTCCATTCACTGATGCCTTATCGCAAATGCCATCTTGTGCTAAGTTTTTAAAATAGATCTCGTCTAATAAAAGAAAGCTAGAAGAGTATGAAGCTTTGGCATTGACTGAAAAGTGTAGTGCTACGGTCCAAAATAAGCTCCCTACTAAGCTTAAGGATCCTAGTAGCTTTTCTATTCAAAATCTGATAAGGAATATATCAATAGATCATGCCTTGTGTGACTTAGGGTCTAGTCTAAGCTTAATGCCCTTCTTTCTTCAGAAAAAGTTAGACCTAGGAGAAATGAGACCCACCACCATCTCTTTACAATTGGCAGACTGTTCTATAAAGTACCCCGTGGGTATTTTAAAGGATGTCCTCCATTAAGGTAGGAGATTTATATGTGCCTGTAGATTTTGTAATTCTTAAAATGGAAGAGGATACATGCACTCCCATCATTCTTAGGAGGCCATTCGTGGCCATCACTGGGTGCCATATAGATGTCAAAAATGGTAAACTATCTTCTAATGTGGAAGATGAACATGTGGAATTTAACTTGATTAAAGCTTCTAAATTTCCTTTTATCTGTGTTGAGTGTCATCAAATTGATGTAGTGGACAGTTTGGTACAAAGGACCATTTCTAATAATGTTTCTTAGATCCTCTTGAGCATTGTTTATTAAATGATGGTACTACTCATGATGAAAATCCAAAAGTAGTAATGTTCGCTCAATTCTCGGAAGCTTCTCCCTAAGTTTCCCCAACCTTTGCCAAGGTGGAAATGCTAGTGAATGACAATGCGCCCTTGTTTGATGAGAAATGTGCCCCGAGGGAGAATTAAAACCTCTTTCTTCCTCTTTGAGGTACGAGTTTCTTGGCCCCAATTCTATATATCCTACCATTGTAAACGCGAGTTTAAATGCATCTTAAGTTGACTCTTTGCTAAGAATACTTAGGATGCATCATAAGGCCATAGGGCATACTCTGGATTACCTAAAGGGGCTTCACCCTTCTGTGTGTATGCATTGTATTTTGATGGAAGATGAATATAGACCCTCAATTGAACACCAAAGAAAAGGTTGAACCCTAATATGCAAGATGTGGTCAAGAAAGAAATTTTAAATTTATTTAAGGCCAACATTATTTACCCTATCTTTGATAGTAAGTGGGTGAGCCCCGTCCATGTTGTGCCTAAGAAGGGGGGAATGATGATTACAAAGAATGAGAGCAATGAACTGATTCCTACTAAGATAGTTATGGGTTGGTGTATGTGTATAGACTATAGCAAGTTGAATTAGGCCACTCGTAAGGACCACTTTCCCCTACCTTCATTGATCTAATGCTAGAGAGGCTAGTATTTTTGCTACTTGGATGGCTATCTGGGGTTTTTCCAAATCCCTGTTGATGCATGAGCCTTAAGGAAACTCAAGTAATGGACTTGATTTGCAATCTAAACTTGCTTAGTTTGAGATCAGCAATGGAGTTGTAACTTGGAATAGGGGATATGAATGGAATAAAGGACACACCACCACCTAAGCTAGTTAGGAATCCACCGTTCAAATCATAAAGGCAATGCCACCAGAATTGGATTAAAGGAAACCACTATAAATTAGTAATCTGTTTGGATTAATAAGAGAGAGCTTTGAGAGAGTTTGAGCTAAACTCAACAATTGAGGTTTTGTATTCATGAAATCTACCTTGAGCAATCAAGCTAGCAAGTATATATACATGTTAAGCTAGAAAGCAAGCAAGCTAACTACTGGCCTAGGCTAATCTAGGTTAACCAAAACTATTTTGCAAAACAGTTTTAACCTAGGCTAATTACAAGTTGGAGTGTGACTAATACAACTTGTTTATGAATTATTAGGGGCTTAATACAAGTTTAATTAACACAAGTCGATCCACTTGCACATTTTGGTGATAGCAAGATGGCTGCAGGAGGTCACTTTTTGGCTGGCCTATCCAAAAGCAAGTGGCCTTTACTTCAAGGCTCAATTAGCCAAGTGGGTTACCAAAGCTGCATGGATAGCAACGATGATGTTCCCAGAGGCCTAAGCAACCAGGGAAGCAAGCTAGAAAGTAAGCACACCCTCGTGATTAATAAAAACCTTCAGCAAAGCTAAAACAGTCTAATTTAGCTTAATGAGCCCGCTTGTATGCTGAACTTGCTCAAGGTGAAACCCAAACCTGTACTTGATCTAGAACTGATTTTAATGCATGACCTAGATCCTTGGGATGTTAATGATTCTCCTAAATGGATAAATTAGGCCTAAATTATGTTTAGATGGGGCAATCAGCCAGAAACTTGAACCGTGTCCAGAATGGTCCTAAACTGCAACGGTTGACATAATGCAGTTAGAACTCCATGAAGCACTGGTCATGATTTAGATTTCTCTTCATGAGTTGATACCTTATGATCTCGGCTAACATCCTGAGGAGAAATATTGGCTCTAAATTAGCTTTTGTTATGAGAAGCAAGCTAATTTCCAAAATGGTCAGATTAAAGCCCAACCAGCAATGGTTAACAAAATGGGGCTAAATCACCATAAAGAACTGGTCATGATTTTGATTTCTATTCATGAATTGGATCATTAGGATGTTGGCTATCATCTCCAGCAAAAATATTAGTCCTAAGTTAGGTTTTAGGTGGTGATTCCACCTTATCTTCCAAGATGGGTAAACTAGACTTTCTTAGTGTACCTTTACTGTCTTGGACCAATCCAGCAAAATGCCTATGGTATAGGCTAAAATTGAGTTCCCTTCTTGAAAATAAACTTCTTAGGGAGTCCAAAAAGTAGGACTTGCCCATAGAAGGTGTTGGAAACTCCTAGAATCATGCTATCCAAAATGGTGCTTAATTCTAATTTGGAGCAAGACAACAAGGCTTGAATCTTGCTGAGTGTAATCTGATTGCCTTGATCTCCTTGACCTTGGTTGGTACCTTGGTCTCGATTGGATCTTGGAATCCCTCTTGGATGCCATGCTCTGCATCAACTATCCACCTTAGTGACCACGAAAATACCACCTTTACTTGTCCACACGGTACATTTGCTTATAGGAGAATGCCATTTAGGATCTGTAATGCCCCTATGACATTTCAACAATGTATGATGGCTATCTTCTCCGACTTTATTGAGGACATAATGGAAGTCTTTACGGATGATTTTTCTGTGTATGTTATAGCTTTTGACCGTTGCTTGAATAATTTGTCTGAAGTTTTACAAAGATGTAAGGATATGAATTTGGTCTTCAATTGCAAAAAGTGCCATTTTATGGTACAAAAGGGGGTCATTTTGGGCATATTGTTCTGATAGAGGTATTGAAGTTGACAAGGCAAATGTACAGGTAATTGAGAAATTACCGCCACCTTCTTCTATAGAGGGTGTAAGGAGTATTCCAGGACATGTTGGTTTTTACCCATGGTCTATAAAATATTTTTCGAAAATCACAAAGCCTCTCACCCATTTGGTTGTCAAAGATGTACCTTTTGAGTTTATTGAAGAGTTCCTAGGTGCCTTTCATAGGTTAAAGGAGGCTTTTTTTTGCTCCGATTATGTAAGCTCCGGATTGGAGATTACCTTTTCAGGTAATGTGTGATGCTAGTGACTATGCAGGGGGAGCAGTTTTGGGGCAACGGAAGGATGATAAGTCCTATGCCATTACTATGCGAGTGAAACTTGGATGATGCTCAAATGAATTATGCCACAACTGAGAAAGAGTTTCTAGCTGTTGTGTTTGCCTGGGAGCAATTATGCCTATATTTGATCAATTCCGACGTGATCATTTTTACTGATCATATCGCATTGAAGCATCTCTTGAACAAGCCTGACTCTAAACCATGTCTCATTCACTGGGTGCTTCTTATCCAGAAGTTGGACTTAGGAATTCGAGAAAAGGCCAGACATGAAAATGTAGTTGCAGACCACTTATCTCACTTGGGTCCTGAGGCAACACTAATAGAGGAGCTTTCCATAGACGACTCCTTTCCAGATGATCAACTCCTTGTAATATATCACCAAGCCACTCCATGGTGTGCTGATTTGGTGAATTTCAAGGTGTATGGGGTAATGCCACATGGTTAATCTTATCAACAAAGGAGGAGATTCCTTACTGATGCAAAATATTATATGTGGGAAGAGCCTCTCATTTACAAGCAGTGTGGAGATGGTGTTTATAGGAGATATTTGCCAAAAGATGAGGTTTCTAGTGTCCTTCACCATTGCCATGCTTGAACTTATGGTGGACACTTTGGGCTGGACAAGACCATTGCTAAGGTGCTTCAAGCAAATTTCTATTGGCCCACTCGCTTTAAGGATGTAAGAACCTTTGTTATGACTTGCAATCGATGCCAACGGATGAGGAACATTTTCAATGGCCATAAGATGCCTCCAAGTGGGATTCTTGAGGTAGAACATTTTGATGTTTAGGAGATTGACTTTATAGGTCCATTTCCTCTTTCTCACAATAATCTTTACATCCTTGTGGCAGTTAATTACGTTTCCATGTGGGTAGAAGCCATTATCTCTCCTACCAATAATTTTAAGGTGGTAATCAAGTTTCTTAAAAAGAACACTTTTATAAGTTTGCACACCAAGAGCTCTTTTAAGTGACAATAGGACTATTTTTGCAATAAGCTACTTGAGTCTTTCTTAAAGAAGTATGGGGTTTTTCATAAGATTGCTATGCCTTATCATCCCCAAACAAGTGGTTAGGTTGAGTTATCTAATGGAGAGTTGAAAAGCATTTTGAAGAAAATAGTCAATCGATCTTGAAAAGATTGCCCTAAAAAGCTTAATGATGCTTATTGGGCTTACCAGACTGCTTATAAAACGCCTCTGAACACTACTTTATACTGGTTAGTTTTCGAAAAGTCTTACCATTTTCCAATTACGTTGGAATACAAAGCATATTGGGCGAACTCTTAACTTCGATCTTAAGGCAGCAGTGGGAGGAGAATATTACAATTGAATGAGTTAGATGAATTATGTGGGGAAGCTTATAAAAGCTTTAAAATATACAAGGAGAGGACCAAGTACTGGCACGACAAGCATATTATGAAGAAAAGATTTGAGGAAGGAGACTTAGTCCTATTATTCAACTCCAAGTTATGGTTATCAGGCAAGCTGAGATCCCAATGGCCAGGACCATTTAAGGTCACAAAGGTCTTTCCTCATGGAGCTGTGGAGTTTGGAGTGAGTCTACTGGTGCGTTCAAGGTCAATGGGCTGCATCTTAAGCCTTATCATGTGGGGGAGCCCATTTATAAGCCATCTGTGCGCAATCTTTCTGCTCTCGAGCATTCCTAGAAGAGACGATCGAGCTCTTGATCATAAAAAAACGCTTCTTGGGAGGCAACCCAAGTTTTTCATTTTACTATTTTTTCTTTTCTTTGATTGTATACAGTGCATTTTGTGTTTTTCAAGAGGGAAAAAAAAGAGGAAAAAAAGAAGCAAGAAAAAGAAGTTTAAAAAAAAAAAATTCATTAAAAAAAAGAAGAGAGTTTTAGCAGCTCTACTGGTAGATACCATGGACCAATAGTGGTGTACAACCCAGTCTGTGGAGTTGCTGGCAGGAAAAATAAGAAAATTAAGAAACAAAGCTCACCACATACAATCCGCAGTCTCTCCCATGTTCCATAGTGAGGCTCTCTATCTGCAGTCAAGGGTTTTTTATGCCCTTTGACCTGAGACAACCATCCATCTCTTCTACCTCTTATCTCTTTCTTTCTCTCTAGACACTCTCTTTTTTCTGTCTAAAATCTCCATAACTATCCACCTCTAAACCTTCGATTTTTACTCATTTTTCATCAAATTTCTTCACTTTCTTCTTATTTTCTTCGCTTTCACTCCAAATCTCCTTTGAATTTCTCTTTTCATGCCTTCTTTCTCCCACATTCTACCCATCTTCACACCCGAAACTTCAACAACTCAACTTCATCTTCCATTCTTCTAAATTCTCTCAGTTTCTTCCACATTTCTTCCCCATTCACCTTAATTTTTATAAAATTTTCATTTTTTGCCATTTTCCTTCCCATTTCTAGTTTAGTTAATGTTTACAACTTTCACCTATCCACTCTCTATTACCATGGCATCCAAGAAAAAGGTGAGAACCACTCAAGAGGTGGGGACATCAAGTCAAGCACCACATCGCACACTTCAGACTTCTCGAACCTCAACGAAAGCAAGAGACCAAGGTAATATTCCTGACCTCCTTAGTTTAAAACATCTTGAGCATATTGCTAGATACATTATTTTAAGTAGTAAGCTAGCCATAGCTATTCATTATTATAACGAGGATTTGTTAACTCGATTGGATTTGTTGGATGACATTCGTTGATTGTTTGTTGGGGGAGGTATGGGGTAATTTCTAGAGATTAGGGGCCACACTTATTATGACCTCAACCTTGAGTTTTTGTGTAAGTTGCATGTGGAGGTCAGGAGTGGGCCTTGTTGTCAAGAAGGATACATTTCTTCCATCTAAATAAGGAGTTTCATGAGCTAAATTTGAGTGCCTTTAATGGCATATTTGGTTTTCCATCGAGTATGGACTTGCCTTATCGACATGTACCCAAAGAATTTAACCCAAATGCTTTTTGGAATGAAATTTTTGGGGGATTATTGGTATGATGCAAGCAATTCTAAAGGCATGGTTATTAAAAACTCCTCTATTTGAGTGGCCCAGAGATTGCTTGCTTGTGGTCTATTTACGAGGGAGGATAGCTTGAATGTGCCTCGCTTGTCTGAATTGTATTTCTTATATAGCATGCTCTAAGGTGACCGACTTCACCCCGATTCATTCTTAGTCAATCAGCTACATATTGCAGCCACTAGTTCCACACAGAGGATTGTGATTGGGGACGTCATTCCCACCATTGCTAGGTCTATTGGAATAGAACTGAATCCCGATGATAGAGTTCCCGGTTACAAGCTGTCAAACTCAGTCACTTTTAAATAAATGAAGTTTTGTAAGGTGGTGGCTGGGTGTGTTTGTTGGATTTATCCTGAGAACCGTCTCATGCCTCTCCCTAATGTTAACCAAACCACTTTCTTGAACCGGGCCAATCTTTATTTGTTGCTGGGTGATGAAAAGTTAGCGTAACCCACACCACCTCATCACCCTCCTCACCTAAGGGCTTCTAGTTCATCCCAGCCACCCTCCTCCTCTGATCATACTAGTTTGCATGCTACCCTTCAGTCCATTCAACAGGAGTAAGCATCCCTCCTAGCTTATACTCAAGTTGAGCATACCGCACTCCATGACTTTGTTCAGGAGCGCCATGATGAGCTCCGTGGGATGACTGCTTTCCAAAACTAATACTTCCAAGACTTTAGGGCTTGCTTATAGACTTAGCCTGACTGGCATGTTTCTCAACCCCACCCTCCTTCTTCTTCCCCTCCACCTCCTCTTTAGTTCTTCTTTTTCTTCCCCATTGGTTCTTATTTCCTTGCATTGAGGACAATGCTTTGCCGAAGCATGGGAGAGTTGTGCGAATATGTGTATGTGAAATGGATGTGTAAGTAGTTTGCATTTTAGGTCATGCATTTAAGGGAAGTTTGCATTTTTAGTTAATCATTTGGTTTTTCTTTCCATTTTTAGGTTTCTTTTCTTTGTTTTAGCTTTATTTTGGTATTTTCAATTTTTTGTTGTATTCTAGGGTTAGCAAAAAAAAAAAAAAAAAGAAGCAAAGAGAAGGCAATAAAATCCTCCGATGATGAGTCTTAGACTAAGTAGTTTTCTTTAGCTTATTTTGACCCTTTTTGTTATGCCCATTTATGAATAAAATGTTTGATTATAGGTTTTTGAAATGTGCTTCATGTTTTGTCCGCCTGTCATGTTGACTGGGATTCGATTACTTAATGATTCTATACATGAATATTTAGCACATGTGATCTAATGAGCTAATCGAGCTTGGGTAGTTGTCCTGTGAGACTTTAAGCCTTAATTGGACTAATTCATCATTTTAGTATCATATTCTTTTTCATGTGTGGCTCTTCCGATATTTCAAATCTCTAGGACTTGCTGTGACTCTTGTTCAAGATCACATTTAGCATACATGTTTAGGCAATATGATTATGACATTCTTTGAATTTATGACCTACATTAACCAAATAGCCACCCTTATTATATATGATTTATCCCTTGCTATCCCTTTTGAGCTTTGACCTTTTCTTAATGCAAACTTGTAATAATGAATCTTGGGCCAATGCATATCGTACCTTTTCAGTCAAGACTATAGAGTTTCATTAGTGATTGGGAGTAGTTTGTGGATGATGATGTTATTGTTTTGTGCAGTTTGCTTGTATGCAATAAGGGATTTATGTGATATTTCCCTTGGTCTCAATTGGGTTGAATTTTGCAAGTTGTCAGAAAAAATGTTGAAAAGTGCACAATTTCTCTTATCATAATCCTTCTCTTTAAAAAAAATGAATCAGCCAAAAAAAAAAAAGGAGAGAGATAAAGAAAGAAAAACAAAAACAAAAGAAGAAAAGGAATGTTGGAAAAAAAGAAGCAAATAATACAAGGATTTTATATAAATTTCATATTACATATACTTCAACACTTTTTTGTATGATAGACCAACTAGGGATAATTTAGTGTAGTTCAGATGTATTGGTGTTTGGTGTGAGAAGTATTTTTGTGAAAAGTTGGATGAAGATGATTTATACTGATAGTCTTTGGCTTTGAGCCCCATAAATCCCAACATATTTGTTCTCCTCTTACCTTTACCCATAGCCCCATTCTAAACCTATCAAAGTCTTCATGATTGTCTAGAATGTTTTGCACTTTAGTGGTGGTAAATTTGAGAGTCATATCAAGCTTATGGTAGATTTGATTCTTGCGAGTGAGAGTTAAGAGAATTGGATTATATTTTATACACATGAGTGATGAGTGCCTCATTCCTAAAGTGAGGGTCTACCCGTTCTTTTAGCTCTACCTATTGTACGTGCCAATATGATTGTTTAAGCTAATTTAGGTGTTCCATTCAATGTTTGAGGTGATGATACTTGCTCTTATTTCAAAAACTTCCTTCTCTTATCTGTTTAACAATGTCTTTCCATCACTTTTGGGCTAGCTTCTTGGGTCGGTTAGGCTATCGATGTTGCTACTTATGTTTACCGGAGGATGTTCTTCATTATAGTGTTGGTTCTCATAGTTGGTTAGGGACAAGTGATGGTTTAAGCATGCAAGAGTTTGATAAATGCTTTGAGTACACTTCATTTTGTGGTTATTTTACCTCCTTTTTAGGGAGAACTATGAATTTCATGTTATAATTTACACTCCTATACCGGTTTTATGCTTGGGTATGGTTCGTTTCAGTGTTTTGTAGGGTTTTGGACCTTTTTGTCCTTACTGACCCCAATTAAGTATGTTTTGACTCCCCACGGATGCCTGCAAGTCACCATGCCTTTGGAGAAGAAAGAAGAACTAGAGAATTTTGAGGTACAGTTAACCATAAATGCTCTGTGGTAAAGGCCACAGTCTGTGGTGAACATAAAACTGCTTACATCTTCGTCGTCCTTCATCTTGTGGCTGAGCATGACCGAGTTCATACTTAAATAGGGGCTTTTTGGCTACAAAGGAAGGGAAAGCAATACATCTATCACTAATTTCGATCATACTTGTATTATTAGTTTTAGGATTTTTAAGTTTTCTTTGGAGTAAGAAAGGAAATTGAAGGGGAAGATTGGCACTTTGAGGCTTGGAGGTTGGGAAGCCATTAAAGACTAGCATTGTGGTTAAGCTTTGTTTCCTTCTAATCTCATCTTAAACTCTTGTTTAGATATTGTTAATTTCAATTATGTGTGAGTGGTTTTACTTAATCTAGGGACTTAGCCAAATTATTGGCCTTGGATCTTTAATTTTTGATATTTGTACTTTATCTAAATTGGTATGATCGAATTCTATATTGCGGATAAACTGGTGTGAGTAAATTTTTGGTTGGATTTGATTCCTTATACTAGATAGTTAAGTGAGGCACTAAAAGGAGGAACTCACTATTAGAACAACAAGTTAGAACTTAATTTAACGATTTTTAAAATAGAGTTGTTTGTTGAAAGGAAATCTTAGCAATCAAAAATCCATAACCAAGACTAAAATCAAGGACATTTGAAAGAATGTTAACTAGATTAGTCTAGGAAATTCCATTTGTTTCAAAAGAAAGTATTGAATTTTAGTCCAATTGCGGTCCTTTAAATAATCCAGTTTTAGGTAAAGTGCATATTTAAGTCTAATGATCCAACTCTTTACTAGGTGAAACTATTCCCTAGATGTTTTAAATTTGATTGAATTTTCAATAGTTACATAGCGATAGTTGAGGCAACCCCTCGAAATTTGGTTGCTTAGCCTTCTATAATAAGTCAAAACTGAATAGATTATAGTCGGTCTCTGTGGGAACAATATTAAAACTATACTAGAACACCCATGCATTTGTGGAAATGTCAGTCCTTTGAATGGATTCTATGCTGCAAAATGGCATACCCTTGATATTCTCTAAAGTCTAACTTATAGGTTCCTTTTTCTTTCTAAGTAAGGCAATTAGTTTATCCTCTTGGTCCCAACCTAAATCAGAAACAATAATGATAGTAAGGATTCAGCAGGTCCTAGAGATGAGCACTTAAGAGAGTTAGGAAGAGGTTTCAATACAAGAGCAGAAAAGGTTTCAATACAAGAGCATAAGTCATCAAATTCAAACACATCATATTTAGGCTCATCATTAATAAGGAAAGACTCATACTCAGCAGCAAATATGTCATTAAATTCATCATCAAACATAGCATCTTCTACCTAATTAACAGTAGAAAATCCCATATCATCGAAACCAGAAGGCTGTCTTTGCAAATTAAATATATTTAGTTCTAGGGTCATGTTACCAAAAGATAGTCTCATCATGCCATTTCTGCAATTAATCAAGGCATTGGCTGTGGCCACGAAAGGATGCCCTATAATCACAAGGACTTGACTAGCAATGTTAGCCACTTCTCAGTTTCAATCACAAGAAAGTTCACAAGGTAAATAAATTCCTCAACTACACCTCTAGGCAACGTAGTTGATCTATCAGCTAATTGGTGACCATCTTAATAGGTTTCAGCTCACTTAACCCTAGCCTCTTGCACTCAGTGAATGGCATTAAATTGACACTAGCCCCTAAATCAAGCAAAGTTATGTGAATAAGCTGGTCCCCTATGACTATGGAAATAGTAGGGTAACTAGGGATCTTATACTTCACTAGGATATGGTGAGAAGCAATAGAACTAGTGCCAAAGGCTAAGAAAGCCTTCTGAAGGACACTGGTGGCTCCTTTAGTGGTACACAAATCCTTAAAAACCAAACATACGGAGGCATATGCTGAATAGCATCGAGAAGCAAAATGTTGACTGACTTGAGAGAAAGTCTCTCTTATCCTATCAACATAGGCTTGGTCTTTCTTTTTTAGCCTATGAGGAAATGAGGTAAAGACTTATGAACTCTTCCAGCGGAAGAAAGCGAAGAAGAATCCTTAGGAGATTAAGGATCCCCTGAATCAGCAACATCTTTCTCCTTAGGCTCCTGTTTATTAGAAAGTGACTCAAAAGGCAGATGATTAGTAGAATCACTGGGGACAGCCTCAGTAGCATCCCCTAACTTATTGGATGAACCCGTTTCTAGAGAAGAACAAGAGGAAGAGGGAGAAGAATTTTAGAAGAAACTGTGAGGATACTTGTAAGGTTCATTAGAATTTCCTACTTGATTATCAATATCTCGACCAGATCTAAGAGATATGACTGTATTTTCTTTCCTCACAGGCTCACTAGGGTTAATACCAGCAGAAGAAGAGGCGTGACCCTTAGGGTTTACCTCAAGATGACTAGGAAAAGTATCTAACTCCTTAGAAGATGATTGCTAATTGGCAAAGCTGTTCAGTTATCATTCTCATCATTTTCTTCATATTAGCATTTATCATCCTCTCCACATTATTATTAATTCTCTTCTCAGTCTTATCAATGTGAATGTAACCAGGAGGAGGTTGAATCTTGACTACAGGAGAGGAAGGTCTACGTATATTGGGCACACCTGGAAAAACCAATCTTTGAAAAGTGTTGGAGGGATGAGAGATGAGCGGGGAGTTGTTTCTAAGAAATACTCCAGGCTGGGAGTTAGAGGCCACATCATTTGGTCCACTACTCCAAGAAAAGATAGGTTGATTTCTCCACCCTAGGTTATAGTAAGGGCAAAATGGGTCATTCTTAGGTCTTTAAAAGGTCATACTCTCTTGCTCCTATCCAGTTGATAACTGGTGAGCCAAATGAGAACATATACTCAAACAATGATCTAAGGCCTAACAGTGAAAGTAGGACACTATAGAAGTATGAGAAATATGGGGATTTTAGGGAGATAACTTCTTCCACATGTTCTTTAAAACCGCAATCTTAGACTTTGAGTGACTCATATCAGAAACAGAATGCAACCTACCCCTAGTTAATCTAGAATTTGACTGTCATCTCTAGCAATTTTCCACTGCATGGTCTTCTCCGCTAGGTCCTCCAGAAACTCCCAAGCAGCAGTGGTGCTCTTTAGAAAAAAGTCACCCTGACACATGGACTCTAACATGGTTCTAGTTTGTTGGTTAAGGCCTCCATAAATAATTTGGCACAAACATGCTCGGTCTAAACCATGATGGGGACATTGGGCCAAAAAATTCTTAAACCTATCTAAGTATTTCTAAAATGATTCCCTTTCTAGTTGAACAAATTGATTAATTTCATTTCTTAGCTTAATAGTCTTGGCATTTGGAAAGTATCTTCTTAAGAACAATTTAACAAAATCATTCGAAGAAGCAACAGAATTAGCAGCCAATCCATAAATCCATCTCTTAGCACAATCTTTCAAAGCAAAATGAATTAATTTCATTCGCACAACGTCAACATGAATATTCGGGAAATGTATCATGGAACACACTTCTTCAAAATTTCTTAAAACAAATATGCATACTCTAAACCCGTAAATTTAAGGACCATTTGAGTGCACTGAGGTCTCAACTCAAAGGTCACATTCAGTCTTAGGTCAGGTAAATTAAACAAGATGGCAAAGCAGTCCTATGAGGATAGAAAATATCGCTCAAAGATCTCTCTTGTGCCATTTCTTGCATGTTTGGATTTCAGGACAGGGTTGGGTTCACTACTAATAACTCTTTTGCTCTCAGGGTCTCTAACCCAACTAGTCATCAAATCACACACCCTCACAAAAGTATTTTTGGTCTTTTTCTTTTTCTAATTTTTTCTTCTTTTTGGATTTTTTGGATTTTTTAAATTTTTGTTTTGCATACAAACCAAAAATAGGAAATAAACTAATCCTAAAATAGCACAAAAATAAAAAGCACAAAATAAACTAAAAGAAAATAGAAAATAAACTAAAACCTAAATAAGCAAAAGCTCAGAAAAATAAATTAAAACAGAAAATCAATTCCAAAATCGGACACTATACACAAAAAATTCAGTATAATCACAAGGAATATGAATATATTTTTGTTTCAAATTTTTTCTGTCCCGATCAATGTAGAAAATTCACACTAGAAAATTATTTCTAAAAATCACATAAAATTCCAGAAACGCTAAAAATTCCACAGAAATTCACCTAAACTCTAAAGATTTCTAAGAATACACTAAAAATATCATAACAACCAAAAAAAAAAAGAGAACAATACCAAAAATTGAAACAAAGACTGAAAATCTGTAAAAACCCTACACTGTCTGATTTTTTTCCACTTCTTTTTCTTCTGCCCTGCACTCAGTTCGAAACTGTTAGATCTGATTTTTTTCTAATAGTAAATAATCATTAACAACCAAAATTAAATTGAACAAAAATAAAAATCAAAATAACAACTCTAATTAAAAATCAAAAACAAAGAAATCTAAACTAACTCAAAATAAGTAAAACTAAATAAACACACAAAATCAAAGATCAAAACTACAAAATGAAAACGAAAATGACTCAAATGACTCAAGTCAATTCAACACCTAATTTCACAAAATCCATCCCCGACAATGTCACCAAAACTTTGTTGTGAAATTTGCAAGTGCCCGATTTTATCATTGTTTCACTTACGATGTCGTCCTCAGGGATGGCTATTGAAGTTAGATTGCAAAATAAACTAAACTACTATTCAATATAGACTAAGACAAGATTGTCAAACAAACTTCTAGCTCTAAATAAAACCTAATAGGATGAAGATCATACCACATAACTGATACTATTGTTACATGAGAATTAAACCTTTTAAAACCACCACTGAGCACTAATACAACTAACCAAAATGTAACCCGAATGTAAGGTACTGGACTTTAAAGATTAATATGAAATTGAGCCTCCTGAAAATCAACTACAAGTGAGACACATGGTGACACTTTACTGTAGCTTCAACTAAGAATGAAAAGCAACCATGAATCAAATTTAGGGTTAAACTATACCATTCAAAGGCAAAATACATAGCGGGGTAAACTGAGAATCCGAAACACAGAACCACCACAATGCTTCAATGAGTGAATACATGCACTAAATCTTGTAATAACCTAACCCTAACCCATATTTATTTATTTAAATTATATTTATTCATTTAATTAACTATTTTTATTCATTTAATTAATCATGTTTATTGATTTAATCAGTCATGGTTATTTGTTTAACCAAATCATGTTTATTAATTCAATTACACTCAATTTATATATTTACCGAACTACCTTATGTTATTTAAATTTTCTACTTTCATTTATCATATTTAATCATCTCGGTTGCAGGATATTTCATTTGGGTCCCATTTTACAATTCAAGTTTCATTGATTGTTAATTCAAGTTTCATTGATTGTTAATTCAAGTTTTGTTGACTGATTAAATTTCAGGTAAATCGATAGTAGGTCTCGATAATTATTATTGAGCGTTAAATTATTTTTCATAACGTCACAAGATTGAAAGTTTTAATTACGCAAAAAGTTGGGCCCGAATTCATTTATTTTGGCCCAATTCATTAGGCCCAAATTATGACTCCATTCCATTAGGCCCAAATTTTGGTGCAATTAAGTTAAGTCAATTACTATCATTTTTGCCTAATTTAATTGGCAAAAAGATATTTTTGGAGGTTTAAAAAATCAGCCAAGTGAATTTACCATTCATTCTTAGCCAAGTAAACACCCACACACTCACACTTCTCTTCTCTCTCCTTCCTACCTCATGGCCAGCCACCTAGTAGGCAGCAACTAGCCCTTTTTTGGCCACCATCCAACCACCAACCGGCCACCCAATGCTACCCCTAGCCCCCTACCAGCAAAGGCAACCTTCTCCATCCTCAAATAACCTCACACTTCTCCTTCTAAGCTCTCAAAGAGGTAAAACCCTAACTTGATCTTGATGTGTTTTTCATTTTTATGATTGTTTTAGTTATGTTTTGTGTTCTTGATATCAAGATAGATGTTATCTTGCAAATTCTATTGACTTTGGAGATGCTGATCATGGTGGAGTTGAGTTTGAAGTATGTTAAGGGTTAGGGTTTGTCATGATCAAGTTAGCTTAAGTCAAGTGATGGATTTGTATTATTTTGAATATGATTTTTTAATCTTTAGTCTTATTGATGATTATGATGATGTTTTTGATGATTTGGAATGATTTCAGGTGAGGATTTGTGCAAAAAATAGGAGAAAGCAAAAGCAGTGAAGGCTAGAAATGACAGAAAAGAGGGGTAAATTTGAGATTAAACTGATAATGATCGGCCCATAAGAAACTATCACTTTTGGTGGGTCAATGAGTTAGCTTTCAAATGCCTTTTGAATTACCTTAATCTGAGTTATGTGGATAAAGTTATGGTCATTTTACGAGGACTGCACAGGTTAGGACAAAACTGACATACTTGTATTCTAGCCCCATTTTGCGAATGCTATGGTGGGAATCATACTTGGTGTTCTAAATGAAAGTTTTTCAAAACTTCTTAATATTTCCATATTATGGTTTTAAGTCTCCATTTGAGGTCAAGGGTGAAAGTTATGAATTTTTGTAGTGAACTGACTTGCTTTGGTGCAAATTGGGCTGTTATTGCAATTTCTGTACAGCGTATACTTAGAGAAAACTTCTAAAAATTTTACTGTAGATTGTCCATATTATTTTTGAATTTTTTACAAGATTTCATGAATTTTGGCTGAGTATTTTGAGTTTGGTGATTTTTGGAAATATTTTGAGTAATTATGTAAAGAGTAATAATAAAGATTGAGTGAGATTGATCATGCACTCATTTGGGGTTTTTAGCTTGATTAATGAGAAAGAAGAAGACAAGTATACAATTTGGGGGCTTGTTTATGAGCTTTGAATCAATTATGAATTTTATAAAGAAAATACCAAGTTTGGTGAGCTTAATAGTTTCTATTGAATTCAATAATGCATTTGGGGTGGAATTCTATGTTTAATTGATTTATGAATGAAATGTGAGAAGTAAGGAGTGTTTTGACTCAGAAACTATATTTATCAGGCCAAGTTATTGCAGTTTATGCTATTTTGAACCAAGATATAACTCTCTTAGCCTCAAACTTTTATTACTGCTCAATTCAGAATGTATCAAATGTATTTATCAAGCCAATCTAGTGTACTCGCTATTATCTTGAACCAAGCTATACATCAGCGAGCTTTAAATCCATATCAACCACCTATCTCAGAAAAGGCCACAACCACTATCTCATTTGCTACCATCAAGGCCTTTTCCTTTGTAATCTCATTTATCTCATTGTGGTCTACTTTACTTTCATTTACTTTTTATCAAATTTAATTACTTTTATTAATTTAGTTTTGAAGTTATATTGAAATACCCAAGTTATGTATACCATTTAATTGCTTAATTTCTATTACACATACTTAATTATGTGAGTAAGGATCATTTAATAACTACACATACCTACAATGATATTTATAAAACAAAATCAAGGCCTAGTTATCGTCCCCTGTTATGTATAAGTATTGTCAAGTCAGAACATATTTCTCAAGTCAGATGTCATTTTCTTAAAAGACTCACGGTACGTCCATTGCCTGTATCATCAGAAAGCAAAACATGTTTATCAAGTTATAACTCTTAATGAGTTTATCAATGAATCAGCGTATACAATGATTTGCCATTTAACTCGTGACTCCGTCAATTATCATCTGTAGTGCGTCAGCCCATCATTTACCCGCGCGGCTTCAGGCCAACTCTTGATCGGATTGGTAGGTGTACACCAATGTATAGATCATATCATTGCAAGGGATTCACCTCCAGATAATAATGAGCAATTCAGTTTTATATTATTTTCATTTCTATTGTTATTACGAACCAAATGAATTGCAAAGGCGGATACCCATCAACAGTGTTTCTATGCTCATTTTACAATACAGGAATGCATGTACTGAGTTTTAGCTCACATTTTCAAATTGTTTTCATGTTTTCTATTTTAGGAGATGAAGTATCACATGTTTCTCCATTTAGCAAGCCCTTTTGGAAATCATCAGATGCTCATAGTAGATTTAGCATAGCATGAATGTTGGGATCAACCTCAGGGTCAAGTTGGGTCTACATTCAATATCGTTGTGTAGTGTGGAGTGCGAGTTAGCATGTGGTCTGATTAAGTCGATTGTATTGAAGTTGAACTATTATGGACTTTGGTCTTGAATTGTTTCAGTTTAATAGATATTGTGATTTGAACATGAGTTGCAAGATTAAATGGTTTCAATAAGCCTTGTCATTATCAGGACGGCGGTGGCGACTTCTATCATTAGTCTTCCGCTGCAGTTTTCCGTAAATAATGTCATTAGCATTTTTGGCGCGTTATAAATTTAGTATCAGAGCCAAGATTTTAAGGGCCACTGTGAGCTATTAGAGCTGGGTAATAGGTCGTGTCGGGTCGAGTTCGTGTTCGTGTCGAACTTAAACGGGTTGAAGATTTCTCGATCTGAACCTAACCTGTTTATTAAACGGGTTGAAAAACCTTGACCTGTACCTATTTAATTTTTAAACGGGTTGACCTGCTTAACCCATTTAAGATAAACAAGTCAAGTTCAGTTGGCTAATTAGCCATTTACACATTTAATATCTTCAAGTAATACGTAATTATAGTGTTAGAAATTAAGTTTACATATTACATTAAATAATTACTCTTTAAAATTCCCCTAATTCGTCATAATTCACAATTTTAAAAATTTTTATATTCTTAATTATCTAATAAAAAGTAAATGGATAAATGATAAATGAAAAAATGAGTTGAGTTATTTGACTCATTTAATTAAACGAGTTAAATAGGTATTTTTTCGTATCGAGAATCTCAACCTGAACCTAACCCATTTAATTAAACGGGTTGAACGTCTCAACCCATTTAATTAAACGGGTCAAAAATTTATACCTAAACCCACTTAACTTCGTGTCGGGTTCGGGTCGGTAATCGTGTAGGGTCAGCTTTTCCCAACTCTATGAGCTATCAAGTGTTTATGAGTTAGCCATTAAGGTATATATGAGTTATTTGGACCAGTTAAATGAGCTGTTGACTATAAGTTCATATGTATTGGCATGTATGGAGGAACCATTCTCATTTGGGTGACTCAATCATTTGGTAATATCTTGAGATTCGAGCATTAGCAAAGTGGAGTGTGGAATCATTCGGGTCACCTGTTAGTGAGGCATGCTCTCATTTATCTAGGAGTTGCATTGTATGTTTCATTTCTCTCATTTGTTTAAATTCTTGTAATCGTGCACTCCAGGTGTGTGACCCGTTGAGTTATGAACTTCGGCGTGTGGCCGTTAAGCTATTAAAGTGTTTCTCTCCATTTCAGGTGTCTTAAGCCTGGGTTTTAGCCAGTTTTTAGGTAGAACTCTGCCTGTTTCGCTCCAGAATTTGAGAGTTTCATTGAGGTGTATTAACATACATGATGTTGAGTATAGTGATGTTTAAAACCTATTGCAGGAATTCCATTTGCAACTTGGTATATCTTTGGGTTGAATTAGTATGAGACGGAATTACTATAGGGAAACCTGTGATGGTAGTTCGATAGCTTGTGGTGTGCTACTTGGCACTATATGGGTGGTACGAGTAAGATTAAGCTGTCATTCTTGACATTAGAACCTTACATCAGCAATGCTCCCATCACTTCCTGTCATTGACTTATTTCTGCCCTAGTTGCCTTGAATTGTTCAGAGGCATCATTTCTTTGCCACTCACACTCTCTTGATTTGTAATGGAGTGTTTATAAAAAATCTCATATGTGGTCTATGGGGAATCCTTTAAATACATCTGAGCAACCTTTTTTATAGGCGATTCAAACCCTAACAATCATAATCGTTTAATTCTTTATTTCCATAATGGAGCCTATAATGACCCCCGGTATGCGTTACTATGTGATTTGCAGTTCTTCCTAAGCATATTTGGCCCATTCTACTTATAGTTCAGTGATCACTATGTTCATATTTTTACTGTCACCTACTTTAACTCCTTGCTTCGATTTGGCCACTATTCATTTATTGCTTTTAAAGCCTTTGGTTGCTTTAGACCCAGTCATTGAGTGCCCTTTTAGCAATTAAATGGATCCATATTGTTCATGTTTCCATAGCACCGTAATGTCATGTTGGCATACTACTCTATGGCCGTGACTGCATGTCGTTACTCAAGTTATTTTGGCAATCCTTTCTTTGCTAGTACAGCCTATCTCATTAACGATAAACAACAATTTGTGTTGTTTTCATCTGCCAGCAGTTTCGGAGTTTATATGCCTACCCAAGACTTCCATTTACTGTAGAATGTATTATTGACAGATGCCATCATATTCAGTCATAAGACTGACTCCTTCATCTTGACGTATTGGCCTTTCAAATACCAAATGAATAAAATTTCCTTTCTGGTGGTGTTTACCCTCATCTTCATCAATTTACTCACATACGGGTAGCATATGACTTTTCAAATGTCTCATTGGTAATCTGTTAGATTTCTTCACCTTCAATACTTAATACTCCCTCTCAATTTCTTAACATCTTTCATTTACTTTACTATCATGAATAAACTGCATGTCTTGCATATGCAGGTCATTTATATGCCTTATCTCTGCAATAACCCAATCCTAACCCATATTTATTTATTTAAATCATATTTATTTATTTAATTAATCATGTTTATTGATTTAATCACTCATTGTTATTGGTTTAACCAAATCATGTTTATTGACTCAATTACACTCAATTTATATATTTACTGAGTTACCTTATGTCCTCTAAATTTTCCGGTTTCATTTATCGTATTTAAGCATCCCGATTTGGATATATTTTATTTGGGTCCCACTTTGCAATTCAAGTTTTATTAATTGAAAATTCAAGTTTCGTTAATTGATTAAATTTCACATGAATCGATAGTAGGCCTCGACAATTATGATTGAGCGTTAAATTGTTTTTCATAACATCACAAAATTTTAAGTTTTAGTTACGCAAAAACTTGGGTCCCAATTCATTTATTTTGGCCCAATTCATGGGCGCAAATTATGGCCCAATTCTATTGGGCTTAAATTTTGGCCTGAAACTTTTGGTGCAATTAAATTAAGTTAATTACTATCATTTGTGCCTAACTTTAATTAGCAAAAAGATATTTTTGGAGGCTGAAATATTAGCCAAGTATCAAAAAAAAACATCCAAGTCATTTTCCACCAAGACAAGTCTAGCCTTCATCTTCTTACTCTCTCCTCCAACATCAAACACCACCTCCATCCTCTAGCATCTATGCTCAAAATGAGTAAAGACTCTAACTCTATCTTGATTCATTTTTGGTTATGGTGATTGTTTTAGTTATGATTTATGTTTTTATGATCAAAATAAATGTTATCATGCAAATTTTATTGATTTTGGGGATATTGATCATGGTGGAGTTGAGCTTGAAGTATGTTAAAGTTAGGGTTTTGTCATGATAAAGTTAGCTCAAGTCAAGTAATGGATTTGTATTGTTTTGCATATGATTTTGTAATCTTTAGTCTTATTAATGATAATGATGATGTTTTTGGTGATTTGGAATGATTTCAAGTGAGGATTTATGTGGAAAAAAGAGGAGACAGCAAAAACAGTGAGGGCTAAAAATGGTAGAAAATGGGGGTGATTTTGAGATTAAACTGGTAATCATCGGCTCACTAAAAAATTATGATTTGTGGTGGGTAGATAGGTCAGTGTGTTAGCTTTTAAATGCCTTTTGAATTGCCTTAATCTGAGTTCTGTGGACAAAGTTCCGGTCATTTTGCGAGAACTGCACAAGTTAGATCAAAACTAACACACTTGTATTCTAGCCCATTTTGGGAATCCTATTGTGGGAATCATGTTTTGTATTATAAATAAAAGTTTTTCAGGACTTCTTATTCTTTTCATATTGGGTCTCCATTTGAGGTGAAGGGTGGAAGATATGAATTTTTGAAGTGAACTGACGTGCTTTAGTGCAAATCGGGCTGTTATTGCAATTTCTGTGCAGCGTATACTTGGAGGAAAATTCTAAAAATTTTACTGGAGATTTTCCATATTATTTTCGAACTTCATATAAGATTTCATGAATTTTGGTTGAATATTTTGAGTTCAGTGATTTTTGGAAGCATTTTGAGTAATTTTGTAAAGAGCAACAATAAAGATTGAGTGACTCAATTTGTGCATTTTGGGCCAAGTAAGGTCATTTAAGGGGGAAATGAATATTCATGGACTTTCATATAGCCTTTAGCTTGATTACTGAGAAAGAAGATAAGTATACAAATTGGGAGCTTAATTATGAGTCTTGAATCACTTGTGGATATTACAAAGAATGTATCATGTTTGGGAAGTTTAATAGCTTTCATGGAGATTAATAATCGATTTAGGGTGAAAAACTGTATTTAATGAACTTGTGAATGAAATATGGGAATTGGGGAGAATTTTTAACTTAGAAACCACATTTATCAGACCAAGTTACTATAGTTCATGCTATTTTAAACCAAGATATATCTCTCTTGGCTTCAAACCTCTATTACTTACTCAATTCAGAATGTATCAAATATATTTATTAAGTCAATCTAATGTACTCGCTGTTATCTTGAATCAAGCTATACATCAGTGAACCTTAAACCCGTATCGGCAACCTATTTCGAAAAAGGCCAAAACCACTTTTTCATTTGTCACCATCAAGGCCTTTTCCTTTGTAATCTCATTTATCACATGGTGGCCTATTTTACTTTCATTTTCTTTATATCGGATTTAATTACTTTCATTAAATCAGTTTTGAATTTATATTGAAATACCCAAGTTATGTATACCATTAATTACTCAATTTCTATTACACATATTTTTACTCACTCAATTATGTGAGTAAGGATTATTTACTGACTACACATACCTACAATGGCATTTATGAAACAGACTCGAGGCCTAGTTATTGTTCCCTGTTATGTATAAGTGTTATCAAGTCAGAACACATTTATTAAGTCAGATGACATTTTTTTTTTAAAGACTTAAGGTACGTCCATTGCCTGTATCTTCAGAAAGCAGAATATTTTCATCAAGTTACAATTCTTAAAAAGTTTATCAATGAATCAGTTTATATAACAATTTGCCATTTAACTTGTGACCCCATTAGTTATTATCTATAGGGCGTCAGCCCATCATTTACCCGCACGGTTTCAGGCCAACTCTTAATCGGATTGACAGGTGTACACCGATGTATAGATTATATCATTGCAAGGGGTTCACATCCAGATAGTAATAAGCAATTCAATTTCATATTGCTTTCATTTTCATTGTTATTGCGAACGAAATGAATTGCAAAGGCGAGTACCCATCAACAGTGTTTCTGCGCTCATTTTATAATACAGAAATGCATGTACTGAATTTTAGCTCACATTTTCGAATTGTTTTCATATTTTCCATTTTAGGTGATGAAGTATCACATGTTTCTCCATTTTAGGTGGATTCAGCATAGCATGAATGTTGGGATCGACCTCAGGGTCAAATTGGTTCTGTATTCAATATACTTGTTTAGTGTGGAGCGCGAGTTAGCACATTGTATGATTAAGTCGATTGTATTGAAATTGAACTATTATGGACTTTAGTCGTAGAGTGTTTCAGTTTAATAGATATTGTGATTTGAACATGCGTTGCAAAATTAAATGATTTCAGTGAGCCTTGTCCTTATCAGGGCGACGGTAACGCCTTCTATCATTAAGTCTTCCGCTGTAGTTTTTGATAAATCATGTCATTAGCATTTTGGGGGCGTTAGAACCTCTTTCATTATGAATCTTCGTCCTTTCATTTATTCTGTTTACATGCTGGTCCTTTATAACTAATAAAGAAATATCTTTGCAAGAGTTCATGGTGTTGTTACATCTCTTTACACTTTAGATCATCCCCCTATCTCTTAAAATTTGCCGAAACCAGTTAGCAGTTGAATGTGTTATCTTTTATAAATATGCCTTTATTAGTATTACTAGAACCATATTCGTTGGGCATTCAATCCAGTTTGGTTGGCAGACCTTGTTATCATTATGGGCATGAACTGATTGTGTACTTATAGAAGATGACTTATAAAGATCTTAAGGTTAGTTTGAGAAATGAGAAAAGACTAGACGTGTGTTTCTATGGGCCGAGGGAAGAAAAACCTTATTTTCACCCTAATTACACTATGCAAGCAAGTGAGTTATTGTGTCCATAATGCATTGAATATTACTGATATGCTAACCACACTCGATACATGCTTATCCATAATTACAGTTTGTGAATTTAGAGATGTTTCATCTGAGGACTTTCAGAACTGTTTTCCCCTAAGAAACTTTGATTTTCAAATTAACCTAGTTTTAGGTGCTCAATCCATTTTTTGAGCCCCTATCATATGATCCCCTGCAGAGTTCAAAGAACTAAAGATTTAGTGAGATGAGTTGTTACAGAAGGGAGTTATTTGAACAAGTGTGTCGCCGTAGGAAGCCTTAGTTTTATATATGTGAAGAAGGAAGGCAGAACCTTATAGTTATGTACTACGTGCAGAGAGTTGAATAAGATCACTATCAAAAACAAGTGCCCTATACATTGAATAAATGATTTATGGGATTAACTGCGAACAACAGAAGTCTTTTCCAGGAATGATTTGAGGTCCAGATATCACACCCAAACTATGCAACCACAGCGTATCTTTTGCAAGAATGCCCTTTTATAGTAATTCTTAAAATTGTTTGGTTGTCTCATCTTCAAAACTTGATACTATCTAATATTATTTAATCTCCCTTACATTTCAACCAAATATTTCCTATTAGCATAATCTTCCATGTCTTTGCAAACCCAACGTTAAATGTGCAATACATTTTTGCCCAACCTTTTATGGTTGTCAACATTCCAGTGCTCTTGACCTTCACCATCTTTATTTCATGATCATGAGTTGTAGTTCATTTCGCTGAGAGCCGATTCACACATCTACCTTACATCTCATTTATTCATAATGATAAGCTCATATAACTTGTTCTGAACTCATAATGTAATTCAACTCTCATTGGTGTGGGTGATTGTGATTGTCATAATCCCCTTACTCTCCTTATTTTGAACTTGAACTCTGACATATATATCTTACATTCTAATAATTAAACTTCTGTATTTTTTATTTAATCTTATTGTTGTACTCGAATTGACTTCATATGAGTAAAGGCATGTTCCTATTGTAGCTTGCTCAATCTATTTATCTATCTATTGGCACTTTGCTTATCCAATCTATTTGTCTATCTATTGCACCTTGCTTATCCAATATATTTATCTATTTATTGCACATTGCTTGTCTCATCTGTCTATTGCACTTATCTTATTGCTTGTGGCTATAAAGTTACCTAGTTGAAGCTCAGTTGCTTATCATCTTATTTCCAATTCATCAGTTAAACTCGAGTATAACCGTGCCATCTTTCTCCTTGGCTGATTATTTATTAGGTCCTTTATGATCTCTATTTATAAACCACAATTCTTGTGGCATTATATTTCATAATTCATGATACACTTATGGTTATCTTTATTCTAACCACCCTATATTAATCCCTCCTTTATAAATCTTTTCTAGTCTCATTGTTTATTTTTTTGGTTCCTAATTACTCACTTGACTACCAATCCCATCATTTTTATCTCTGATCATGTTTATTCTAGCATCTAATTCGGATTTAGAGTAGATCTTAGATTAGTCTGATGAGGGAAGATCATGTGATGCATTAAGAACATCAGATAAGGACATTTTGAGAAGGGCATAATCTCAAGCAATGTCTAGCAGTATTAGAGTAAGCTAGAAGAAGCATCGAGAATAATGAGACAGTTTAAGTGCATGCTAACATGACACAAGGACTACACAAGAGTCATATAGCCATATTGACCAAAGAAGGAGATAATCAAAGTTCAGATGAGATGTAAAGTATTCCGAAGGACTTATCTAGTCAAGGGTGTCAGGAGACTGGATATCAGAGATAATTGAGTCCTCGTTACATTAAGCTTTATGAGTCAGTATCAGAATACTTACTAGGAAATGCAATGGTTTCCATATTTATTAGTAGTCAAGACAAAGAACCAGTAGAGTAGAGTACCTCCTTTGTAATAACAAGTTTGTCTTTTGAAGAGAATATCAATTTTTGAACCAAAGTAATCGAGCCAGTGAAGTCACTGAGGATCTAGATACTCGACTGCAGGATTAAGCAGTTATGCACTTTGGGCTAACCATATTTTTTTTAGAAGGAAGCAGTGAAAACCAACTATCCATACTTGGGGTGGCATTGCATACATGATCAAAATCATAAGTTTCAAGGACGAAACTCTTTAAGGAGGGAAGACTGTGACAACCCAACCCTAACCCATATTTATTTATTTAAATCATATTTATTTATTTAATTAATCTTGTTTATTTATTTAATTAATCATGTTTATTGATTTAATCAATCATGGTTATTTGTTTAACCAAATCGTGTTTATTAATTCAATTACACTCAATTTATATATTTATCGAATTACCTTATGTCATTTAAATTTTCCGCTTTCATTTGTCGTATTTAATCATCTCGGTTGGGGGATATTTCATTTGGGTCTCATTTTACAATTCAAGTTTCATTGATTGTTGATTCAAGTTTCGTTGATTGATTAAATTTCAGGTGAATCGGTAGTAGGCCTCGATAATTGTGATTGAGCGTTAAATTATTTTCCATAACGTTACAAAATTTTAAGTTTTAGCTACGCAAAAACTTGGGCCCGAATTCATTTATTTTGGCCCGAAAATTGTGGTGCAATTAAATTTAGTTAATTACTATCACTTTTACCTAACTTTAATTAGCAAAAAGATATTTTTGGAGGCTTAAAAAATCAGCCAAGTGAATTTATCATTCATTCTTAGCCAAGTAAACACCCACATTTCTGTTCTCTCTCCTTCTTACCTCATGGCCAACCACCTAGTAGGCAGCAACTAGCCCTTTTCCGGCCACTAGCCAGCCATCCGCCGGCCACCCGTAGTCTCCCACCAGCCAAGGCAGCCTTCTCCATCCTCAAATAACCTCACACCCTTTCCTTTTAAGCTCTGAAAGAGCAATAATAATGATTGAGTGAGATTGATCATGCATTTATTTTGTGTATTTTGGGCCTAGCAAGGTCATTTAAGGGGAAAATGAATATTTGTGGACTTTCATAGAGTTTTTAGCTTAATTAATGAGAAAGAAGAAGACAAGTATACAATTTGAAAGCTTGTTTATGAGCTTTGAATCAATTATGGATTTTACGAAAAAAATACCATGTTTAGTGAGATTAATAGGTTCTATTGAGTTCAATAACTCATTTGGGGTGGAATTCTACATCTAATGGATTTATGAATAAAATATGAGAAGTGAGCAGAGTTTTGACTCAGAAACCATATTTATCAATCCAAGTTATTATAGTTTATGCTATTTTAAACCAAGATATATATCTCTTGGCCTCAAACCTTTGTTACTTGCTCAATTTAGAATGTATGAAAGGTATTTATCAAGCCAATCTAGTGTACTCGCTATTCTCTTGAACCAAGCTATACATCAGTGAGCCTTAAACCTGTATCAGTAACCTATCTCAAGAAAGGCCACAACCACTCTCTCATTTGTCACCATCAAGGTCCTTTTCTTTGTAATCTCATTTATCTCATTGTGGTCTATTTTACTTTCATTTACTTTATATCGAATTTAATTACTTTTATTAATTCAATTTTGAAGTTACATTGAAATACCCAAGTTATGTGTACCATTTAATTACTCAATTTCTATTTCACATACTTACTCAATTATGTGAGTAAGGATTATTTACTGACTATACATACCTACAATGACATTTATAAAATAGAATCAAGGCCTAGTTATCGTTCCCCATTATGCATAAGTGTTATCAAGTCAGAACATATTTATCAAGTCAGATGTTATTTTTTTAAAAGACTCAAAGTACGTCCATTACCTGTATCTTCAGGACGCAGAACATGTTTATTAAGTTATAATTCTTAATGAGTTTATCAATAAATCAGTTTATACAGTGACATTTAATATAACGCCCCTAAAATGCTAATGACATGATTTATGAAAAACTACAGTGGAAGACTTAATGATAGAAGGCGCTACCGCCGTCCTGATAAGGACAAGGCTCACTGAAACTATTTAATCTTGCAACTCATGTTCACAATCACAATATCTATTAAACTGAAATACTCCAAGACTAAAGTCTATAATAGTTCAACTTCAATACAATCGACTTAGTCATATCATGTGCTAACTCGCACTCCACACTACATAAGTATATTGAATATAGACCCAACTTTACCCTAAGGTCAATCCCAACATTCATGCTATGCTGAATCCGCTGTGAGCTTCTGATGACTTCCAAAAGAGCTTGCTAAATAGAGAAACATGTGATACTTCATCACCTAAAGTGAAAAACATGAAAACAGTTCAAAAATGTGAGCTAAAACTTAGTACGTGCACTCCTGTATTGTAAAATGAGTGTTGAAATACTATTGATGGGTACCCGTCTTTGCAATTCATTTAGTTCGCAATAACAATGAAAATGTAAGTAATATGAAACTAAATTGCTCATTATTATATGAATGTGAACCCCTTGCAATAATATGATCTATACATAGGTTTACACCTGTCAATCCGATCAAGACTTGGCCTGAAGCAGTGCGAGTAAATGATGGGCTGATGCCCTGTAGATGATAACTAATGGGGTCACAAGTTACATGGCAAATCACTGTATAAACTGATTCATTGATAAACTCATTAAGTGTTGTAACTTGATAAACATGTTCTGCTTTCTGAAGATACAGGTAATGGACATACCTTGAGTCTTTAAAAATGTCATCTGACTTGATAAATATATTCTGACTTGATAACACTTATGCATAATGAAAAGTGATAACTAGGCCTCAACTCTATTCTATAAATGTCATTGTAGGTATGTGTAGTCAATAAATGATCCTTACTCACATAATTGAGTAAGCAAAAGTATGTGTAATGAAAATTGAGTAATTAAATGGTATACATAACTTGGGTATTTCAATATAACTTCAAAACTGAATTAATAAAAGTAATTAAATCCAATGTAAAGTAAATGAAAGTAAAATGGACCACAATGAGATAAATGAGATTACAAATGAAAAGACCTTGATGGTGGCAAATGGGAGAGTGGTTTTGGCCTGTTTCTGAAATAGGTTGCTGATATAGGTTTAAGGCTCACTGATGTATAGCTTGATTCAAGATAATAGCAAGTATATCAGATTGGCTTGATAAATATATTTGATACATTCTGAATTGAGTAAGTAATAGAGGTTTGAGGCCAAGAGAGATATATCTTAGTTCAAAATAGCATAAACTACAATAACTTGGTCTGATAATTATGGTTTCTGAGTCAAAAATTCTTCCCAATTTTCATATTTCATTCACAAGTCCATTAAATATAGTTTTTCATCCTAAATAGATTATTGATCCCAATGAAAGCTATTAAACTGCCCAAACTTGGTACATTCTTTGTAATATCCATAGGTGATTCAAAACTCATAGTTAAGCTCCAAAATGCATGTTTTTCTCCTTTTCTCTCATAAATCGAGCTGAAAACTCTAATAAAATCCATGAATATTCATTTTCCCCTTAAATGACCTTACTTGGCCCAAAATACACAAAATGAGCGCATGATCAATCTCACTCAATCTTTATTATTGCTCTTTACACAATTACTCAAAATGTTTCCAAAAATCACCAAACTCTAAATATTCAACCTAAATTCATGAAATCTTATAGGAAACTTGAAAACAAGATGGACAATCTACAGTAAAATGTTTAGAATTTTTCTCCAAGTATACGCTGTACAGAAATTACAATAACAGCCCAATTTGCACCAAAGCAGGTCAGTTCACTTCAAAATTTCATAACTTTCATCCTTGACCTCAAATGGAGACCTAAAACCCCAATATGAAAATATAAGAAGTCCTAAAAAACTTTCATTTACAACACAAAACAAGATTCCTACAATAGAGTTCCCAAAATGGGGGTAAAACATAAGTGTGTCAGTTTTGGTCTAACCTGCACAGTTCTCGTAAAACTACCATAACTTTGTCCACATAACTCTGATTAAGGCAATTCAAAATGCCTTTGAAATCTAACACACAGACCTATCTACCCACTAAAAATCATAATTTTTTAGTTCACCGATCATTACCAGTTTAATCTCAAAGTCACCCTTGTTTTCTGCCATTTCCAACCCTCACTGTTTTTGCTTTCTCCTCTTTTTTCACATACATTCTCACTTGAAATCATTCCAAATCACCAAAAACATCATCATAATCATCAATAACACTAAAGATTACAAAATCATATACAAAACAACATAAATCCATCACTTGACTTAAGCTAACTTGATGATGATAAAACGGTAGCCATAACATGCTTCAAGCTCAACCCTACCAAGATCAATATCCCCAAAATCTATAAAATTTTCATGATAATATCTACTTTGATCTCATGAGCATGAATCATCACTAAAACAATTATAAAACCAAAAATACATCAAGATCAAGTTAGGGTTTATATACTCACTTTGATGCTTGGAAGCAAGAGGTGTATGTGGTGTGAGGTGTGGGAGATGGTTGGTGATGGTTGTGGTGGTCGGAGGCAGCCTCTGGCTAGCCGGCACAGTAGCAAATAGTAGCAACTAGTAGGGGGCTGGCAGTCAGGTTGAGACAGAAAAGAGAAAGATGGGTGTATGTGTGTTTACTTGGTTAGAAATGAATGAAAAATTTACTTGGCTAATTTTATTCACCCATAAAGTGGCTTTTTGTTAACCATGGTTAGATTTAAATCATAGTAATTAACTAGGTTAGTCAAGCAAGCCTGTTGGATATAATTGGCTTGTACGGTTTGGGGCCCGGGAGGGGAAGTGAACCGTATGCGATTAAATTTTCGTAGCTCAAAATTAAATTTTTGCGAGGTTATAAAAGTAATAGTAATAGTAGTAGTAGTAGTAGTAGTAGTAATAATAATAATAATAATAATAATAACAACAATGAATTTTTAAATTATAATTATCAAGGCCTATTATCGATTCACCTGAAATTTTACTATAATTGAAACCCGAAATGCAAAGTGAGACACCAAATTGTAATTTGCTAAATAAATAAATTAGGTGTATTTGAATTAATAAACATGATTTGGTTAAATAAATAACCATGAAAATAAAGATGATTTAAATAAATATGGCTTAGGGCCGAGATATTACATTTAACTCGTGACCCCGTCAGTTATCATCTGTACGGCGTCAGCCCATCATTTACCGTGCAGTTTCAGGCCAACTCTTGATCAGATTGGCAGGTGTACACCTATGTATAGATCATATCGTTGCAAGGGGTTCACATCTAGATAATAATGAGCAATTCAGTTTCATATTACTTTCATTCTCATTGTTATTGCACACTAAATGAATTGCAAAGGCGGGTACGCATCAGCAGTGTTTCTACGCTCATTTCACAATACAGAAATGCATGTACTGAGTTTTAGCTCACATTTTCAAATTGTTTTCATGTTTTCCATTTTAGGAGATGAAGTATCACATGTTTCTCCATTTAGGAAGCCCCTTTAGAAGTTATCAGATGCTTACAGTGGATTCAGCATAGCATAAATGCTGAGATCGACCTCAAGGTCAAGTTGGGTCTATATTCAATATATTTGTCTAGTGTGGAGTGCGAGTTAGCACATGGTATGATTAAGTCGATTGTATTGAAGTTGAGCTATTATGGCCTTTGGTCTTGAAGTGTTTCAGTTTAATAGATATTGTGATTTGAACATGCGTTGGAAGATTAAATGGTTTCGGTGAGCCTTATCCTTATCAGGACGGCGGTAGGGCCTTCTATCATTAAGTCTTCATTGTGGTTTTCCGTAAATCATGTCATTAGCATTTTGGGGGCGTTACGAATTTGGTATCAAAGCTAAGGTTTTAAGGGCCATTGTTAGGTATCAAGTATTTATGAGTTAGCTATTAAGGTGTGTATGAGTCATGTTGGACTAGTTAAATACGCTATTGACTATAAGTTCATATGCATGGGCATATAAGTTGGAACCATTTCCATTTGGGTGATTCAATTATTTAATAATATCCTGAGATTCGACCATTAGCAAAGTGGAGTGTGGAACTATTTGGGTGACTTGTTAGCGCGGCATGCTCTTGTTTATCTAGGAGTTGTATTATATGTTTCATTTCTCTCATTTGTTTAAACTTTTACAATTTTGCACTCCGGGTGTATAACCCATTGCGTTATGAACTCCGGCGTTTGGCTGTTGAGCTATTGAAGTGTGATTTTTCATAATAAGTACATGTTATAAGGCTTTAAGTTTGGGTTTTAGCCAATTTTTAGGCGAAACTTTATTTGTTTTGCTCCAAAATTTGAGAGTTCCATTGAGGTGTATTAACATACATGATATTAAGTACAGTGATGTTTAAAACCTGTTGTGGTAATACCATTTACAACTTGATCTATCTTTGGGTTGAATCAGTATGAAATAGAATTACTGTAGGGAATTCTATGATGACAATTCAGTAGCTTGTGGTATGCTACTTGGCACTATATGGGTGGTATGAGTAAGATTTAGTTGCCATGCATAGAAAGAAGCTGCTCTTGTCACTAAGACCTTACACCAGCAATGCTCCCATTACTTCAAGTCATTGATTTACTTCGATCCTAGTCACCTTGGATTGTTTAGAGGCATCATTCCTTTGCTAGTGACACTTACTTAGTCTATAACATCTCTTAATCTAGGCCATTTGTTTGAATGGCTTCAATTGTTATCTAAACCATGCCAATGATAGCTTACCTTTTGCAAGAATGCCCTTTTATAGTAATTCTTGAAATTGTTTGCTTGTCTCATTTTCAAAACTTGATACTATCCGATATTGTTTAATCTCCCTTGTATTTCAACCCAATATTTCTTATTAGCATGATCTTCAATATCTTTGCAAACTTATTGTTAAATGTGCAATACATTTTTATTCGACCTTATATGGTTGTCATCATTCTAGTGCTCTCGACCTTCACCATTTTTATTTCATGATTATGAGTTGTAGTTCATTCCGTTGAGAATTGATTCACACATCTACCTTACATTTTATTTATTCATAATGATAAGCTCGTATAACTTATTTTGAATTGATAACATAATTCAACTCTTATTGGTGTGGGTGACTGCGATTATCATAATCCCCTTACTCTCTTTATTTTTGAACTTCAACTCCCGCACATATCTTACATTCTGATAAATAAACTTCCGCATTCTCTATTTAATCTTATTGTTGTACTCGAATTAGCTTCATATGAGCATTCCTATTGTAACTTGCTCAATCTATTTATCTATCCATTGGCACTTTGCTCGTCCAATCCATTTATCTATCCATCACACTTTTCTTATCCAATCTATTTCTCTATCTATTGCACTTTGCTTATCCAATCTATCTATCTATTTATTACACATTGCTTGTCCCATCTATCTATTGCACTTATCTTGTTTGCCTATAGCTATAATGTCACCTCGTTGAAGCTTAGCCGCTTATCATTTTGTTTCCAATTCATCAGTTAAACCTGAGTACAACAGGACCATCTTTCACTTTGGTTGATTATTTAGTGGACCCTTTATGATCCATATTTGTAAATCACAATTCTTGTGGCATTATATTTCAGAATTCATGATATACCTATGGTTATCTTTATTCTAACCACCCCATGTTAATCCCCCTTTTTATCGATCTTATCTAATCTCATTGTTTATTTCTTTTAGACTTAATGACTCGCTTGACTATCAAGTTCCTCATTTTTATTCCTGGCGATATCATTTTATTGTCCAATGTTAAATTATAGCAGACCTTTGATTAGTCCGATGAGGGGAGAACAGGTGATGCCTTGAGAACACTAAATGAGGACATTTTAATAAGAGCATAATCTTAAGCAATGTTGGGTCTTATTGGAGCGAGCCAGAAGAATCATTGGGTATAAGAATAGAGTTAATCTAAGCAAGTATTACGAAAGAAATTCAAGGTTATGTTAAGGTGAGACAAGGCCAACGAGAGAGCTACGTCGACAAAAGTAGGAGACAATCACAGTTTCAGATGAGGCAAAAAGTACTTTGGGCAAATTATATCTCCTTAAAAGCCACTTGGGGAAACCCAAAAGGAGATGAAAGTCAAATATCCACATTTATTTGTGATATCAGTACATATTTTCACAAAATTCATAAGTTTCGAGAACGAAACTCTAGGGAAAACTATAATAACCCGACCCTAACCCATATTTATTTATTTAAATCATATTTATTTATTTAATTAATCATGTTTATTCATTTAATTAATCATGTTCATTGATTTAATTACTCATGATTATTGGCTTAACCAAATCATGTTTATTAATTCAATTACACTCAATTTATATATTTACCGAATTACCTTATGTCATCTAAATTTTCTGCTTTTATTTATCATATTTAAGCATTCGGGTTGGGGGATATTTTATTTGGGTCCCACTTTGCAATTCAAGTTTCATTGATTGAAAATTCAAGTTTCGTTGATTGATTAAACTTCAGGTGAATCGATAGTAGGCCTCGACAATTATGATTGACGCTAAATTATTTTCAATAAAGTCACAAAATTTTAAGTTTTAACTACGCAAAAACTTGAGCCCGAATTCATTTATTTTGGCTCAATTTATTGGGCACAAATTATGGCCCAATTCTATTAGGCTCAAATTTTGGTCCGAAACTTTTGGTGCAATTAAATTAAGTTAATTACTATCATTTGTGTCTAACTTCAATTAGCAAAGATACATTTTTGGAGGCTTAAATATTAGCCAAGTATCAAAGATAAACATCCAAGTCATTTACCATGAAGATAGGTCTAGCCTTCATCTTCTTACTCTCTCCTCCAACACCAAACACCACCTCCATCCTCTAGCATCCAAGCTCAAAGTGAGTAAAAAATCTAACTCTATCCTAATGTATTTTTGGTTATGGTGATTATTCTAGTTACGATTTATGTTTTCATGATCAAAATAAATGTTGTCATGCAAATTTTGTTGATTTTGGGGATATTGGTCATGGTGGGGTTGAGCTTCAAGTATGTTAAGGTTAGGGTTTTGTCATGATGAAGTTAGCTTAAGTCAAGTGATGGATTTGTATTTTTTTGTACATGATTTTGTAATCTTTAGTCTTATTGATAATTATGATGATGTTTTTGGTAATTTGGAGTGATTTTAAGTGAGGATTTATGTGAAAAAAAGAGGAGAAAGCAAAAACAGCAAGGGTTGGAAATGGCAGAAAATAGGGGCGACTTTGAGATTCAACTGGTAATGATCAGCCCACTGAAAAATTATGATTTTTGTGGGCAGCTCAGTGTGTTAGCTTTCAAATGCCTTGTGAATTGCCTTAATCCGAGTTCTGTAGACAAAGTTATGATCGTTTTACGAGAACTACGCAGATTAGGCCAAAACTGACATACTTATGTTCTTGCCCCATTTCGGGAACCCTATTGAGGGAATCATGTTTTATATTGTAAATGAAAGTTTTTTAGGACTTCTTAATCTCTCCATATTGGGGTTTTAGGTCTCCATTTGAGGTCAAGAATGAAAGATATGAATTTTTGAAGTGAACTGACTTGCTTCGGTGCAAATCAGGCTGTTATTGTAATTTCTGTGCAGCATTTACATGGAGGAAAACTCTACAAATTTTACTGTAGATTTTCCATATCATTTTCAAATTTGATATAAGATTTCATGACTTTTGAGTGAGTATTTTGAGTTTGGTGATTTTTAGAAGCATTTTAAGTAATTGTGTAAAGGGCGATAATAAAGATTGAGTGAAACTGATCATGCACTCAATTTGTGTATTTTGGGCTAGGTAAGGTCATTTAAGTGGGAAATAAATATTCATGGACTTTTATAGAGCTTTTAGCTTGACTAATGAGAAAGAAGAAGACAAGTATACAATTTGGGACCTTAATTATGAGTTTTGAATCACCTATGGATATTACTAGACCTGGCAAAACTGACCCGAGACCCGAAACCTGAACCGAACGACCCGGACCCACACTCGACCTGACACCCGAAATATGCTTACCCAAAAGTGAACCCGAAACCCGAATTGACCTGAACCAAACCATACCCAACCTAAAATTTTCCACAAAGTTGCTTGGTTTGGCATGCCCAGCGTATTTGGCCAAAAATTGGTTGACCCGAAATCGACCCGAACTGAACCATACCCGACCCAAAATTAAAATGACCCGAAATGTCATTTAACCCGAACATGACCCAACCCGAGCATGACCCGACCCAGACCCGAACCGAATGACCCATTTGCCAGGCCTAGATATTACAAAGAATGTACCATGTTTGGGAAGTTTAATAGCCTTCATTGGGATCAATAATCTATTTGGGGTGAAAAAATGTATTTAATGGACTTGTGATAGAAATATAGGAAGTGGGGAGAATTTTTGACTCAGAAACCATATTTATCAGGCCAAGTTACTACAGTTTATGCTATTTTGAACAAAGATATATCTCTCTTGACCTCAAACCTCTATTACTTACCCAATTCAGAATGCATCAAATGTATTTATTAAGCCAATCTAGTGTATTCGCTGTTGTCTTGAATCAAGCTATACATCAGCGAGCCTTAAATCCGTTTCAGCAACCTATTTCAGAAAAGGCCAAAACGACTCTCCCATTTGTCACCATCAACGCCCTTTCCTTTGTAATCACATTTATCTCATTGTGGCCTATTTTAATTTCATTTGCTTTATATCGAATTTAGTTACTTTCATTAATTCAATTTTGGAGTTATATTGAAATACCCAAGTTATGTATACAGTTTAATTACTCAATTTCTATTGCACATACTTTCACTTACTCAGTTATGTGAGTAACGATCATTTACTGACTACACATACCTATAATGATATTTGTGAAACAAAGTCGAGGCCCAATAATCGTTCCCCATTATGCATAAGTGTTATCAAGTCAGAACACATTTATCAAGTCAGATGACATTTTTTTTTTAGAGACTTAAGATACGTCCGTTGCCTGTATCTTCAGGAAGCAGAATATGTTTATGAAGTTACAACTCTTAATGACTTTATCAATGAATCAGTTTATACAACGATTTGTCATTTAACTTGTGACCCCATCAGTTGTCATCGATAGGGCGTCAGCCTATCATTTAGCCTTGCGGCTTCAGATCAATCTTGATTGGATTGGCAGGTGTACACCTATGTATAGATTATACCATTGCAAGGGGTTCACATCCAGATAATAATAAGCAATTCAGTTTTGTGTTCCTTTCATTTTCATCATTATTACGAACTAAATGAATTGCAAAGGCGGATACCCATCAACAGTGTTTCTACGCTCATTTTACAATACAGGAATGCATGTACTGAGTTTTAGCTCATATTTTTGAATTGTTTTCATGTTTTCCATTTTAGGTGATGAAGTACCACATATTTCTCCAGTTAGTAAGCCCTTTTGGAAGTCATCAGATTCTCACAGTGGATTTAGCATAGCATGAATGTTGGGATCGACCTCCGGGTCAAGTTGGGTCTATATTCAATATACTTATGTAGTGTGGTGTGCGAGTTAGCACGTGGTATGATTAAGTCGATTGTATTGAAGTTAAACTATTATGGACTTTGGTCTTGGAGTGTTTCAGTTTAATAGATATTGTGATTTGAACATGCGTTGCAAGATTAAATGGTTTCAGTGAGCCTTGTCCTTATCAGGACAGCGGCAGCGCCTTCTATCATTAAGTCTTCCGCTGCAGTTTTCTGTAAATCATGTCATTAGCATTTTAGGTGCGTTACAACCTATTTTATTATGAATTTTTATCCTTTCATTCATTCAGCTTACATGCCGGTCCTTTATAACCAATAAAGAAATATCTTTGTAAGAGTTCGTGGTGTTGTTACATCTCTTTGCACTTTAAATCGTCCCCTTGTCTTTTAAAATTTGCTGAGATCAGTAAGCGGTTGAATGTGTTATCTTTTATAAATATGCCCCTATTTGTATTGCTGGAACGATATTCATTGGGCATTTAATCCAGTTTGATTGGCAGACCTTGTTATCATTATGGGCATGAACTGATTGTGTACTTATAGAAGATGACTTGTAAAGATCTTGAGGTTAGTTTGAGAAATAAGGAAAGACTAGATGTGTGTTTCTATGGACCGACGGAACAAAAGCCCTATTTCCACCCTAATTACACTATACAAGCAAGTGAGTTATCGTGTCAGTAATGCATTGAATATTAGTGATATGCCAACCACAGTCGGTATATCCTTATTCATAATTACAATTTGTGAATTTAGAGATGTTTTATCTGAGGACTTTTAGGGCAGTTTTTCCTGAAGAAACATTAATTTTCAGATCAACCAAGTTCTAATTGCTCAATCCATTTTCAGAGCGCCTATCATATGACCCCCAGTAGAGTTCAAGGAACTAAAGATTTAGCAAGATGAGTTTTTATAGAAGGGAGTTATTTGACCAAGTGTGTCACTATGGGAAACCCTAGTTTTATATGTGTGAAGAAGGAAGGCAGAACCTTATGGTTGTGTATTGCGTACAGAGAGTTGGACAAGATCACTATCAAAAACAAGTGTCCTATACCTTGAATAAATGATTTATGGGATTAACTGCCAACAACAAAAGTCTTTTCTAGGAATGATTTGAGGTTCGGATATCACACATAAACCATGCAACCATAGTATTTCATTTGCAAGAATGCCCTTTTATATTAATTCTTGAAATTATTTGCTTGTCTCATCTTCAAAACTTGATACTATCCAATATTGTTTAATCTCCCTTGCATTTCAACCCGATATTTCCTATTAGCGTGATCTTCCATGTCTTTGTAAACCCATTGTTAAATGTGCAATACATTTTTGTTCGACCTTATATGGTTGTCAACATTCCAGTCCTCCTGACCTTCACCATCTGTATTTCGTGATCATGAGTTGTAGTTCATTCCACTGAGAGCCGATTCACACAGCTACATTACATCTCATTTATTCATAATGATAAGCTCGTATAACTTGTTCTGAACTCATAATTTAATTCAACTCTCATCGGTGTGGGTGATTGCGATTGCCATAATCCCCTTACTCTCCTTATTTTGAACTTCAACTCCCACACATATATCTTACATTCCGATAAGTAAACTTCCGTATTCTTTATTTAATCTTATTGTTGTACTCGAATTGGCTTCATATGAGTAAAGGCATGTTCCTATTGTAGCTTGCTCAATCTATTTATCTATCCAATGGCACTTTACTTATCCAATCTATTTGTCTATCTATTGCACTTTGCTTATCCAATCTATTTATCCATTTATTGCACATTGCTTGTCCTATCTATCTATTGCATTTATCTTGTTGCTTGTGGCTATAAAGTCACCTAATATAAGCTTAGTTGCTTGTCATCTTGTTTTCAATTCATCACTTAAACCCGAGTATAATCGTGCCATCTTTCTCATTGGCTAATTATTTGTTAGACCCTTTATGATCACTATTTATAAACCATAATTCTTATGGATTATATTTCATAATTCATGATACACTTATGGTTATCTTTATTCTAACCACCCTATATTTATCCCTCCTGTACAAATCTTTTCTAATGTCATTGTTTATTTCTTTTGTTCCTAATGACTCACTTGACTACCAATCCCATCATTTTTTTAATCTCTGATCGTGTTTATTCTAGCGTCTAATTCGGACCTGGAGCAGATCTTAGGCTAGTCTGATGAGGAAAGATCATGTGATGCATTAAGAACATCAAATGAGGACATTTTGATAAGGGCATAATCTCAAGCAATGTCTAGCAGTATTAGAGTAAGTTAGAAGAAGCATCGAGAATAATGAGACAGTTCAAGTGCATGCTAATGTGACACAAGGACTACACAAGAGTCATATGGTCATATTGACCAAAAAAGGAGACAATCAAGGTTCAGATGAAATATAAGGTATTCCAAAGGTCTTATCTAGTTAAGGGTGTCAGGAGACTGGATATCAGAGATAATTGAGTCCTCGTTACATTGGGCTTTATGAGTCAGTATCAGAATACTTATTAGGAAATGCAATGGTTCCATATTTATTAGTGGTCAAGACAGAGAACCAGCAGAGTAGAGTACCTTCTTTGCAGTAACAAGTTTTTCTTTTGAAGAGAATATCAATTTTTGAACCAAAGTAATCGAGCCAGTGAAATCACTGAGGATCTAGATACTCGACTGTAGGATTAAGCAGCTATGCACTTTGGGCTAATCATACCTTTTTGAAGGGAAGCAGTGAAAACCAACTATCTGTACTTGAGGTGGCATTGCATACATGATCAAAATTATAATTTTCGAGGATGAAACTCTTTAAGGGGTAAGGATGTAATAACCCGACCCTAATCCATATTTATTTATTTAAATCATATTGATTTACTTAATTGTGTTTATTCATTTAATTATTCATGTTTATTGATTTAATCAATCATAGTTATTTGTTTAACCACATCATGTTTATTAATTCAATTACACTCAATTTACATATTTACCGAATTACCTTATGTTATTTAAATTTTCCGCTTTTATTTATCGTATTTAATTATCTCGGTTGGGGGATATTTCATTTGGGTCTCATTTTGCAATTCAAGTTTCATTGATTGTTAATTCAAGTTTTGTTAATTGATTAAATTTCAGTGAATCGATAGTAGGCCTCGACAATTATGATTGAGCGTTAAATTATTTTCCATAACGTTACAAAATTTTAAGTTTTAACTATGCAAAAACTTGGGCCCGGATGCATTTATTTTGGCCCAATTCATTGGGCCCAAATTATGGCTCAATTCCATTGGGCCTAAATTTTGGCCCGAAAATTTTGGTGCAATTAAATTAAGTTAATTACTATCACTTTTGCCTACCTTTAATTAGCAAAAAGATATTTTTGGAGGCTTAAAAAATCAGCCAAGTGAATTTATCATTCATTCTTAGCCAAGTAAACACCTATAATTTTCTTCTCTCTTCTTCCTACCTCACGGCCAGCCACCTAGCAGGCAGCAACCAGTCCTTTTCCAGCCCTAGCCAGCCATCAGCCGGCCACCTAGTGCCACCTCTAGGCCCCCACCAATCAAGGTAGCCTTCTCCATCCTCAAATAACCTCACACCCTCTCCTTCTAAGCTCTTAAAGAGATAAAACCCTAACTTGATCTTGATATATTTTTGGTTTTTATGATTGTTTTAGTTATGTTTTATGTTCTTGAGATCAAGATAGATGTTATCATGCAAATTCTATTGACTTTGGGGATGTTGATCATGGTGGAGTTGAGCTTGAAGGATGTTAAGGGTTAGTGTTTGTTATGATCAAGTTAGCTTAAGCCAAGTGATGGATTTGTATTATTTTGAATGTAATTTTGTAATCTTTAGTCTCATTAATGATTATGATGATATCTTTGTGATTTGGAATGATGTTAAGTGAGGATTTATGTGAAAAAAAGAGGAGAAAGCAAAAACAGTGAGGGCTGAAAATGACAGAAAATATGGGTAATTTTGAGATTAAATTGGTAATGATCAGCCCGCTGAAAAATTATGATTTTAGATGGATAGATAGGTCAGTGTGCTAGCTTTCAAATACCTTTTGAATCGCCTTATTGTGAGTTATGTGGACAAAGCAATGGTCATTTTACAAGGACTACACAGGTTAGGCCAAAACTCGCATACTTATGTTCTACCCCTATTTTGGGAATCCTATGGTGGGAATCATGCTTGGTGTTCTACACGAAAGTTTTTCAAGCCTTCTTAATCTTTTTATGTTAGGTTTTAGCTCTCCATTTGAGGTCAAGGGTGAAAGTTATGAATTTTCGTAGTGAATTGACTTGCTTTGGTACAAATTGGACTGTTATTGCAATTTCTGTGCAGTGTATATTTAGAGAAAAATTCTAAAACTTTTATTGTAGATTATCCATATCATTTTCAAATTTTCGATAATATTTCATGAATTTTGGTTGAGTATTTTGAGCTTGGTGATTTTTGAAAGCGTTTTGAGTAATTATCTAAAGAGCAATAATAAAGATTGAGTGAGATTGATCATGCATTCATTTTATGTATTTTAGGCCAAACAAGGTCATTTAAGGGGGAAATGAATATTCATGGACTTTCATTGAGTTTTTAGCTTGATTAATGAGAAAGAAGAAGACAAGTATACAATTTGAGAGCTTGTTTATGAGCTTTGAATCAATTATGGATTTTACAAAGAAAATACCAAGTTTAGTCAGCTTAATAGCTTCTATTGAGTTCAATAACTCATTTGGGGTGGAATTCTATATCTAATGAATTTATGAATGAAATATAAGAAGCGAAGAGAGTTTTGACTCAGAAACCATATTTATCATGTCAAGTTATTGCAGTTTGTGCTATTTTAAACCAAGATATACCTCTCTTGGCCTCAAACCTTTATTACTTGCTCAATTCAGAATGTATCAAATGTATTTATCAAGCCAATATAGTGTACTCACTATTCTCCTGAACCAAGCTATACATCAGCGAGTCTTAAACCCGTATTAGCAACCTATCTCAGAAAAGGCCATAACCACTCTCTCATTTGTCACCATCAAGATCTTTTCTTTTGTAATCTCATTTATCTCATTGTGGTCTATTTTACTTTCATTTACTTTATATCGAATTTGATTACTTTTATTAATTCAGTTTTGAAATTATATTGAAATACCCAAGTTATGTATACCATTTAATTACTCAGTTTCTATTACACATACTTACTTAATTATGTGAGTAAGGATCATTTACTGACTACACATACCTACAATGACATTTATGAAACAGAATCGAGGCCTAGTTATCGTTCCCCGTTATGTATAAGTGTTATCAAGTCAGAACATATTCATCAAGTCAGATTTCATTTTTTTTAAAGACTCAAGGTACGTTCATTGCTTGTATCTTCAGAAAGCATAACACGTTTATCAAGTTACAACTCTTAATGAGTTCATCAATGAATCAGTTTATACAGTGATTTGCCATGTAGCTCATGACCCCGTCAGTTATCATCTATAGGGCGTCAGCCCACCATTTACCCGCACGGCCTTAGGCCAACTCTTGATCAAATTGACAGGTGTACACCTATGTATAGATCATATCATTCTAAGGGGTTCACATCCAGATAATAATGAGCAATTCAATTTCATATTACTTTTATTTTCATTGTTATTGCAAACTAAATGAATTGCAAAGGCGGCTACCCATCAATAGTGTTTCTACGCTCATTGTACAATATAGGAATGCATGTACTAAGTTTTAGCTCACATTTTTAAATTGTTTTCATGTTTTCCAATTTAGGAGATGAAGTATCACATGTTTCTTCATTTAGCAAGCCCTTTTGGAAGTCATCAGATGCTCACAGTAGATTCAATATAGCATGAATGTTGGGATCAACCTTAGGCTCAAGTTGGGTCTATATTCAATATACTTGTGTAATGTACAGTGCGAATTAGCACGTGGTATTATTAAGTCGATTGTATTAAAGTTAAACCATTATGGACTTTGGTCTTTAAGTGTTTCAGTTTAATAGTGATTTGAACACGAGTGGCAAGATTAAATGGTTTCAGTGAGCCTTGTCTTTATCACAACGGTGGTAGTGCCTTCTATTATTAAGTTTTCCACTGCAGTTTTCCACAAATTATGTCATTAACATTTTGGGGGTGTTACGAAACCTGTATCAAATCACTTAGATTCCAACACGACATCATAAATTCCTCTCAAAATTAACTTAACCAATGCCAAATACGTAGACTCAATAATCTAGAACGAGATCTGAAAGTAAAAACATAGTTTATAAAATAAACTATTGCTTTTCTATATTCCTCCTGCAGTCGTTGACCATGCCATTTTTGTATCTCCGAATTCACAATCCCTCTCTCTTCAATGATGTTATTAATCTACAATTAACACTCTTTGTAACTATCTTTATAATTGCTCTAATTTAATGCCCGTTTTGATGATGGTGGTGATGAAAGAGGAGAGAAAAATGGCATAGAATGGCTATGAGGGATGGAGGAAGAAGAAGCTACAACGATGGGGCATATATAGCTTATGGGCAGCAAAGGAGGATGAAAGGAAGGAGTAAGGGGGGTTTCGGGTCATGTCTTATACAGATGGGATTTTAAGCGAACAGTAAAGGGGAGGTCTAGGTCATGGCATAACATGAAATGGGCTAGCGGAGGTAAGAGTAAGGGAGGTCCAAAATAAGGAGTGCATTTAGGCCGAGGAAACTACGCAGGAAAAGAGCTAAGAGGGGACAACTGGGCCACAAAAAGCAACAAGCAATAGGCCCACAAAGTAGAGCCAAGGCTCAGAGACAGCAGACTGAGCTCCAGCTTCGAATGGGCCATTTTGTTATCTTTTTTTTTTTTCTTCATTCCACTTGATCCAATTCCTTTTCTTCCAATTCCTTTAGCCAATAATTTATCCATTCTCTTCCAACTTTCATAATTCCTATAAAATAAATATAAAATATTAAAATTCTAATATAATTGCTTACTTTGAGCAAATATTAGATACTAAAAGGGCATAAAATGACTTAATTTCAGGTTGAACATCTTAAATAAGCACTGTGGTCTTCGAATTGACCTCGACCTCATCCTTGGCCTCGGCCTCGTCTTTAGGCTCCTTATACTGGAGTAACACCTCCTTAGGGTCCAAGTAGGATAGCTGAGGTTAGCGGTGATCCTTTGTGTACTTGACCCGTGCCTTGAAATACCCCCTTTGTCTTTGAAGTCCTTTAAGCACAGCTTAAGGAGCTTGTGAAAGAGGCTCTTTCATTCTTCCATTCTCAATTTCATCTTTAGAGGCTAGCCTCGCCTCATTTGCTTGCTTCTCAAGGTCTGTGAGGCATTGGCTCTTTCTCTCCTTCTCCTATGTATTTTTCCTCTTTCTTAGATCCTCGTAGCCATTCTTGTATTTGCTGAAGGAGCGCTTAACTTTTCTTCCCCTTCTTGATCACCTTGACCTTCCCTTCCAGCTAGACCATGACACAGGTTGTCCTCATGGCCTTTAAGGTATGGGTGAAGGCCTAAGCACTTAGCAAAGTCAGATGCTAAGTCAAGGGGAAAAAAAATATAAAAATGAAACTAAGGATGGTCATGATTACTTCAAGAATGGCCACTTAGTCCTTGATAACTAAGGGAGCCTCAGGAGTGGTCGAGGGTGCAATGTCGCATAAGTAAGCGAGCCTCTCTACTAAGTCGGACTTCACACTAGGGTCGGCCTCCAGAAAGGGTACGACCCGAGCGACTCTTAAAGAGAACTTCAACATGATGTACTAAAGTGTCATTTGCCAGCTTCCTTGAGAGTTGGTTCGAGGAGATGGTCTCCAGCCCACCCTTGAGGTGGCCTGCTGTGCAGGTGGTGAATGCAGAAGCTTCTCGAGAGATATCTGTGTGTGGACGACCTGAGTTGTAAGTTAGCCCTTAGGGTGTTGACTCTTTTTTTGGTCACGCTGAGTGACATTGAGATAGAAGTGACAAGAGGATGACTCTTCTTCTACATGGCGAGCCCTCTCCTTTTACCTGGCGAGCCCTCTCCTTCTACCTAATGAGCCCTCTCCTTGTGGATCTTCTTTGGAGACGCATCCCTGATCTCAAACCTCATCATCCTTGCTTGTGTCTCTTTGCATGGGAAATTATAAAGTTAGATTAGCCTAACGATAATATGAGAAACAAAGGGAAACGTGCGATACCCTTAGGAAGACTTATCATAGTCAGCAACCCTGCAGCCGTTAGGAGAAAGTCATTCTTAAAGTATGCCAATTTGGGAAGCTAGTTCAATGGCTCCTCAATACTAGTCTTGACCCCTTCCCGCTTAGGCTCCTTTCCCTTTCCTTTTTCCACCACCATAACCATAAAAGAGAGAAGTGGACAAGGTCGATTGTCTTCCTGTATAATGTATACAAAATAGTCTGTAGTCTTTTGCTGTGCCTCATTGGGAATATTAAACGGTTTCCTTTTAGGCTTGCTGTCATTCCAGGGATGAAGGTTGTCCTAATAACCCTTGCATTTCATTAAAAATAAAGTCATACTTCTAGTTTTTCAATTTTGATTTCCTCTCAATAGCCAACATGTACTCCTTTTTGTTATTGAATGAGTACCACCCGCTGTCCCCTACCTCATATAGTGCAACTTGAAGGGTATACACCTGTGCAAAGGCGTGACCGATGCAGGTCAAATCCCTTAGCTTGTCGGTGGCGATGAAGGAGTAGATGCTATGCCATAATGTTGGTACTCTCTAGGTGATAGCCAGCTTGTATTCCCAGCATAGTTCCCGGATCACGCAGTGCAAAGAGAAGCATAGGCTATAGTCCAAGGCCGCCCATACATGACAGTACAGTCGGGGTGGCCTCTTTACAGTGGCATCCACATTGGGGATGAAAAAAGAATAGTAAGGGGAGAAGAAATTTTATTTTAAGGTTGACCTAATTGAGTTGCTTCACCATCCTTAAATTGGGGAAATGTAAGCTAGGACCGTCATTCGGGTTGGATTGAATTGAAACCCCTAGGAAAGATACACCTATTGCCACAACCTTGCTTACTTCACTCTCACTAGAGCTTGCTTCATCAGAGCTCACCCCAGTAAAGTTACTTCACTCTCACTAGAGCTTGCTTCATCAGAGCTCACCCCAGTGGAGTTACGGATTGAGAAGCTCATGACCAACTTCTCTTAGTCGAATATGAAGAAGAAGAAGAAGAATTACCTTATGATAGCCTCTTGGCTATAAGCTTGGCAACTATTTTGGGCACATGGTTTGCTTGGTCCTGGCCAGCATGCGTTCTTGAAATACGATTTGCTTGGCAGTACCTAAGATCTCCTTTGTATAAACAGCTTCCTCTTTGACACTCATTATACTGGGGGTTGAGCAGTTCTAGTAGCTAGTCACTAGGAGCCTCATTTATAGGGATTGCATAAGGGATGGTTTAAGGTCCCTAAATTCATTCTTTTAGGGAAATAATGAAACAATCTAGCGATTGATCTTGCACGATTAGGGAAGATGGGGTGTCATCCCTCCTCAAGAAGGTCGAGGGACTTCCCTCGGAAAGGGCCACTTGATAGGGAAACTAAGGATGACATGATTTGTTCTGATCTACAAGGATTAAAGTGGGGAAGAATGCGCCTCAAGGTGGGTCGAAGATTTGAAGTTTAATACCTGAAGAATTTCAAGATCTAATAGGAAGTTTATAAATGAATTTAAATATTCTAACTAAGGTAAAAGACTTCAAATAAAAGGAAAAGTGGAGGTTCTCTCTCTAGGACTTCTTTTTCTCTCTAAAGTAGGGGTAACGTAGGGTGACTGATTGTCCTTTAACCCTCCCTTTATAAGGGAGGGGTTTGAGGGAAAAGAACCATCACCCTTTCTAAAGTGAAGCATCCACATGGCAAATATGTAATAGGTTTCATGGAAACGGAAAGTCACATGGAGTACATATCTATAATAAATAGTGTGCCCCCTAGCCACCCAAAACACTTTTAGCCCTAAGGGGTTAGGGTCCTCTAAGCATGGCCCAATGGTCAATCGTTGTGCTATTATCCCCAAGCGGATAAGGTCCTCTGAGCATGGATTAAGGTCCATCTGTTGCACATATTGCCCTAAGGGCTAAGGTCCTTTGAGCACAATCTAAGGTTCATCTACTACACAGTTAGCCCTAGGGGCTCAGGTCATTTTAACAAAGGTCTGTCCACTACTCCTTTAGCCTTAAGGGGGAGGGATGTGGTTAAACTAAGATTCGTTTCTTTTGCTTTAAAAGGTAATGCTAAGAGATGGATGTATAGTTTTTCTGCTAACTTAATTTCTAGTTGAAATGATTTCTCTAGGGTCTTCTTGCAAAAATATTTTCTTAATGACAAAACTGTTAAATTAAAGAATAAACTTAATTAGTTTGTTCAATTTTAACAAAGAACCTTTTTCAGGGTACATGGAAAGATTTAAGAACTTATTGGCCCAATATCCCCATAATGGCCTAGAAGACTTTATCAAATGGTCTATGAGGGTTTGAACTGATAGGTTAGGACTATTCTATAGTATATGTGTTAAGGTGGATTCTTATCTAAGAATCCTACCGCCACTTAGGAATTCTTAGAGGATTTGGCTGAAAAGACAATGTAGTGGTAGACCACTGGAGATAATAGTATGAGTTCTAAAATCACCAATGCCGACGGGGTATGCATATAGTGTTAGACTTGAGCCATGTAGAGTCTAGGTCTGTAGCTTTAGATAACTAGTTAAAGGGGTTGATTATTCAACAACCTTAGGTCTTTTAAAGTGCTTCTATGACATGTTCTTGCTATTAATCCTTGTACCATGTTTTGACTAGCTGCCCTTACTATGCTTATCAATTATCAACTAGAACTGACAAGTGAACATGGCCTACCAAAGGGCAAGAAATCACCCTTTTGCACCAAGTCACAATTCAGGGTGGTGAAATCACCCAAATTTTTCTTGGAGCCAAGGTCAAAACATAGAAACACCTCTATCTAAGGCTACCAAGGCTACTAAGGGCCGCCTAGGCTACTTTCTCCCCTAGTTACCCACACACAGTCACCTTCTGGCTATAATGAGATTGATAAATGATTTAACATTCTAAAGAGATCACAGAATGGCTTAGAGAAAGTAACGAGGACAGTGACAAAATAGTTATCTCAATTGGTCACAGTCAATAGGGAAAAGGGAGCATTTCCTAGTTAGATATAACTTAACCCAAATGTAAGTCCATCCTCGATGCGCTCAATAGTCCAGGATAATGTGAAGAGTATTAACACGATAACTTCATTTAGGTTAGTTGTTTAATTGATCATAACTTGGAGGACCTTGCAGATGTACATATTCAGCTTTCTCCATCTTCGTCTCCATCATATCTCCTTGAGAATGATTCTTCTTCTAGGGATGCTACTAATGGTACCCCAATTAACTCTTCCCCTTCTTCTCCTACTAACTTAGTTTTGTTTAATTGATCATGACTTAGAAGACCTTGCTGATGTACATATCCATCATATCGCCTTGAGAATGATTCTTCTTCTAGGGATGCTACTAATGGTACCCAAATTAACTCTTCCCCTTCTTGCCCTACTAACTTAGTTGACACTAAGGAGATGAAGGGAGATGATACTAAGAAGGGAGATAATACATCTCAGCCTTCGACTGTTGAGCAAGCTCATAAACCCATTGCACCCTTTTCAAATAAACGGAAGAATAAGAAGGGCCAAATCTATGTTGATAAGATTAGAGAGACCTTATCTCAAGTTAAAATCATTGTCTCCCTTCTAGATATTGTCCAGCAGATGCCTCCCTATGTCAAGTTCTTGAAAGAGTTGTGGACCACTGAGAGAGTGACAAATGTCCTTGAGAAGGCTTTCTAAGCCTCTAATGTGAGCTTCATTATCCCACACCAAATCCTAGCTAAGTATAAAGACCCTGGTTGCGCTATCATTTTCATAATTATAGGGGACCATACCATCTATAGAGCATTGTTGGATTAGCTAGGATTAGGATAGTTAAAACCCACTAGAATGATTTTTCAGTTGGCTAACCACTCAACTAAAACCCCTAAGGGTGTAGTTAATGATGCTTTAATTAAAGTGGTGAGTTCATAGTTCCTATGGATTTCATTATTTTGAAAACTAAGTCTGTTGCTAACCCTGAGGCCTAAATACCGATCATTCTTAGTTGACCTTTTCCAGCTACTTCAAATGGTTTTATCAATTGTATGAATGGTATGTTGAAGTTGTCTTTTGAAAACCTGACTGTTGATTTGAATATTCTCAATCCGTAAAGACAACTTGCTAATTTTTTTTAGAGCGACGATGTTAATTGGCTAGATGTGTATTCATGATGATTCATGTGCTGATTTTTTCTTTGAAATGATCTTTATGATGAGATTGATTCCCTTTCCCTTAATTCTTCTAAATCCCCTTGTTTTGTTACACATGCTTCCTATCCCACATTAGAGTTGAAACCTTTGCCTGATTCCATGAAGTATGTCTTTTCGAATGCTAATGAGATTTTTCTATGATTGTTACATCTGATCTAAATAAGGACCAAAGAGGGTAAATTATTGATAGTAGTTATGTAATGTTTGTTTAGATGTAATCAAACTTGTAATGCAAATAAGTTTGTAATTATATTTTCATTACCTTCTTTGATTGTATGATAGTATTACAATAAAAGAACTATCTTGTAATTATAATTACAACAATCTAAGTACTCGTCATTGTATTACAAAGTTGATTACATTGCATTACTACATTACACCCAACAAACATTACATTAGGGAAAACTAAGAGGCCATATAGTGGACTTTTGGTGGCATAAAAGGAATTAGCCCCTTTATTGTGCAACATAGAATTTATCTTGTAGAGAATGTTAGGCGATAATTTGTCGCATTTTACGTGCCCTTTTCACCTAATCTTAGCTCGTATAATAACGTAATCTTTCGAGTTTTTCTTGTTTTATTAAGTATTCTTTGAGATTTTTACTTGTTTTGTTTATTCTTACAGGTAATAAGTTGAACCAAGCAAATGTCGTGAAAAAGGGCAGAAAAGGATCAAAACAGGTGAAAAGGCGGAAAAATTGGAGCCAACCGGGACGACCGGCCAGCAAGGTGGCACGGTGCAGCCGTGCCACCTAGGCACGGTCGTGCCCCCCTTTGTTTCTTTCGGTTCTTCGCGGCCCGCCTTGTCTTCTATTTAATCCTCTTTTCTCGACCTTGTTCGGGGGCTTTTTTTTTTCTTCGACTTCCTTAGGGTAGTTTAGTTTAGGTTTTTAACCAATAAAAACCCCTTTGAAGGGATTAGATTAGGATTTTAGTTGTTTGTATTTTGGGGATTCAAGCTTGTGGATTTCAAGTTCTTCAATCAATTCAAGCATAAGTTTCCCTCTTCCTTTTCTCTATTTATTTCATTGTTGTTCTTGTTTATGTTTTGCCATTTTAATTCTTGTATTTGTTTTGTTTAGTTTATATGTTTAGTTTTCATTGTTAATTCATGTTATTTAGTTGTTTAGATTCGTTTTATTTCATTGCCTTTGTTTCGTTCTTCATGTTCATGTTCTTATTTGTTAGTTTAGGTTTTCATTCGTTTTTGATGTTTAGTTGGTAGATTGTGTTGACTTGGATTGTGATTAGCCTCTGGATGGCTAATTAATCTTGTAATTGGCCTAACCATACCCAATCTATGCCTAGAACCTAGAGTTTTCCTTCACGCCTGCCAAGTGTTCGATGAAATGCCTGAGAGGGTTTTCATCCATATTTTTGGGCGATTGACTTATGCTGAGAGGTGAGGTCAATTCGCTAGTGTGGGAGAGGGAATGGCCGAGTTCGGGACACGAAAGTAGTATCCGAATCGAGCTAGGTCGGGGTTGCTAGTTTTGTGGTCTAATTCGACTAACCCCACGAAAGTAGGTGGTTACGCGAGTTAGACTAGCTCATGACCCTTGAGAGAGGGCTTGGGTGGCCTTTGATGGTGCAACCGACCATCTCTAGTTCGTAGTGTGGTTTGGGTAGGTTAGGACTCATCTTGGTTAGTTAGTTTATCATTGGTAAAATCACAACTCCAAGTCGTTTGTTTCTGTGTTTATAACGTAGTTTAGTTCCCCCTTTTCACCCTTCGATCCTGCCTAGCTTGAGACGCTCTAGTGAACTCTGGTAGTTGAAAACACAATTCCCTGCGGACGACACCCCAAGTACTCAACGATACACCTTGCACTTGGGGTTTATAAATATTAAAACTTTTTCTGCAACAAGTTTTTGGCGCCGTTGCCGGGGAATTGGCGTTTTTCAATATTGGGGTTTACTTCAGCATTCGAGACTAGGCCTTTAGAAAATCCAAAAAAAAATCAAAAAATCAAAAATTTCAAAAAAAAAAAAGAAAATATGTCTCCTTTCCACTTCCCTCAACATGAGCATGAATTGTTTTGGCAATACTATGATAGATTACATGCTTTTCTTGCTCATTGTGGTTATTGCTTCGAGAAGTGGGAAATTTTGAACATGGTCTATGAGGGTGTGACTTGTGAGACCCGTGCTCTTTTGGAGCATTGGGATTTCTGTGCTCGAAACGTTGATGAAGCTTGGGAATTACTTGAGTGGTTGGCTAGGGATACTTATGAATTTGAGACTAGTCAATTTACTTCATCCATCCCATCCCCCTGCATTCCTAATTTTACACCTCTTGCATGTGAGATCTGCCATCGTTCTGACCATGATAGTGTTTCTTGTCCCTATCGTATTTCTGCTGATGGTTTTGCTAGAATTTCTAGTATGATAGAGGCCATGAACAAGCAACAAGTTGAGTTTGCTGAGTTTGTTAATAAATCGCGGGAGTATGACCTATCACCCAAGATTGACCCTAGTTCTAGTGCTCCTAGACTTGATGTCAATCTGTGTGATGATGGTGCGTCTTTTCCTCCTCTAGAGTCCGGACTAGAGGATGTGCTCGACCCTCCCTTACCTACTCTACCTCTTGTTGCTCCATCCCTACCTAGCACATTGAAGGACAACACTTTGACCTATCCTGATCCACCTTTCCCGTTAGCTCAGTCGACGGAGTTCGGGGTAGGTGCGACATTTTGTGTTGGTGCTAGTGTCGATGGGGATGATTTCTGTCTTGAGTCAGACGGTATTTGTAGTGAGGTGCAGGATCTTGACAAGATTCTCGAGGGGGAGTCCTGTGTGGATGCTGTGGCTGTAGTTTCATCTAGTCCTGATCTTACTGACCATGTATCCCTCAACCCCCTTGATATTTCTCATGCTTCTTCATGTTCACTACCCTCCTCTTCCCCTGAGTACCATAATTTATCACTCGTTGCATGTCATGATATGCTTGAGGGGAATGAGATAGACTGTATGGAGTCCCTAGGTGCCTTTAGAGGGTATGACCCCTCCCTTGACCCTTATAGTCTATACCTAGAGGACATGCCTGGAAAAATCATCTTCCCTATTGAATTCAATCATTCTACTGATTTTTCTAAGGCATTTGATAAATTTAGGAGAGCACTTACTATTATTTCTGCATTCCTGTTTAAGTGCTCCTACTTACACTCATCTGAGTTGCAGGCTCAGGTGTTTGATAAACTTCTGCGAGCGTTGACAGCATCTGAGTTGCCGATGCGCGTCCTGAACGCCGCCGAGGAGTGGCTGATGCTCCTCGCGCTTCCCCAACCTCGTCCTAGCGAGGTGTAGTTTGGGTACATTCTGTACCCGACCTGGTATATTCGTTCTCACTCTTCTCTTCCCCCCCCTTCTTTTTATTTTTCTTTTCTTCCCTTTTTGTTTTTGTTTAGTTGTGAATATTAGGATTGTGTTTTTAGTTGGTGATCATCTTGTGGTGAAATTTGGATGTTGTTGAGCCGTTATTGGCTATGATCACCATTTTTGTGTCTTTGTAGATTTTTATTGTGTTGTGATGGGTGGTGTTGTTGGATTGGTCTATATTTATTTTTGGTGGTGTTAGTTTGTATTTATGTGTGTTCGTGTTGTTGTTTTGGGTGAGCTTGTGTTTTTGGGAGAGTGTGTTAGCTTGTGTATATTTTTGTCGTCTTTTGTTTTTCTTGTATTTGATTTTGTTTTCTTTATTTTTGTGTGTCGGTGATGACTCACGGCTCCCAATGAGGACATTGTGAGATTTAGGTGTGGGGGTGGGGTCATCTCTCATTTTTCTTCTTATTTTTGTGAAAATTTTTCATTTTTGTATAACTTTTTCATTTTTTCTCCTTTTTGTACAATTTTTTCTTTTCTTTTTGCATTTAGGGGAGTTTTGTACTATTTTGATCAGCCTTGATCCCTGATACCTTGACTGTTAGCTCGTATATAAGTATAATGTGTATGATAGATATTCATCCCCAATCTGTCGTTTTAGACCTCAGTTCTAACCCCAACAGTCCATCGTAATTTTGCAATCCAGTCCTGAATTCATGTATTGTCATCATCCTGAATTCTTAGTCTTCCACGATCGACTCTCCCATTGTCTACTGCACAGTTCCCTTTATATGTGCTGGCACCCCCCTTTCTTTTTCCAAAACAAAAGCAAAAACAAACAAATTCAAGCGCTACTGGGTGTATCCCTTTGAGGCGTGACATGAGTTTGTATTGAAAAAAATAATAATGGAAAGAAAAGAAAGTGGGGAAGAAAAGAGTTGGAAATGATAAGTACCCCTTTGAGGCATGCGCTACTGGGTGTTACCCTTTGAGGCAATACTGCTACTGGGGAAGCCTGCTTTCTATGCTAGCCAATCAAAAAGGTAGCTTGTGTCAATTGCGGGGATTGAGTTTGGTTTTGGTAGGCTTAGTTTCAGGGTGATGATACACTTGCACACTAGGCACCAGGATGGATTCAATGTTCTCATGCGTCGTGGGGTGAAAAGCTGATGTCTGGATGCCATTCTTTGGGATGATGTATCCTAAAATGCATATAATGCCTGTGTACAGACTAATATTTGAGCTATTAGGTGGTTTTGGTTGATTCGATTGTGTACAGTTTATCCCCATGTATATATTGTGTTTTGCTACTTTTATTTTTCGACTTTTGTTTTTCTTTTCTTTGTTTTTCTTTTTGAGATTTTGTGGGTATATCTTCTGCAAACCCTCACGAGACCTTACTCGTCCACTTGGGGGAACCAAGGGGTTTAAAGGGCTTGTTGCATACGCTAAATGCAATCGCGATTCCTGGGAAAGTGAGTTAGGTTTCTAGATTAGTTTTTCTTTTGTTTTGCTCGAGGATGAGCAAAAGATAGGTGTGGGGGTATTTGTTAGGCGATAATTTGTCGCATTTTACGTGCCCTTTTCACCTAATCTTAGCTCGTATAATAACGTAATCTTTAGAGTTTTTCTTGTTTTATTAAGTATTCTTTAAGATTTTTACTTGTTTTGTTTATTCTTACAGGTAATAAGTTGAACCAAGCAAATGTCGCGAAAAAGGGCAGAAAAGGATCAAAACAGGCGAAAAGGCGGAAAAACTGGAGCCAGCCGGGACGACCGGCCAGCAAGGTGGCACGGCCACCCCGTGCCACCTAGGCACGGTCGTGCCCCCCTTTGTTTCTTTCGGTTCTTCGCGGCCCGCCTTGTCTTCTATTTAATCCTCTTTTCTCGACCTTGTTCGGGGCTTCTTCTTCGACTTCCTTAGGGTAGTTTAGTTTAGGTTTTTAACCAATAAAAACCCCTTTGAAGGGATTAGATTAGGATTTTAGTTGTTTGTATTTTGGGGATTCAAGCTTGTGGATTTCAAGTTCTTCAATCAATTCAAGCATAAGTTTCCCTCTTCTTTTCTCTATTTATTTCATTATTGTTCTTGTTTATGTTTTGTTAATTTTAATTCTTGTATTTGTTTTGTTTAAGTTTATTTGTTTAGTTTTCATTGTTAATTTATGTTGTTTAGTTGTTTAGATTCGTTTTATTTCATTCCCTTTGTTTCGTTCTTCATGTTCATGTTCTTATTTGTTAGTTTAGGTTTTCATTCGTTTTTGATGTTTAGTTGGTAGATTGTGTTGGCTTGGATTGTGATTAGCCTCTGGATGGCTAATTAATCTTGTAATTGGCCTAACCATACCCAATCTATGCCTAGAACCTAGAGTTTTCCTTCACGCCCGCCAAGTGTTCGATGAAATGCCTGAGAGGGTTTTCATCCATATTTTTGGGCGATTGACTTATGCTGAGAGGTGAGGTCAATTGGCTAGTGTGGGAGAGGGAATGGCCGAGTTCGGGACACGAAAGTAGTATCCGAATCGAGCTAGGTCTGGGGTTGCTAGTTTTGTGGTCTAATTCGACTAACCCCACGAAAGTAGGTGGTTACGCGAGTTAGACTAGCTCATGACCCTTGAGAGAGGGCTTGGGTGGTCTTTGATGATGCAACCGACCATCTCTAGTTCGTAGTGTGGTTTGGGTAGGTTAGGACTCATCTTGGTTAGTTAGTTTATCCATTGGTAAAATCACAACTCCAAGTCGTTTGTTTCTGTGTTTATAACGTAGTTTAGTTTCCCCTTTTCACCCTTCGATCCTGCCTAGCTTGAGACGCTCTAGTGAACTCTGGTAGTTGGAAACACAATTCCCTGCGGACGACACCCCAAGTACTCAACGATACACCTTGCACTTGGGGTTTACAAATATTAAAACTCTGTTTTTCTTGCAACAGAGAATGCTAAACTTTGTAGAGACCATCAAAGACATCCCCACTACCCTACAAGAGGTTATTAAAAATGATGGGGATGCCTCCATTGGAGCCAATTCAAGCCAGAGTGTTCAAGCCTTGGTCCTCAAAGTTATAAAACATGGTCCAGATCTCAGTGTTCTATCCAGCATGCCCAGCTAGTCCAAATTATGCCATTTGGTTCAATAAATAGCAAGTCTTTTTAGGGAGTAACTTTGCTTATTTGCTAACTTAATTAGTAGCTAATAAGGGGTACAAGTTCCCTGCCTTTTGCTTCCTTTTTTACACGAGAACAGCCAGCCAAAAGCAGCCTTTTTCCTAGTTTCCAATCCAGTCGGTAGTATTTTGGAGAGCTAACTTTGACTCCATGATTGCAGCAAGCTTTGATACATTTAAGGGCTTAAAAAGGCATCAAAAATATTATTAAGAAAGTCCATAAAGCAGCTCATTCAGATCATATTGCATTAGCTTTTAACCAACACAAAATCAAAGGAAAGTCCCTTTGAGCCAATGGATGTCTAGCTGTTGTACTTGCTGACTGCCCGAGCTAATGACCCTATCAGTAGCTGAATTTTCTCCCTAAGACCATCATTAGCAGTACTTAGATGCTCTAAGGGCTTCACACTTAATAATGGAGATTAGCAAAGTAATTAGGTGTCAAAGATCAACTTATAGATGCTGTTTTAGGTTGTTTCTAGTTTGAAATTGTTTTCTATTTTTAGTTTGCTTACGTTTTGGTTTTAGCTATTGAGAGAGTAAGCTAGACTGAGTATAAAGGGCCTAATCTTATATTGTACGAAATAGCTGTTGATTATATGGAGCTGAGCATAGCTCCTTTCCTCTCAAACTCTCCCGAGCTATCATATAAAGTGGCCATTACAGGTGGTGTTCTAGTGAGTCTTGGTTGATGATCTGGTGGTGTGACTGTATCTATATTAACACCAAGGGCACTGAATTCATCTTGGTGGTGTGGCTGTATCCAAGATTGAGCTCAGTTTATCTTGGTTTTTTCAGTATCCTTGCTAGCTTCAGTTCAGATCAGTCAGACTTGCCTAGGCAGTTTGATTGCTTCTTCTAGTTTGTTTCCTTTTTCTTGCTTATTCTCTATCAACAAAGAGGTTATTACTTAGTTAGATTAGAGAAGAATCTATTCCTATTTCTAATAGTAAGTGGGCCAGCCCAATTGAAGCTGCTCCTCTGAAACTGGTATTATTGTGGTTACGAATGAAAAGAATGAATTAGTCCCCACCACAGCCCAGTCCAGATGGCAAGTCTCTATTGACTATAGGAAACTGAGTGCAATAACTAGAAAAGACCACTTCCCCTTGCCTTTTATGGAACAGATGCTCAAGAGATTAATTGGACATGGTTACTATTGTTTTTAGATAGATATTCTGGCTATACACAAATCTCCACAGCACATGAGGACCAAGATAAGACAACTTTCAAATGTTCGATTGGTACTTTTGCCTTTAGGAGGATGTCGTTTGGTCTTTGTAATGCTCCATGCCACGTTTCAGCATTGCATGATTTCAATATTTTCTGACACGATTAAACATTGCATTGAGGTGCTTATGGATGATTTCTCTGTGTTTGGTTCCTTATTTGATGACTGTTTAGCCAATATGAAAAATACGTTGCAATGATATAGGGAGAAAAATTTGATGCTAAACTATGAAAAATACCATTTTATGGTAAAGAAAAGGAATTGTGTTCAGGTATGTAATTTCATATGATGGGATTAAAGTTGATAAAGTAAAAATTAATTTGATTGCTAATCTCCTCCCCCACTTGTGCGAAAGATACTAAGCCATTTTTAGGGCGTGCAGAATTTTACAAACAATTTATTCAGGATTTCGGTAAAATTACTGAGCCCTTTTCAACCTTTTAGCTAAAGATGTGCCTTTTCAAATCCCTAAGGAGTGCTTAAAGGTATTTAATAGGCTAATGGAGGGAATGACATAGGCACCTATTCTACACCCTCTCATCTGGGGTAATCTATTTGAGCTGATGTGATGCTTCTGACTAAGCTGTAGGGGTTGTCTTATGACAACATGCAGATAGAAAACCTCATGTCATATGTTATACGGGGCATACCTTGAATGAGGCCTAGTTGAACTACACTCTGACCAAAAAAGAGTTTTTGGCAATTGTGTTTGGATTTAAAAAATTTTGACCTTACTTGACTGGATATCATGTGATTGTCCATACTAACCATGCTATCTTAAGCATCTCTTCACCAAGATGGATGCAAAACCTAGATTTCTTAGATGGATTTTTCTTTTACAGGAGTTTGACTGTGAGATTCGGGATAGAAAGGGTTCTAAGAACCTTGTTATCGACCAACTATCTCATATCATAGTGCAAAAAGAGAGCGAATCCCCTATTTCTGAGTGTTTCCCTTATAAGCAGCTACTTATGGTTCAATATGAACCATGATATGTTGATATTGTCAACTACTCAGTGACTGGTGAGATATCCCTTGGTTGGAGTAAGTGTAACAAGGATCGATTTTATCCGATGAAATTTTTCTATTAGGATGACTTTTGCTTGTTTAAATATTACTTTGATAAGATTTTTAGGAGGTGTATCCTTGAGAATGAGATAAATAGTGCCCTCTCTTTTTGTCACAACCAAGCTTCTGGGAGGCACTTTAATATAAAGAAAACAGCTGCCTAAGTCCTTCAGTGTGGTTTCTATTGGCCACCTTGTTCCATGATGCTTATTTGTATTCTAATAGTTACCCTAGGTGCCAACAATTTAGGAAAATTAGTAGGAGAGATATGATGCCCCTTAACATGATAATCATTGTCGAGATCTTTGATGTTAGGGGAGATTCATTTTATGGACTATTTTTATCTTATTTTGGGAATGAGTATACTCTCCTTGCTATATACTATGTCTCTAAGGGGGTGGAGGCTATGCTAATCAAGATAACTAAAGCTAGAGTCATTGACAAATTCCTTAGGGAAAATATTTTCTCCAGGTATGGCATGTCTAGGGCTATCATTAGTGACCAGAGTACTCATTTTGATAATCATTTTTTTGATGCATTGCTGAAACTCCATCATTCACTGTTTAGTCACCACCTATCATCCTAAACTAGTGGCTAGATAGAGATTTTTAATAGGCATATCAAATAGATCTTAAAGAAGACTATGAATATGAACCATAACGATTAGGCATATAAGCTCATTAGAGCTCTATAGGCCCATAGAACAACTTTTGAGACCCCTTTAGGTATGTCACCTTTCAGGGTTATCATTGGTAAGCCTTTTCATCTTCTCGTAGAATTTGATCATCAGGCTATGTGGGTGTAAAAACTTTTAACCTTGACTTAGACACAGCTGGGGTAGAGAGGAATTCACAGTTGAGTGAGTTGGAAGAAATTAGAGCTAAGGCCTATGAGAGGGTTTATGGCCTAAATAGCATGGCAGCTAGGGTTTCCTCATTTGTTGGGTTATGGCCCAAATATCATGATGGCTAGGGTTTCCTTGTACCTATCTGCTTAATCCCTTTATTAGCGGCAGGCCTCGAACCTCCATCATTACCAACACATAGCAATGCACAAACACAATTGTTGAGCTTTCTTGTTCCGCTATTCTAGCCTTGTGAGGGAGTGTTCTAAAGTGAATTGTAATCACTAATTGATCTCTCATTAGAGCACATTACTCTGAGATCAATTCTATACTCTCCCATTTCTATAGTGGATTTTGCTCATCGTTGTCTGTGGTTTTTCCCACATTGGGTTTTCCATAGAAATCATGGTCTTGATTTATTTTTGTTATTTGTTATCGTATTTTGTGATTCTTTGTTATTTCCATTCAATTCCTAGATGATCCTAACAAGTGGTATCAAAGCGTTGGTTATAGGATGGCATCAGTCACAACATTTGATATACCTAAATTCGATAGAGAGATGAGTTTCAACATTTAGAAAATCCAAATGATGGCAGTTCTTACCCAGAACGAGTTAAAGAAGGCTATCGCTAGAACAATGAAGAAACCTTCAACCATGATAGATGAACAACGGGAGAAGCTCGATGGAAAGGCCCTCTTAATGATTCAACTGTGCCTTGCAACTCATGTTCTCCGTGAAGTTCTGGATGCGACTACCGCTGTAGCTCTCTGGCTCGAATTAGAGCCCCTATACATGACCAAAAGCCTAGCTAACAAGATTCATTTGAAGGAACGTCTGTGCACATTCTCTATGGCTAAAGGTACTCCTATTCAGAATCATCTTAACGGATTCAATTCTATTATTATTGATCTTGAAAGTCTAGATGTGAGACTTGAGGATGAGGATGAGGATAAAGTAATACTATTGGTTGTCTTATTGCCTCCTTCCTATAAGCACTTTAAGGAAATTATGGTATACAGTAATACGAAACTTTATCTTTTGATGACGATAAGGCTAACTTGTTGTGAAAAGAAAATTTTGATCTTGAAGTGCGTTCTGATGACAAAGCTAAAGGCTTGTCAGTAAGAGGGGGAACCTCTGAAAAGGAGGGTGCAAATAGGAGAAATACCATATCAAAGTCCAGCGCATGTAAAGCTAACAAGCTTTGCAAATATTGTAGAAAGCCAGGACATTTAGCAGCTAAATGCTACAAACTGAATAATAAGAAGGAAAAAGAAGAGAACAATAATCAGCCTATAGAAGCTTCAATTATAGACTCAGGGTTACATGATGAGGTTCTACTTGTCACTATCATGGATAACGAGGTGCTACTGAGTGGGTTCTTGATTCAGGTTGTACCTACTATAGTGTGCAAATAGGGACTGGTTTTCTACATATGAGGCACTAGATGTTAGTGTTGTACTCATGGGAATGATGCCCAATGCAATGTTGTTGAGATTGGCACTGTTTGAATCAAGACTCATGATGGCATAGTCAGGACTCTTTCTAAAGTTTATCACATTCCTAACCTGAATCATAATCTCATCTCACTTGGCACCCTTGAATCTTGTAACACCCCCACTACCTACCAGGGATGTCACACCGCCAGGATCCCCCGAGGAGACCCTTAAGGCTCTTCTTCTTTTAATTTTCTTCTTAATTTTTACCCAACTTTAGCTTAGGTTAGAAAAACCTGGGACGAATCCGGCAGAGTTCCGTCTGTAATATCAACATTTCCATAATTTACATTATAATTTGTAGGGTACCTGTATCATTACAACTAAAATTCAAAAAGGAAATAGGAGTTTCCAGCGAGTCACACACTCGCGGTTGAGGCTTATGCCTTTACAACAGTCATACAGTTAGTTACATGGTTCGCAGATAGTCCAGAGCCAACTACATGTTTACTCTTTACATTACATCTAACAAAGAAGGACATGGCAGCTTCAGCAAGCAGCAGTAACATAAGAACACTTTCTGGAAGACTGGATATCCGTAAGCAAGCAGCACGCATAATCTTTCATTCATTACCTGGGAAGGGGAAAAGGGGAAGGAAATGGAGTGAGTCACTACGTGCTCAATGAGTTCCCCCTCCACTTCCTAAAGTAAACCTTTTCCAAGTTCTATGACCTTTAGTGTGCATTTGTAATGTGCACGTGGTATTCAAGTTACGTTGAGCTATGCGATACACATTAGGGGCACTTGACCATATTATTAACATAAAGTGTTCTTCATGCGAGGAACGTTGGCATGTTAAGGATGGGCATCATAGGACGTGATTGTGAGATGTATTAATACTCATTCGTCCAACGTGCACTTTCTAAGTATAGTTACTTAACGCAACATAATGACTTGATGCAAACGTAACTATCTGGAGTAAACATGAGAACTTGACCATACATTACTTGAGATCATATGAAACAAAGCATTTTCATTCATATTAGTCGTATTACGACTGCTCATCTTTCTTTCGATCAACTATTAGTCGACCTTCAACCTTTCTTTTCATAAAGCATTTAAGACGGCAATTGCCAACTACATTTTTCATTCATAAGGAAAATACTTGTGGCCTAAGATCATTACAGGGTGCTGATTGTGTGAGAACTATTCTCGATCCCATAGTGAGACATAACGCTCATGCTTAAGCTCTTACTCCCGGGATGGCTACATATAACATTTCGGACCATTATATTAACCCTCGTCAGGGCCTCTAGGGTTTATCCAGACTTATCCCCTAGGAAAACATTACATTATATCATATTGTCCGCAGCACATTATCTTAGCCACTCAAAGCGTATCGGCCATAACGGCTAATAGTTTTCCGTTTCAAACAATGAAATCATTCAACGTATAATTCCCATCTCCCTTTTGTTAAAACGTTTTAGGGGTTCCTCCCAAATACTATTTGAATAGCTAAAATAGGCCAAAGCTCGTTACTAGACATGGCTATTGTTCATTTAAAACACATGAAAAGTCATTAGTCAAAACATCCCCCTTCCACACACATGTAACATTTTAAATATACAAGGAAAGGGAAACACACACATCACATTTGAACACTTCGTAATCATTTCAACACAATGAGCCACACATGGCCTCGCAATCCACACGATTGCGGTAATTTCATAACCCGAACTCCCTCCTCACAAGCACCGTACCACAAGACCTCGATCGCTTATAATTCTTTCCTCAAACCATCCAACTACCAACTCGATTCATCGATTTATTAATCACATCATCTTATCATATTAGCTTATGAAAAAGAGAGGGGAGTTTAGGCCCTTACCTGAGCAACCAGCATCATTCAGCGGAGCGTTACAACAAACGTGCAAATAGCCACATTTATTCGTAATTCAACGATACTTTATTTAGTAAATCAAATATAATTCCATGCTAAACACAACAATGCATTTCGAAGTAATTTCCCTAGCACGAATGTACTAAAAGGGTTCAAATTTATTTCGTTACACACATAAAACATTAGCTAGTCCAATTCGAATGGAAGCTAAATACGTTAAATTAACTTCGATTTTAATTCCGTTTTAAACTATAACTCATTAACTTGAATCGAAGCTAAATACGTTAAATTAACTTCGATTTTAATTCCGTTTTAAACTATAACTCATTAACTTGAATCGAAGCTAAATACGTTAAATTAACTTCGATTTAATTCCGTTTTAAACTATAACTCATTAACTTGAATCGAAGCTAAATGCGTTAAATTAACTTCGATCTTAATTCCGTTTTAAACTATAACTCATTAACTTGAATCGAAGCTAAATACGTTAAATTAACTTCGATTTTAATTCCGTTTTAAACTATAACTCATTAACTTGAATCGAAGCTAAATACGTTAAATTAACTTCGATTTTAATTCCGTTTTAAACTATAACTCATTAACTTGAATCGAAGCTAAATACGTTAAATTAACTTCGATTTTAATTCCGTTTTAAACTATAACTCATTAATTAGGCATAATTCATTTTAAAGTCATTTTTCAAGCGCGATTTAACACGTATCGATTTGAAGAGTCATTCATTGCCTCGGAATTACATTTCAAGCCTATTTAAGTCGTTTTAGCATGACATGATTCGAGTTATTATCAGGCAGCGAGTTTGCACATGCATCAATTCAGGTATTATTGAAAGTACGGTTACAGCCTATAACAATTCCTGTGCATTTCTAAGCTGAAAATTAACTGTTTCAAAACATGCATACTGACGGCAGTGAGCAAGGTATGTTTGTGCGGTTTGGGCGTGCATAAATAGGCTTGAAATTACCAGGCATCACATTTTCAATCAATCTCTGACATTTCTAACTACTTGAGCTAACCTTAATCTGACATGCAACATCATTCTACTGAATTCATACTTAAAATAACAGCAACAGCTTAGGAGAGGATGTTCACTCACCTGAAAGTGCTTAATTACCCACTCACTTGGCAGTAATTCACGCCCAAACCCTTTTGAATTCGTTCTTGGTTCAGCTACACCCAGAACCGAAACCCTAGCTTTGATTTGGTCGCGATTTGGGGTTGTCTGGGGTCGAATTCGACCCCCAGATTTATAGAGGAGGTGGAGTGGGCAGTGGCTCGCCGGAATCCGGCACGTGGGCGGTGGTTTTTAGGTGTTAGACGCGTGGTTGGAGAGCTGACTCGTTCGTGTGACGTGGGGAAGGAAAACAGGCAGTGGTTGGGTGGCTGGCGACGCGTGGGTGAGGCCAGACAGCTCCTCCTCTCGCCGGCGACACGTGACGGCCGGCGGTGACGCCAGGCGGCGACCGGTGGCCCGCGAGAGAGAGAGAGAGAGCGTAGCAGAGAGAGAGAGAGCGAGGTGCGAGAGGAGGGGGGGTCGGGTTCTGCCCGACTTCGGTCCCCCTTCCCCCTTTTCAAACTTTTTTTTTTTTTTTGGGTTAAACTAACAACATACAGCTAAATTTTGATCCGTACTCGCTAATAGTTAGGTTAAACCCAAATTGAACGACCTACCATGTACATTTTGGTTTAAACTTTGGGAATCTGTCAAGTAAAACGAAAAGCGATTTTAAAAACTGGGTTTAGCATAGATTCAAATGTTTTATAAATAAGTAGCGTCAATGATAATATTAGTCAAATAATCGCCCCTTTTATTGAAACTAGTCGCTAAAAACTCACACGGTCGATTTAATACTTTCGTCGGATAACAAATTAAAAGCAACTGGTAAAATCAACAACTAAACAGTTAGTCGGTGATAGCACGAAAGCATGGCCCTTACACTCTCCCCCCCTTAAAAGAATTTCGTCCTCGAAATTTGCTCACCTGGTGAAAATAATGCGGGATATTTCTCACGATTTCGCTTTCCAACTCCCAAGTTGCTTCTGCCACCTTGTGATGTTTCCATAACACCTTAACGTAGGGAATGCTCCTATTTCTGAGCTTCCTTTCCGTCTTCTCCAAAATCCGGATGGGTTCTTCTACATAGGTAAGATTTTCCTTAACTTGTAGGGGTTCATATCGGATGACATGATTTGGATCCGGAACATATTTCCTGAGACTGGATACATGGAATACATCGTGGATGCCTTGCAATGAGGGTGGTAAGGCCAATTGGTATGCAACCGATCCTACTTTCTGCAAGACTTCAAACGGTCCAATGAACCGTGGGCTTAGTTTCCCCTTTTGTCCAAATCTTATGCTCCCCTTAAGTGGGGACACTTTCAGAAATACATGGTCTCCAATCTCAAACTCCAGTGGCCTTCTCCTATTATCCGCGTAGCTCTTTTGTCTACTTTGCGCAACTTGCAATCTCTGGCGGATGGCCTTGATTATTCCGATCGTTCGATCGATTAAGTCAACCTTGGATGGTTCCCTTTCTCCTATTTCATTCCAACAAACTGGAGTTCTGCAACGTCTACCGTATAGCGCCTCGAAAGGAGCCATGCCTATACTGGCGTGGTGACTATTATTGTACGCAAATTCAACCAGAGGCAAGTTATGATCCCAAGTTCCAGCAGAATCGAGGGCACAGGCTCTCAACATATCCTCCAGAGTTTGAATAGTTCTTTCAGATTGACCGTCCGTCTGAGGATGGAAGGCCGTACTTAATCGTAATTTTGTACCCATTGCTCTTTGAAACCCATGCCAGAAGCGAGATGCAAACTTGGTATCGCGATCTGACACAATACTGAGTGGCACACCATGCAGTCTAACTATCTCCTTAATGTATAGGTTAGCTAGTTGCTCAGAGGTGAAAGTGGCCTTGATGGGCAAGAAGTGTGCAGCCTTGGTCAATCTGTCAACTATAACCCACACACCGTCGTGTTGTTTGATGGTTTTTGGCATTCCAATCATGAAATCCATGGTGATGTGTTCCCATTTCCACTCAGGAATTGGCAAGGGTTGCAGTAAACCTCCAGGTTTCTGATGCTCGGTTTTCACCCGTTGGCACGTAAGGCATCGAGCCACGTACTCTGCGATATCCCTTTTCATGCCATTCCACCAGTAATGGGTCTTCAAATCATGGTACATCTTCGTACTCCCAGGGTGTACAACAAGTGTGGAATTGTGCGCCTCCTTTAATAATTCCTCCTTGAGAGCTGTTATGTTCGGTACACACAGTCTATTCCCATACCAAAGTACCTCATTTCGGATGGAGAATTCCTTGTTCTTTCCCTCTTCCATGCCTTTCTTTGTCCTCATAAGTTCAGGGTCATCCTTCTGCTGTTGTTTGATCGTTTCGATCAATGGCGAAGAGACTTGGAGCGCTGTCAAGTAACCTTGATTTCCTCGCAGTACTACCTCTATTTGTAGCACGTCGAGCTCCCTTAGGAGTCTCTTTTCTTGTGTAAGTAGACAGGCTACAGACCCCATGGATTTTCTACTCAGTGCGTCAGCCACCACGTTTGCTCTTCCAGGATGATATTTGATCTCCATATCATAATCCTTAAGGAGTTCTAGCCATCTTCTTTGTCTCATGTTTAACTCTTTTTGAGTAAAGATGTATTTCAAGCTCTTGTGGTCAGTGTATACTTCACACCTTACTCCATAGAGGTAATGTCTCCAGATTTTCAAGGCAAATACCACCGCGGCCAATTCTAGGTCATGTGTTGGATAATTCTCTTCGTAAGGCTTCAATTGGCGAGAGGCATAAGCAATAACTCTATCTTTCTGCATTAATACACAACCCAGTCCCTTCTTGGACGCATCACTGTAGATTACAAATCCTTCATTGCCTTCAGGTATCGCCAATATTGGTGCAGATACCAAACGTTTCTTTAGCTCCTGAAAGCTATCTTCACACTCTGGGGTCCATTCAAATTTAGTGGCCTTCCGAAGTAGTTTGGTAATAGGTAAGGCTAGTTTTGAAAATCCTTCTACAAACCTTCGATAGTAGCCAGCTATACCTAAAAAGCTTCGCACTTCGGAGACATTTGTTGGTCTTGGCCAGTTTATAATGGCCTCCACCTTTGCCGGATCCACCGAGATGCCATCTTTGGTCACGATGTGTCCCAGAAATTGCACCCTTTCTAACCAGAACTCACACTTTTTAAGTTTGGCATATAATTTGTGCTCCTCTAGGGTTTTCAGCACCATTCGCAAGTGGTTTGCATGCTCTTCCTTGGTCTTGGAGTAAACCAGGATATCATCGATGAACACCACTACAAATTTATCTAGGAAGGGCCTAAGGACTCTGTTCATCAAGTCCATAAAGAAGGCAGGAGCGTTCGTCAGTCCGAACGGTAACACCAAGAACTCGTCGTGGCCATATCGAGTGCGAAAAGCAGTTTTAGGCACGTCCCCCTTCTTGATCTTCAATTGATGGTACCCCGATCTCAAATCAATCTTCGAGAACACCGAAGCACCAGCCAATTGATCAAACAGGTCATCAATTCGAGGGAGTGGGTATTTATTCTTAACCGTTACCTTGTTTAGTTCTCGATAGTCAATACATAACCTCAAACTCCCATCTTTCTTCTTCACAAATAGTACTGGTGCTCCCCAGGGTGAAACACTAGGCTGAATTAACCCCTTATCTAGTAGCTCTTGCAACTGAGTTTTCAACTCCGCCAATTCCGTAGGTGCCATTCGATAAGGCGCCTTGGATATTGGAGCGGTTCCAGGCACTAGTTCAATGGTGAATTCGATTTCTCTGTCGGGTGGTAGCCCCGGTACCTCTCGAAACACCTGTGGAAATTCCCTCGCTACCGGAATCTCACTCAAGTCCGGCTCCTTTAGTTCTGCGACCTCAATTGCACACCAATAGCCCTGACATCCTTTCTTCAACATTTTGAGTGCTTGCATAGCAGATACCGTAGGAATGGTTACTTGGTGGCCACTTCCCTTAAAGTTTACTCTTTCTCCATTGGAGGCCGTGAAGGTAACCAGCTTTCTCTCGCAGTCAATAGTAACTTTATGTCTCATCAACCAGTCCATCCCTAGAATAACATCCCAACCTTGTATATCCAACTGTATTAGGTCTACAGGGAGAGTTCTCCCTTCCAATTGAATAGCACAGTCCTTAAAGACAAGGTCGGTATAGTAAGCAGACCCTAAGGGGGTAGTCACACATAATTGTACATCCATTTCACTGGGCTTGCTAGCGAGTTTCCTTGCAAAGGTAGGATTTACAAAAGAATGTGTGGCACCTGAATCAAATAAAACATAAGCATAAAGATGTTTAATAAAAAGGGTACCTGATACGGTGGCAGTGAGGTCCTCCGCCTCACCTCCTTCCAAGCTAAACACCCGGCCACCTGCTTGCGGCCTTTTTCCGCCTCGTTTGCCTTCTGAAGCTGCATTCACAGGAGGTCGGCCTCTTTGTGGAATTGGATTCGCCCCCGTGCCTGAACCTTGTGTACTGTTCTACCGATTCCACGCCTTTTTGGGGCAATTTGCAATTTTGTGGTCCGTAGATCCACACCCATAGCATTCTTGTGTGCCATATCGGCACCGACCAGAGTGCATACGCCCGCATTGGTTGCAGGGTTCCAGCACCTGCCTTGGTACAACTTGTTTTCCTTTTCCCCGGTTGTCGAAATTGCCGATCTTATTGCTTCCCTGGGTACTGGACCCTCCTTGATTAAACTTCCTTTTTGCTGGGCCAATCTGACGACTTTCCTCTTCGGTTTCAGCTATGACTCGGGCTATTTTCACCGCCCTCTGGTACATCTCCTGGAAGCTGGTGAAAACATGCCCAGCTATCATCCGCTTAATGGGTCCTTTAAGACCTTGCTCGAAGTGGTCCATCTTCATTTCTTCAGTTGCGACTTGATTAGGCGCAAAGCGACTAAGCTCGTTAAACTTCGCCGCGTATTCTACCACACTCATTTGGCCTTGTTTCAACCGTAGAAATTCTTGTTCCTTTGCCCTCTTTACATCTCGTGGGTAATACTGAGCATCCATCACAGTTTTTAGTTGTTCCCAAGTTAGAGCCGGTTCACCCGCTCGAGGTTTGACAGTGCCCCACCAGAATTCTGCTTCCTTTTCGAACTGATGGGTCGCCAGACGTACTTTAAAATTTTCGGGGCAGTCCATTACTTCAAACAAATTCTCCATCCTTCTTAGCCATTCCTCATAGGCAAGAGGATCTGTTCCACCACTAAACCTTGGTGGTCTCAACTTATTAAACTGACAAATCATCTCCAAGGCGGTTGGTGCCGCCATCTGTTCCCTTCGTGGAGGCATTGGCTACACAGTCGTTTATGCAAAGTTGTTTAGTTTTTATTCATAAAAATAGATTGTCAAAAGCATTTATAAACATAGTACAACATTAAACAGAATGTACAGAGCTTTAAGTATTCGTGCGATCCTATTTTGGTCGCACGAATCACTTCTCAAAAAAAAAAAAATCCGCTTTCACGAATCACGAAATATCGGGTATCACCCATGTTTATTCATTTTCAAACACACATTAACCAAGTTTTATTTAAATACAATGCACACATTGGCGACTCCAGGCTACACATAGCCCCTATTACCACCCTAATTACCACCTGAGGAACCCTCTTCAGGGGGATCATCTACCGTTGGATCATTCGAGCCCTCAGACTCAACTGGGGCTAGTAGGTCCCATAACACAAATGGTGGGGAGTACTCCACATCAGGTGCTCCATCCACCAGTTCTCTCATTCTGAGCATCGTGGCTTGCCAGCCCCGGGGGTATTGTGCACCAAAGGAATCTATCCAACGTGCCCATAGAGTGGCTACTCGCTTGTATCGTCTTGCCTGAGGGTTTTCTGCGAACAGAAGTCTCATTTGACGATGTTCAATCTGATTTCTCTCTACTATTGTGATTGGTAGTTGTTGGGTAGCAGCAGGAGCAATTAGAGCCGTATTGATCATTTGCATGGCAACATCGCTCCTTCCCAAGGGGGTACTTCCTAAGGAATCCACCCGTCCTTCTGCTAACATCAGGAAATCCACTAATCCCCGGAAAGTAAACGGAGTATAAGCTCCCCTGCGTACATGAAATAGACGGAGGATTGAGGTGACCTCGCCCCATCTTCCCGTGCACGGCATCGTTCGGATGAACTTGTAAGTCCAGTGGTTTTGGGTGACCCGTAAGGGTCCCCTCTGGTTACTCCTAATCATTGCTTCCCAAAAGAAAACCGCATTCCACGCGGCCAGCCAGAATGGGAGGTACTCGAAATCATCAATGCTAAACACCATCCTACACCACCACACGAGATTAGACATGAACTAAGAAGCACGCATTTGAATGGGAGTCCTAAACCATGTTCTAGTTTGTGTCCTCAAGTAAGCACGTAGTAGGCTCAAGTAAACACTTTAAGGCACATAATTTCACAAATTGACACTCCTAAGGTCACATCTATATGCATATGCAACCTATGGCTCTGATACCACCCAATGTAACCCCCCCACTACCTACCAGGGATGTCACACCGCCAGGATCCCCCGAGGAGACCCTTAAGGCTCTTCTTCTTTTAATTTTCTTCTTAATTTTTACCCAACTTTAGCTTAGGTTAGAAAAACCTGGGACGAATCCGGCAGAGTTCCGTCTGTAATATCAACATTTCCATAATTTACATTATAATTTGTAGGGTACCTGTATCATTACAACTAAAATTCAAAAAGGAAATAGGAGTTTCCAGCGAGTCACACACCCGCGGTTGAGGCTTATGCCTTTACAACAGTCATACAGTTAGTTACATGGTTCGCAGATAGTCCAGAGCCAACTACATGTTTACTCTTTACATTACATCTAACAAAGAAGGACATGGCAGCTTCAGCAAGCAGCAGCAACATAAGAACACTTTCTGGAAGACTGGATGTCCGTAAGCAAGCAGCACGCATAATCTTTCATTCATTACCTGGGAAGGGGAAAAGGGGAAGGAAATGGAGTGAGTCACTACGTGCTCAATGAGTGCCCCCTCCACTTCCTAAAGTAAACCTTTTCCAAGTTCTATGACCTTTAGTGTGCATTTGTTAATGTGCACGTGGTATTCAAGTTACGTTGAGCTATGCGATACACATTAGGGGCACTTGACCATATTATTAACATAAAGTGTTCTTCATGCGAGGAACGTTGGCATGTTAAGGATGGGCATCATAGGACGTGATTGTGAGATGTATTAATACTCATTCGTCCAACATGCACTTTCTAAGTATAGTTACTTAACGCAACATAATGACTTGATGCAAACGTAACTATCTGGAGTAAACATGAGAACTTGACCATACACTACTTGAGATCATATGAAACAAAGCATTTTCATTCATATTAGTCGTATTACGACTGCTCATCTTTCTTTCAATCAACTATTAGTCGACCTTCAACCTTTCTTTTCATAAAGCATTTAAGACGGCAATTGCCAACTACATTTTTCATTCATAAGGAAAATACTTGTGGCCTAAGATCATTACAGGGTGCTGATTGGGTGAGAACTATTCTCGATCCCATAGTGAGACCTAACGCTCATGCTTAAGCTCTTACTCCCGGGATGGCTACATATAACATATCGGACCATTACATTAACCCTCGTCAGGGCCTCTAGGGTTTATCCGGACTTATCCCCTAGGAAAACATTACATTATATCATATTGTCCGCAGCACATTATCTTAGCCACTCAAAGCGTATCGGCCATAACGGCTAGTAGTTTTCCGTTTCAAACAATGAAATCATTCAACGTATAATTCCCATCTCCCTTTTGTTAAAACGTTTTAGGGGTTCCTCCCAAATACTATTTGAATAGCTAAAATAGGCCATAGCTCGTTACTAGACATGGCTATTGTTCATTTAAAACACATGAAAAGTCATTAGTCAAAACATCCCCCTTCCATACACATGTTACATTTTAAATATGCAAGGAAAGGGAAACACACACATCACATTTAAACACTTCGTAATCATTTCAACACAATGAGCCACACATGGCCTCGCAATCCACACGATTGCGGTAATTTCATAACCCGAACTCCCTCCTCACAAGCACCGTACCACAAGACCTCGATCGCTCATAATTCTTTCCTCAAACCATCCAACTACCAACTCGATTCATCGATTTATTAATCACATCATCTTATCATATTAGCTTATGCAAAAGAGAGGGGAGTTTAGGCCCTTACCTGAGCAACCAGCATCATTCAGCGGAGCGTTACAACAAACGTGCAAATAGCCACATTTATTCGTAATTCAACGATACTTTATTCAGTAAATCAAATATAATTCCATGCTAAACACAACAATGCATTTCGAAGTAATTTCCCTAGCACGAATGTACTAAAAGGGTTCAAATTTATTTCGTTTACACACATAAAACATTAGCTAGTCCAATTCGAATGAAGAAGCTAACTTCGTTTTTAATCCATTTTCATAAATTAGCTACATAACTTGAATCGATGCTAAATACGTTAAATTAACTTCGATTTTAATTCCGTTTTAAACTATAACTCATTAACTTGAATCGAAGCTAAATACGTTAAATTAACTTCGATTTTAATTCCGTTTTAAACTATAACTCATTAACTTGAATCGAAGCTAAATACGTTAAATTAACTTCGATTTTAATTCCGTTTTAAACTATAACTCACTAACTTGAATCGAAGCGTTAAATTAACTTCGATTTTAATTCCGTTTTAAACTATAACTCATTAACTTGAATCGAAGCTAAATCGTTAAATTAACTTCGATCTTAATTCCGTTTTAAACTACAACTCACTAACTTGAATCGAAGCTAAATACGTTAAATTAACTTCGATTTTAATTCCGTTTTAAACTATAACTCATTAATTAGGCATAATTCATTTTAAAGTCATTTTTCAAGCGCGATTTAACACGTATCGATTTGAAGAGTCATTCATTGCCTCGGAATTACATTTCAAGCCTATTTAAGTCGTTTTAGCATAACATGATTCGAGTTATTATCAGGCAGCGAGTTTGCACATGCATCAATTCAGGTATTATTGAAAGTACGGTTACAGCCTATAACAATTCCTGTGCATTTCTAAGCTGAAAATTTACTGTTTCAAAACATGCATACTGACGGCAGTGAGCAAGGTATGTTTGTGCGGTTTGGGCGTGCATAAATAGGCTTGAAATTACCAGGCATCACATTTTCAATCAATCTCTGACATTTCTAACTACTTGAGCTAACCTTAATCTGACATGCAACATCATTCTACTGAATTCATACTTAAAATAACAGCAACAGCTTAGGAGAGGATGTTTACTCACCTGAAAGTGCTTAATTACCCACTCACTTGGCAGTAATTCACGCCCAAACCCTTTTGAATTCGTTCTTGGTTCAGCTACACCCAGAACCGAAACCCTAGCTTTGATTTGGTCGCGATTTGGGGTTGTCTGGGGTCGAATTCGACCCCCAGATTTATAGAGGAGGTGGAGTGGGCAGTGGCTCGCCGGAATCCGGCACGTGGGCGGTGGTTTTTAGGTGTTAGACGCGTGGTTGGAGAGCTGACTCGTTCGTGTGACGTGGGGGAAGGAAAACAGGCAGTGGTTGGGTGGCTGGCGACGCGTGGGTGAGGCCAGACAGCTCCTCCTCTCGCCGGCGACACGTGACGGCCGGCGGTGACGCCAGGCGGCGACCGGTGGCCCGCGAGAGAGAGAGAGAGAGAGCGTAGCAGAGAGAGAGAGAGCGAGGCGCGAGAGGAGGGGGGGTCGGGTTCTGCCCGACTTCGGTCCCCCTTCCCCCTTTTCAAACTTTTTCCTTTTTTTTTTTTTTTGGGTTAAACTAACAACATACAGCTAAATTTTGATCCGTACTCGCTAATAGTTAGGTTAAACCCAAATTGAACGACCTACCATGTACATTTTGGTTTAAACTTTGGGAATCTGTCAAGTAAAACGAAAAGCGATTTTAAAAACTGGGTTTAGCATAGATTCAAATGTTTTATAAATAAGTAGCGTCAATGATAATATTAGTCAAATAATCGCCCCTTTTATTGAAACTAGTCGCTAAAAACTCACACGGTCGATTTAATACTTTCGTCGGATAACAAATTAAAAGCAACTGGTAAAATCAACAACTAAACAGTTAGTCGGTGATAGCACGAAAGCATGGCCCTTACAAATCTAATGGGTGTAAGTGTTTCGCTGAAGGTGGAGTTTTGAAGATCTCCAAGGGTGCCTTGGTTCTCATGAAATCAAAAAGAGGGGGAAGTCTTTACATTCTCTGAGGGTCTATAGTGATAGGTTCTGCTGCAGTCACTACCACCTCATCTATGGAAGACCATACTCGATTATGGCATACTCGCTTGGGCCACATGAGGGAGAAAGGAATGATAATTCTAAGCAAGCGAGGTCTACTAGGTAGCGAAGGTATGGACAAGCTTGATTTCTGTTATCATTGTGTGTTTAGAAAACAAAAGAAGGTTAGTTTTTCTATAGCCACACAATGTACTAAAGGTAACCTTGATTATATTCATTGTGATTTGTGAGGTCCTTCTAGAGTTTCTTCTTTTGGAGGAAAATGTTACATGCTTATCTTTATAGATGACTTCTCTGGAAAGGTCTTGGTTTATTTCTTGAGGCAGAAGAACGAGACCTTCCTTATGTTTAAAATTTTCAAAGCGCTCATTGAAAACCAGATTGAGAGGAAGATAAAGAAGGTCTGGACTGACAATGGTCATGACTTTTGTAAGTTAGAGTTTAATGAGTTCTGTGCTACTCAAGGAATTGCTAGACAGAAGACCTTGGTTGGAAAACCCCAGCAAAGTGGGGTTGCATAACATATTAATAGAACTCTACTTGAGAGAGCATACTATATGCTCTGCAACGCTAATTTGTGGCATCACAGAGATTTTTGGGATAGGCTATTTCTATGGCATGCTATCTGGTGAACCGGTCGCCACACTCTTCTATTGAATTCAAAATTCCAAAAGAAGTCTAGTTAGGTAATGCTGTTGACTACTTTATTTTGTGAGTTTTTAGATGTTCTGTTTTTGCATATGTCAACAATGGAAAACTAGCTCCTAGGGTTGTTAAATGCATGCTTCTAGGCTATGCATCTGAATCTAAGGGATATCGGCTTTGGTCTACTGACTCCAAAAAGGTCATTCAAAGTCGGGATATTACCTTTAGTGCAACTATTATGTTCTTCCCTAGAAAAGAGCCTGCTATCCCTACATTTGATCAACAAGATGACAACGAGAAGGTGGAACTAGAGATTCCTTTAAATGCTCCTCAAGGTGGAGATATATTACTTCATTCTAGTAGTAAGGACCATACTGAAGAAACCAACTTTAACAGCTATGACATCCCAAGTTCTAGAGAGCAGTAGACTTTAGATAACTAGACAGGCCCCAAAGAACCATCAGAAAGCCTGCACACTATTCCACTAATGATGAAGATGGACTAATAGCATATGCCTTAGCTGTTGCACAAGAGATACCTGAAGGTATTGAACTTTCTACCAACTCTGAAGCAAACTCCTATCCTATCTCGTCAAACTGGCTTATGGCAATGTAAGAAGAGATGGAAAGTTTACATAAGAAAGAGACTTGGGAGTTGTGTGACTTACTAAAGGGTCATTGTGCCTTGACAGCCAAATGGGTTTACAAAAGAAAAGAAGGTATTCCTGAGGTTGAAGCTGCAAGATGGAAGGCACGAATGATTGTCCGAGGCTACAACCAAAAGGAAGGTATTAACTTTAATGAAGTTTTCTCTCCTATAGTACGTCATACCTCTATTAGAGTGTGTTGCTTGCATTTATCGCTCTATTTGATCTAGAATTGGAACAACTTGATATGAAAATTGTATTCCTTCATGGGGAATTGGAGGAAGAGATATAAATGAAAAGACCTAAGGGTTTTACAGTTCCTGAAAAGGAAAATTATCTCTACCGCTTAAAGAAGTCTCTATTTAGCCTGAAACAAGCACCACAGTAGTGGTATAAATAGTTTGACGCATTCATGATAGGACAAGGCTATATATGTTGTTACTATAACAATTGTGTATGTTTTTAACAATTTGGAGATTCCTTCATTTATCTCCTACCATATGTGGATGACATGCTCATTGCCTCCAAGGACAAGTCCTGGATCAGCAAGTTGAAATCTCAACTTAGCAATGAGTTTAAGATTAAGGATCTTAGGGCAGCTAAGAAGATACCTGGTGTGGAGATTCATAGAGATCGAAAGGTCGATAAGCTCTACCTATCTTAAAGGAAGTAGTTTGAAAAAGTCCTTGATAGGTTCAATATGAGTAATTGAAAATCAGTGACTACTCCTCCAACTGCTCATTTCAAATTATCAGCCAAGTCGTGTGCTATATCTGAAGAGGAAATAGAAAAGATGTCTCATATTCCTTATTCTAGTGCAGTTGGGAGCCTTATGTATGCTATGGACTGCATTAGATCGGATTTAGCCTATACAGTTAGCTTGGTAAGCCATTATATGCATAATCCTGGTAAGGATCGTTGCGAAGTTGTAAAATGGATCCTTCGTAAGGTGAAGGGTTCTCTCGATAAGTGTCTATTGTTTGACAAGTCCAAGACTATAACCTATGATGTTATAGGATTCGTTAACACTTATTATGGTGGAGATCTTGATCATAGGCATTCTACTTTTGGGAACATCCTCAATCTATGTGCAGGTGCTATCTCTTGGAAAGCGTCTCAATAGCCTATTGCAACTTTATCCACTACTAAAGCAGAATATATTACTGCAACTGAGGGAGTGAAGGAAGCTACATGGTTAAAAGGCCTTATTATAGAGCTTGGTGTTCCACAAGGTGCCACTACAGTGTTTTTAGATAGTCAAAGTGCTATCCATCTCACCTAGAATGGTGCACATCACTCCAATACCAAACATATCAGTATTAAGTACCATTATATCAGAGATACTATTGGTATAGGAGATAATGTTATAAAGAAAGTACATACAGTAGGTTACTCTACAAACATGCTCACCAAGTTTCTCCCTGTTGCTAAGTTCCAGCACTATCTAGACTTATTTGGTATTCAGTGTTGCTGCCTACCCTTCAGGGTTTGCCCTGTGCGGCACTACCCTTCGGGGTCCTTTAGCGATGCGATTGTCCTAGAATTGGTGAATTTAGTGCAAGGTGGAGATTGTTGGGTTTATGGCCTAAATATTATAATGGCTAAGGTTTCCTTATTTGTTGGGTTTATGGCCTAAATATCATGATGGCTAGGGTTTCCTTGTATCTGTCTACTTGATCCCTTTATTACGGGTATGCCTTGAGCCTTTATCATTATCAACACACAGCAATACACAAACACAATTGTTGAACATTCTTGTTTCGCACTTCCGCTATACTAGCCTTTTAAGAGAGCGTTCTAGAGTGAATTGTAATTACTAATTGGTCTCTCCTTAGAGCACATCGCTCTAAGATCAATTCTGTACTCTCCCACCTCTATAGTGAATTTTGCTTTGATAAACCTCTATTTTGACCTAATCTAGCTTCTTATTTGACCCATTTTCCTTTAATTTTTATGCTGTATTTTGATAAGAAAGGGTCAAATGTTTTTCCTTTATTGCGTATTGTGCTTATAGAAGTGGTTTTCTTATTTTTAGGAGCTATTGCAAAGAAAATGAGAAATTCACAGGAGTTGAGGAGAAGGAAGGTCAAGGGGATGTTTTCCAAGGAAGGAAAGAGATCTAATGAACTTTAGAGGGATAAAAGAGCAAGATTAAAGAGCCCAAGGAAGTACACGATCAGTCATATGCTAAGGCATGACCGTGTTGTAGGAAATCCTACTTACCGAAGCTGTACACGGGCAGTGCATAGCCGGGCGCCTAACCGTGCCCCCTGGGCACGGGTGCCCGTGCGTCGAAGCACAGTCGTGCATCTTCCAGTTTTGCGAGATTTAAGCGGTTTTTGGAGTTAATTGGGGGAAGGTTTTTTTCTAGGTTTTTGGGGAGCTGTTTGTGGGGCTTTATCAGCCACCTCCAAACCCCATTAGGGGGAGAATAATTTAGACTAGATTAGTGTATATTTTGTACAAGACTTTGGATTTCATAATTCATGGCTAAGTTTCTCTTCTTCACTTCTCTGTTGTTTCATGTTTCTTGTTTAGTTACTAGTTTGTTAATTCTTGCTTTGATTTTCTTTAGGATGTTTAGTTGTGATTAAAGTTATGATATTTGATTGTGACTAGCCTCTTGATGGCTAATTGATCTTGTTCTACACCTTTACCCCTCTTGTTATGCTAGAATTTAGGGTTTTCTCTCATGGCCATCATGTGTTCGATGAAATGCTTAAAAGAGCTTTTATCCATATTTTAGGGCAATTGACTTATGCTAAAAGGTGATGTTGATTATCTAGTGTGGGTAGAGTGAATAGCTGGGATTGGGACATGAAAATAGTCTCGGTCACTAGATAGCTAGGACAAGAGTTGTCAATCTTATAATTTAATTGAGCTAATCCCATAAAAATAGGTGGTTAGAACAATTAGACTAGCCTGTGACCCTTGAGAGATGGATTAGGTGGTCTTTAATAATGCAACCGATCATCCTTGAATAATAGCATAACTTGGGAAGATGAAAGTTTGACTTGATTAGTTGCTCTATCTTAGGTTCAATCATAATCAAAGTCTCCTTTTGTTTGCTCGCTTCAGTAGTTTAGTCCTTCTTCCTCTCACCCTCTCTCTGTCCTAGATGGGTACGCTTGAGTTAGCTTTGGTACTTGAAAACATAACTCGTCATGGAATACGACCTGTACTTACCGGTTGCTAGCTACAATGCAATTGCGGTAATTTTAATGTAACATGCACATCGTCGTCCATGGTTTTTCCCACATTGGGTTTTCCACATAAATCTTGGTGTTGATTTGTGTTGTTTTTTATTATCGTATTTTGTGATTATTTGTTATTTCCATCCAATTCCTATATGATCTCTAGGATGCCTGTGGAGAGAGCAAAATTGTTTCATGATAGACATATTCATTAGAAAGAGTTCTTCCCAGTTCAAAAGATGTTGCTTTATGACTCCATCCTACATGTTTTTCTGGGTAAGTTCAGATCTTATTGTGCTATTTCTTTTATTATTTCTCATGTTTTTCCACATGGTGCTACAGAGATACAAGATCCCACAAGAGGTATGCATTTTAAGGTGAATGGATAAAGGTTAAAGCTATTTCTGGAGCCACATATAGAGGAAAAGAGTAGAGTGTCTAATGCTCTACAAACCATAGTATAGAGACTAAGGATGTGGAGATTAGCTTGGATGCATCCAACATTCAACCTAGCACTATTGTTCCTTTGTATAAAATGTTATTTTGGTTTATACATTTTCTCTTATTTTCTTTTCTTTGTTTTTTATTCTATGTTTTTTTATTCCTATACTTCTACATGCAATAGGGACATTACATTGTTTAGGTGTAGGGGTGAGGGCCTTTGCAGATTTTTTATTATTATATTTTTGAACAAAAAATTGAAAATACCAAAAATATTTCTTCGTTTTTTCATTTATTCTAATTTAGTTTGTCTTAGGGAATTGTGCTATTTTGACTAACTTGACCCCTTTAAATTAGTATTAGGTTTTATATAGGTAGATGGTACACGATAAAAACTTAATCTAAATGTGACATTCTGTACCCCAGTTCCAACCCCATCATTCTATTATAACTATGAGTCCAATCCTTACTGTGTACATCAATATTATCTTAGGATCTTAGACTTCTATAGTTGATTTTCCTACTTGTCTTTGTATAATTGCTTTTGTTTTTGCCTTTAATTCACCTTTTTTTAAAAAAAAAGAGAGAAAAATATGTAGAGGAAAAAAAAGGAGTAATAGAGTTGGGAAAGACAAGTATCCCTTTGAGGCATGCGCTATTGGGTACTACCCTTTCATGTAATACTACTAATTAGAAAGCTTGCTTCCCATGGCAGTGAGTCAATAAAGTAGTTTGTATTATGTCAAGTGGGATTGAGTCAAACTCTAGCTAGCCTAACTTCTAGAGTGATGGTACACTTACACAATATGCAGTAAGATTGATACATTGTTCTGTTGATTTGTGGATGAAAGTTCGGAATATAGATGTCATCCATCAGGACCTGGAGTCTTGAAGTGTACTCCTTATTTATATACAGGCTAATATCTTGGTTATAAAAATGATATGTCTAGTTGCATTTTTTATATTATGTCCCCTTGTACATTTGTGGGAAGAAAGGAAAAAAAAACCAAAAAGATTTTTTTTTTCCTTTCTCTTCTTTTCTTTTTCCTTCTAAAGATTTTATAGGTACATCTTATGCAAACATTCATGAAACCTTACTCATCCACTGAGGGAAACCTAGGAATTTAAAGGGATGGTTGCATACGCTAAATGCAATACTGATTCGTACGAAGTGAGTTAAGATTTTTATTTTCATTTTTTTGCCATTTTTTCTAAGATTTTTGTTTTAGTTGACTTTAGAAAGAGTAAAATCTAGGTACGGAGGTACTTGTTTAACCGAAAAATCACACAATTTTATATTCCTAGATATATGAATTTCGCTCAAAATAATTATGGTTTTAGAATTATTATTTATATTTTATTCATTTTGCAGGAAAATAACAAAAATGAAGAAACTGGTGGAAAATGAAAAATGGGCTGAGAAGTGGAGTGTTCGGGTCTAAATTGTTGCATTTTTCATGCCTATCTCACCTAATTTTAACTTGCAAAATAATTTGATTTTAGGAATTTCACTTGTTTTATGTAACTTTTGTAGGCAATATGTTCAATGGAGCCAGTGCAACAAAATGGCCGAGGAGGAGCAAGGAAGTGAGTAAAAAGGTAAAGGATCTAAGAAAGAAGAGCGACGACGGGTGCCTATCGCCTAGGCGGCAACGACCATCGTGGCCACCCTTCAGTGGAGGCCACCATCCAGCCACCCTGATTTTGTGCCCCTCATCGGTTTAACCAATATAAATAGGGGGCTTCTTGGTTTATTTCGGGGAGGCTTTTTGGGAGGTTTTTAGGGTTAGCTTTTAGTTTAGGTTTAGCCACCAAAACCCAATTAGGGGGAGAATAAATTTGGTAGATTAGTGTATATTATAGAGAAGATTGTGTATTTCGCTGTGGAAGACTAGGTTTCTCTTCTCTCGCTTCAATTTCATGCTTCTTATTTTGTTTGCCACTTTGTTAATTCTTTGCCTTGATTTTCTTTGTGATGTTTAGTTGTGATTAAAGTTGTGACCATTGATTGTGACTAGCCCTTAAGATGGCTAGTTGATCTTGTTTAAACCTTAGCCTACCTTGTTTATGTTTGCATTTAGGATTTTCTCTCATGCTCACCAAGTGTTTGATGAAATACTTGAGAGAGTTTTTATCTGTAATTTAAGGCAATTGACTTATGTTGAAAGGTGAGGTCGATTGTTTAGCATGGGTAGAGAGGACAGCTACCGTTTGGACATAAAAATTGTCCAAGTTCTACCTAGATCTGCAGTTATTACTACTATTGCAGTTGAATTAGGCTAACTCAATAAAAATAGGTGGTTAGAGCAGTTGAACTAGTAGCCCTTAAAAAAGAGCTTAGGCGAGCTTTTATGGTGTAATTAATTATTTTTAAATGCTAGCATAACTTGGGAAGGTGAGGGTTTGACTCGATTAGTTGGTTAATCTTGGGTTCAATTATAATCAACGTCCTTTTTGTTTGCCTTGGAAGTTTAGTTCCTTTTCCTTTCATTGCTTTTTCACTTAGCCTAACTTGAAACACTCGAGTTACCCTTGGTACTTGAAATCCAACTCCCAGTGAAGACACCATAAGTACTCAGTGATAAACCTTGCACTTGAGGTTATAAATTTAAGCATTCAATTCTTTCTATCAAGTTTTTGGTGTCGTTGCCGGGGAGTTAGCACTTTTCAATATTATGGTTTACTTGAGCATTTGAGTCTAGGCGTTTAAAAAAATTTGAGAAAAAAAAGGGTGAGAAAACTAAAAAATTTTGAAAAGAAAATCAAATGGTATTTTTCGCTTATCTCAATTTGAGCATGAACCTTTTTGGCAATATTTGTCTAGATTAAATGATTATCATATTCAATTTGTGAATTTAACATACGAATAATGGGAAATATTCAATGTTGTACTCAAGAGGATAACACATGAGACTCGACCGACCCTTAGGTCCATGTGTTATGATGGTATGTGCTCCTTAAATGTTGATGATGTGTGGGAATTATTTAAATCTCTAGCTTGGCATCAATGGTAACATAAGAGTGCTAGTGAGTCCTTCATGTTCCCTTCCCCCTTTTCCTATGGTTTGCATGCTTAATCCCCATGTTTAGATCAATTTAGGGATTCATTTCATCGCCATTCCTCTTATGCTCATGTTGTGTGCTTTTATTGCAAATCTTTTGATCCCTTTTATGATCTTTGTGATGAAAGTTATACAAAACTTAATGCTGTAATAGAGACAGTGAATGACGATATGAGTGTTTTGTTAGTAAGATGACGGAGTGTGACCTACTGCATGAGACCAACCCCAGTCTATCTTCCCCTACATTTGAGGTTAGTCTTTATGATGATTATGAGTCTTCTCTTCCCCTAGAACTTGATTTTATGGTTCATGTACCTTCGACCAGCCTAGAGGAAGTGATTGATCCTATCATGATTTCTATACCATTTGTTGCTTCATCCTTGTCTAGCACACCTAAAGACACTACCATTTGTGACTTGACCTTACTTGCTTCTCCCCTCCCTTTAGCTCAATGCATGAGGTTAGAGATAGGTGAGTCTTCTAATGGTGATGCTAGTTTTGTTAAGAATGATCTGCTTGATTAGTCGAAAGAAGCTATGTTGATTGAGCCATTTCTTGAGGAAGCTCCCTTTTGAGAAGTCATATGGTGATGGTGTGGTGGTTGGTGTCACTCCTAGCATTGAGCATATAAACCCCATTCACACCGAGCCACTTGATTTAGCCCCCATTTCATCCCTCTTGCTTCCTACCACCTCCTCTCATTTGCATGCATTTCACGAGTTCATAGGTGACATTAGCGGGTATATTCCCTCCTTTGACCCTTATTGTACATACCTAGAGGACGTTCCTAGGAAGATCACGTGGAGTACTTTCTTTGATCATGCTTTTGATTTTTTTATGGCATTTGATAAGTTTAAGAGGGCACTGACTATCTTTGCTATGATCTTATTAGTGTTCTCTTATTCACATCATTTTAAGATACACGCAAAAACACATGATAAGCTCTTAGTTGCATTGACCACGTCAAAGTTGAAGACTCACCTCTTGACTGGTGAGGAAGAGTGGCTGTTGCCCCCTCAAGCCTCTATAGCACTATCTTAGAGAGACATAGTTTAGGTACAATCAGCACCTGACCTGGTATAATCGTTCTAACTTTTCTCCCTTTATTTTTATTTTCCTTTTTTTCTTCTTATTTAGTTATGGATATTAGGTTATGTTTTTGTTGGTGATCAATATTGAGGTAAAGCTTGGGATGTTGTGTAGTCAATTGATGGCTATGATCACCTTTGTGTGTCTTTATGCATAATTGTGTTTTGTCATTGGTGGCATTGTTGGATTTGTATATATTCGTTGTTAGTGGTGTCGGTTTTCTATATATGTGTATTCTGGTTGTCAATTGGGTGAGTTTGTTAGCTTGTTTATATGTGTGGCATTGAGTATTCTTGTGTCATTTGTCTTGTTTTGTGTTTTGTGTGTTTTGTGGTTGGTGGTGACTCATCGGCTCCCAATGAGAACATTATGAGATTTAGGTATAGGGATGGAGAAGTCATACACCCTTTTGTGCATATTTTCATGAAAACTTTTAAATTTTTTTCAATCTTTGTATAGTTTTTCTTCTTGGCATTAAGGGAATTTTGTGCCTTTGTGACTGATTTTTTATCTTCAATAGCTTGGTTGCTAGCTTGTATATAGCTTAAATATGCATGATGGAACAATTATGTACAATGTAATTTCTAATTTTTCAAAATAACCCCATTTCACATGCGTAATTTTGTGCCTACTTTGTACACTTGACCATTGACTTTTGGTGTTAATTGCTGAATTTTTGCTTTGGGGACATTATAATTGGTTAATTTACTTCCGGCTGTCACCAAAATGAGGAAAAGTATAAATAATAAGAAAAACAAGAGTGTAAAGTGAGCTTAACTCCAATACCTCTATTTGCATTTAAATAAGTGCTTTACACATCCAAATAAGAACCTTAACTAGGGAAGAAGCCCAGATACATACTAAGTTGTTCCTCTGGGAGTTCAAGGCCCAATATATAAGCCAAGAACTACCCACCTAGGCAAAGGAGTATAAGGAGAAAAGTGATAAAAAAAGAAAAAGAAGAGAACAAAAATGAGAACTAATAAAAGGGAGCCATATGTCAAGTGCAGATGACCTTTTTTGCTCGATTTTAGCCTAGTATTAAGAGTTGATACACTTTGTATGGAGCACCAAGGTATATGAATCGTGTCACTGCATTACGCAGGGTGAAAAATAGGAGTCGGGGATGTTTCCTTGTATATGACTTAGTAGCTAAGTCGTTAGGGTAATAGAATTGATTTAGATGTGTACATCTTTTCTCCTTTGCCGTGTATATAGGTTTTGCTTTTGAAAAAACTTCAAAAATATTTCAAAGATTTTGTGGGTATATCTTCTGCAAGCCCTCACAAGATCTCACTCGTACACTTGGGAACACCAAGGGGTTTAAAGGGCTTGTTACATACGTCAAATGCAACCGTGATTCCTATGAAAGTGAGTTAGGTTCTTAGGTTAGTTTTTTTTTTCTTTTTTTGTTATGCTCGAGGACAAGCAAAAGATAGGTGCGAGGGTATTGTGGGGAAGTCATATAACCTTTTGTGTATATTTTTATGAAAATTTTTGAATTTTTTAAAATTTTGTATAGTTTTTGTTCTTGGCTTTAGAGGACTTTTGTGCCTTTGTGATTAATTTTTGATCTTAATACCTTGGTTGCTAGCTTATATATAGGTCAAATATGCTTGATGGAGCACTTATCTACAATGTAATTTCCCATTTTTCATAATAACCCCATTTTGCATGTGTGATTTTATGCGTACCTTGTACACTTGACTATTGACTTTTGCTGTTACTTGATAAAATTTGGGTTTGGGGACATTCTAGTTGGTTAATTGACTTCCGGCTTTGTCACCAAAATGACAAAAAAGAAAACAACTGAGAAAAACAAGAGTGTAAAAGTAAGCTTAACTCCGATACCTCTATTTGGGCTTCAATAAGTCTTTTGTACATCCAAGTAAAATCCTTGATTACTGAAGAAGCGTAATACGTACTGAGTTGTTCCTCTGGGAGTTCGAGGCTTCATAAGCCAAGAACTATCCACCTGGGGTGAAGGAGCATAAGAAGAAAAATGATAAAAAAAGAAGAAAAGAGAACAAAAATGAGAGCTAATAAAATGGAGTCATACGCCACGTGGAGATGACCTTTTTGCTCCATTTTAGCCTAGCATTAAGAGTCAATACTTTGCATGGAGCACCAAGTTGTACAAATCATGTCACTGTGTTGCGTGGGGTGAAAAATGTGGTTCAGGGTGCATATATAGGCTATGTGATTCTTGAATGCATGATTTGGTTGTATATGACTTAGTAGCTAAGGCGTTAGGCTGATAGAATCAATTTAGATGTGCCCATCTTCTCCCCTCTGCCTTATATATATGTTTTGCTTTTGAAAAAAAAGTCAAAAATATTTCAAAGATTTTATGGGTTTATGTTCTGCAAACCCTCAAAAGACCTCACTCATCCAGTTAGGAATACCAAGGGGTTTAAGGAACTTGTTGCATACGCTAAATGCAACTGTGATTCCTACGTAATGAGTTAGGTTCTTAGGTTAGTTTTTATTTTGTTTTGCTCGAGGACGAGCAAAAGATAGCTGTAAGGGTATTTGTTCAGTACTAAATTGTTGCGTTTTTCACACCTCTCTCTCCTAATTTTAACTCGTAAAATACTATAATTTTAGGATTTTCACTTGTTCTATTTAACTTTTGTAGGTAATAACTTCAATCGAGCGGGTGTCATGAAAGGGCTGAGAAGGAGTAAGGAAGGAGCCAGAAGATGAAGGATCCAAGAAAGAAGGGCTAGAATGGGTGCTTATCACTCAGGCAACGACCATCATGGCCACCCAGCAATGGAGGCCGCCTAGCCCATTTTCGTGCCCCTTGTCGGTTTAACTAATATAGAAGGGAGGGTTCTTGGTTCATTTTGGGGAGGCTTTTTAGGACATTTTTAGTTATAGGTTTTAGTTTAGGTTTAGCCACCAAAATCACATTAAGTGGAGAATAAATTAGGTAATTAGTGACATGAAAAAAGTCTAAGTTCTACCTTGATTTAGGGTTGCTACTCTTGTAGTTTAATCAGGCTAACCTAATGAAAATAGGTGGTTGGAGCAACTAAACTATCCCTCAGCCCTTGAAAGAGGACTTGGACAAGCTTTTATGGTGCAATCAATTATCTTTGAATGATAGCATAACTTGAGAAGGTGACGATCTGATTTAATTAGTTGGTTAATCTCAGGTTTAATTATAATCACGGTCCTTTCTATTTGCCTCAGTAGTTTAGTTCATTCCTTTCATTCCTTTTTCACTTAGCCTAGATTGAAACACTCAAGTTAAGCTTGATACTTAAACCCCAACTCCCAGTGGATGACACTCCTTGTACTCAATGGTAAACCTTGTAATTGAGGTTGTCAATTTAAAATTTCAATTCTTTCTATCATTAAGTTGAAACTACAAACACAAAATAAAGCTAAGGCCTGTCTCTTTTCTTCTACATTTGAAAAGAGGGGGGAAAAAATAACATCCAACTTCCCCATATTCCACTTACGGTGTCACATCTCTCAACTTCCCCACCCCCTATTTATTTTATCTCTTCTCCTTTGCTTCCCTGGCTTCCCCTTCCTTTCACGATTCCATCACCATCATCATCCGTTAACAATGAGCATTAAATGACTTTGATTCGTCTGCCGATTGTAAAACATCAATCCCATCATCTTCTCCAGCTTCTTCACTTAATTTTTGAAACCATCCTCTCCGGTTTTGGCATCACCACCTTCATCCATAGCCTACCATTAGTGGATAAATTCAATATAATTTCCAAAGACCGGATCAAAAGAGACCAAAACTGCATTGGTCAATTTGTGATAATTAAATCACATTGAGGAACTTGACTTGGAATTGATTTCTTTGCATTGTAGGATACCCTAGGATGTTGACTAATATCCCAAATAAAAATATTGGCTCTAAAAAAGGTCTTGGTAGGAGAACCAAACCAATTTTCAAAACAGGTTAGAAAAGAGCCAGCATGCATAGGATGAATTTGGTCAACTGAATCTCCATTAAGAACTTGATTTAGCCTTGATTTTTTTTATTAATACCTTAGGATGTTTGCTAATGTCATAACCAAAAAATATTAGCCCTAAATTGGGTTTTAGATGGTGAACCAACCTAACCCACAAAAGTGGGCTTAACTGGACTAATTTTGAGCAAGTTCACTTTGGGGGCCTTTTGAGCAAAACTCCTTGGAATTAGGCCAAAAATAATTTTTCCATGCAAAAGTAGACATTTTACGGGGTCCAACAAATAGGACTTGCCCATAAGAAATCTTAGATTCACCAACAAAAACATTGTCTAAAACAGTGCCTAATTATGTGCTTGTGAGAGAGAACTAGGCCTGGATTTAAGTTTGATTCACTTGTGCCTCCTTGAGAATGGCAGTGCCTTGAGCTTGGTTAGAATTGTGGAAGCCTTCTAAGGTACTTTGCCTTTCACCACTATGACATTTCAAGTTTGAGAAGGAAATAGCATCTTAATTGAGGTATTTCTTGAAAATTATTCTCTTCAACCTATTTTTTCCCCCTTTCTTGAGCTGCAAAGGTTTTTAAAAAAAAAACATATTTCTTTTCCTATACTAAAAGTATTTGTCTCCTAATATGGATTTTGTTGGCTAAAAGCACCTGTGTTAATCCCATTGGGGGTTTACCCCTTGTTGGATTCTCATGTCATCTTATTCGAGTTGCGTAATCTTTCATGTGTATGGCTAGTCACCATAGGAACTGTTGCAAAGATGACCTTAACTACTATCTATAGGTGGATGCCCTGACTTGCTATTTTCCATGTATGCCATCAAACTGTTGAATTAAAAATCATATTCTTGAATCATATCTTTCCCTGATTTCTTTAGAATCGTTGTTTACAATGATGTGTGGCGAAATGTTTTTGTTTTCACTTTTTTTTTGTCTTGCTTTGGATAAGTGTAAGTCTAAAAGAAAGTTGTAAATTGAAAATATTAGATTATAGAACAATTTTCTTTCTCCCTGGAAAAATTGGAAATCCCAAATTATTCCTAGTATATGGAATGAACTTTTTGTCTAAGGTTTTCCATCAAAGAATTATTCCATTTTAAAGTTGTCTCTTCTCCTTTCTCCTTTGGACTCATTGCTTTTCTAGTTATTGAAAGGACATTTAGTAGCTACTCCTGCTTTCACTTGCTATTGTAAGTACTATGTTTCCTACAAATTATAAGTTCCTAAGATACCCTTAGTTGATTTTTCGAGGTTCATTACATCCTTGAGTTTACTCTTTTTCTTTAAATAGATTTTACATTGGCATTGTTAAATCGCCTTTATGATTTTGTCATTTCACTACTAAGTTTACCCAACCCCCTTTTAAAATGCATTGTTTTTCAGGTGTTTGCTTCTGCATGGATTTTAGGCATGATTTAGAGGCGAAATTTACTCATGAGCAAGTTTTATTACTAACCATAGACAAATATGATTAGAATGGTAGCTGAGTTAATGCTACTAGATTGTGCTTGCCCTGAGATTATTAATTAGTTCAGTTTAGTTCAGGATTTGATTAACACAGTATGTGTTACAACTTAGTTCGTCCTCCTGAGCCATGTCTCCCCCTTAGTAAGGCATGATGGTGATATCCTTAGAGACCATCCTTGACTAATTTGGTTACAAATTATTTAAAAATATTATTTAGAAATTTAGGGTGTTCCAAACATAATCCCTTTTCTTGATAAGACAATCTAGAAATTAAGTTTTGAACTAGGAAATGGGATAGTTTTTGTAATTAAACTACCTTTTGTCGATTTTAACAAAGTTATGCTCCCTATATACAGTAGCAATAACAATTTTGAGTACCATTACAGTCATCAAAAGAATTCCAAACATATTAAAAATCAATGAAGTCTCTTAATTCCCAATAAAAGAAAATTAAAATTATAAAATGCTCTATTTTTCAGGGCTCAAAACATGAATTCCAAAATATTTTGTCAAGAAAAAGGACTAATTGTCATTTTATTAAAAGCTTAGGATAGCAAATTATTATCTTTGTATCGTGATGGACCGTTTAATTTGGTGGCCATATCTTATGGCATTGAATTATCAATAGTTCTTTTTATTATATATGCTTATTCCTTAATCATATTGTTTGTTCATCAATGGATGTTTATGCTAATTATTGGCAAGTGTTAATGAATTAAACTTGAAGAAAAATGTTGGCATGGTAGGAGAAATGAGTTCTGAGGTTTGGAAGTCACTTGAAGGTGCATTTATCAAAGATAATGTTGACACTCACCTAATAGGGTATGCGGCCCCTAGCCTCGGTTTTATAGCTAGAGACAAACAAAGAAAAACAATAACATCACAAGTGAGACAACTCAAGTGGAAATGGTCATTTGAATTATCGGAGATGAAGGCAATAGGATTTAGGATCGAAACGGAAAAGGAATGTGGGTTCTAAAAATCCTTATGATATCCAACTCTTGGACTGTTATGTGTAGGCTTCAAAACAAAAGAGTACGCAGCCTACAGATGGATCTCATTACTGAGGATTCACTGAATATAGCCTACTTCTTGATGATTGTATCTTTTCTTATGCTAGAGAATTAATAATCAGGTGGAGAATTGTACTGCTTGATTACAATATATTGTTATTGCCAATAGAAATTGGTTAGAGGAAGGGCTATATATTATCAATAACATTGTATAAAGGGACATTTGTTTAATGAATAATGAAGTTGGCCTTTTCTCATTCAAAAAAAGGTACTCTATAGTCCAATAACCAATCTCATATCTTAGTTCTAATTTTAGACTATTAAAATAAACTATTAAAGCTATTTTCTTTTAAATTGAGCTCCATATCTTTTTAAATTTTTACAAACGCTCTCTATCTCCCTCTTACTTTTTGCCAGTCCCCATGCCAAGTTTCCCTTATGTTCTCTATCCCTCTGTTTCTCTCTCCCCCACTACTATGTTATGTCTAAAATAAGCTCCTCACTACTTAACTACCTCAAAATTGGCTAGCGGATTTTTGCCCCATTGGTTGGGCTCCAAACCCATTGCTTGAGTTACAGAATAAGGTATCAAGAACAAATGCTTTCCTATCATAGGATAAAAGTAATTGGTTTGTTAATGTGGTTACTCCAAAGATATAGATATATAGATAATAGTTTGAAGTTTTTTTTAATTGATAAATTTGATGATGTTGGATGAATACGAATATGAATTAAAAAAAGTAGACCTTCCATTCTGGATGCTCACTGATCTTATGTAACGACATCAATTTATATTCATTGTCAAACCATTGGCTAAGCTCCAAACTGATTGGTTGAGTTACATAATAAGGTTTTAAGGACAAATGTTTTCCTATTTTAGTATGAGAGTAATTAGTTTCTTAATATGACTATTCTAGAGATATAAATATACAAATAATAGTTTATTTTTTTAATTGGTAGATTTGATAATGTTGTGTGAATATGAGTATGAATAAAGAAAAACTAGGATTTTCATTATAGATGCTCACCGATCTTGCACAACAACATCAATTTATATTCATAGTCAAATATTCAAATCTAGTCTACAATAACACTTGAGTCTTACATTCAAAAAAAAATACATTGTATGAGAATAATAACTCCTCCCAAATTATTAACAAGCAAAACAATCTCTTAAACCAAAATTTAATTTTATGAATTTTTTATTCTATATAACCTGATTCGTAATTGTTTATATCAAAGATCATGCAAGGATTTGTTTATGTAATGACTACTCTTGTTAATGTTGAAGTAACAAAGAATCAAGGACACTTAAGACAAGATTAGAGAGAAGTTGGAGAATCTTGCACTGGCATTTCTATGTGAATTAATAACTATAAAATGACAAGGCTAGAGCTAACCATCTCCAACACTAGCTTCCAGCTTAAGTTACCATGCAAACAATTTTAACCAACTTGTGCTAATATGGCTAGATGATAAGGGTGGAACTAACCATCTCTAACACCTCTTCTCCAGTTGGAAGGAGAAAAACACACCTCTAACTTGCTAACCAAATAATCGTATTGTGGCCCTGAAAGGGCTTAAGTGAACAAATTAGGTAGCTGAGAAGAAGTTCTTATATGAAATAAAGAAATGAGCCATTCATGACAATCTAATTCCATATAGTTGGTTCTCTCATGGAAAACTGAGTACTTAACAATGTAGATTGCAACCAAGCTATCACTTTTCACAGGAATGTAACGAATAGGATAGAAGGAACCTGTAATTCTAAAAGAAGCATAGTAAGCCAAACCAATTCAATTGTGATAATCACCATGCATCTGTATTTTTCTTCTGCTGAGAATAACACACTATTGTGGGTTGTAGGAGACACGTAGTCAAACACTTACTGATCTCCTGGTAGAAGGGTAGTGTGCCTAGGCTACATCACAAAAAGCTTCAATTTTTTACTCTTAAGCATAATTTTTCTTGATATATCTCAAGACGTGCAGTATTGCAATCGTGTCTGACTAAGTTAGAGTTTGAAGAAACTAACTTAGAAACTATATTAAGAAAACAAGAAACCAGGGTCATGCCTGCTATTAATTACATAGTTCAGTTTACCTGCCAACTTCCTCTAATTGGTAGCATCTACAAGAACGTCTTTAAGAGGGAAATTTTTGAAATTAAGCCCTAGAGAACAAGTAGTAGGAGACAGACCTTAACCAATTAAATTCTATAGCAAGTACAAAGCAAATTTCCTTTGTGTAAGAACTACACTATCAGGAGCTTTAAGAACTTTCATTCCTAGGAAGTAATTAAGCTCTCCTAAATCTTTGATTCTCAATTTCTCATCTAGAAACTTCTTTATTGCTATCTAGCTCTAGGATAAACTGAACATTGCTTTATCGAATCAACAAACACAATTAAGTCTAAAATTTATGAAGACATAGGTGACCAAGCCTAGCATACCAACTAGAAACTAATTCTTGCTGTACTGCAAATAAATTTGCTTGTCTGAGCAATCATACTACTAGGAGAACACTTACTATCAAGCCTAAAAAAGGAATATCTCTACGTAGAGCAACCACTATATATAGCTTCTTACTTCAATTGATAACCCTTCATGATAAAAAAAAAATTAAAATGGTTTACACCAAGCAATAATCAGAAGCGAAAACAACCTCATATCTCTAGTGTATGCATATTTTGCTAATGGAATATAAGCATTGTATTGACCATAGGCCTAACCAAATTGAGGGTCATGGAGGGTTGAGGATTGGCACGTTGGATTTTCTCGACCCTAACCATACCCAACCCTCATGTGGGTGTTGGCATACCATGGGTCCTCACCCTAACCCTTCAGATAACCTTGGGTCTTTGGGTCACACCCAACCCTCAAACCCCTCGCTATATGGAAAATGAAATTTTTTACTAGGCTTCATTTTTCTCATAAAATTCATCACTAGGCATTCTACTAAATGAAAGGCTAAGCAATAATAGAATTTCCTGAAGAAAATATTACTACTAAAATTCTAATATGTAATTTAATAAATATAACAATTAGTTCGCTAAAACAACTAGTCAATGGACCTATTCGAAAACAATTGGATGATGACAAAGTTTTTTAAAAATGGCATTCCTTATTTTACGCAATAATGTATGAACAATTCCTTGATTTTGACTACATGACTGTTGAAGTTTTGTCTTTAAAAAAATGGAATAAAATATATTCATATTGGCATGATATGGTCCATCATCATTAAAAAATAAGGAAACCCTCCTTTTCCCCAATTTGGTTCGTTCAATTCTTAGGGGGAAGAAGGATCCAGTGGGGATGAATGGGCAGATAGAGGTAGTATCTTCATTATAAAGAGGAATTAGTCTCCACTAGCATCATTCAAAGAACAAACTTCAAAAGGCTTACTGTTTAGGTAGGATAGAAGGATATCGTCCAATGGCATGGCTAAAGCTCTGCCAACTTCATATTAAAGAGGGAGTGCGAGAGAGGTGCGCTTCACACCTATGAGATCTGGAGAGAGGGAGTAAGAGAGTGGGTTGAAAATAGGTGAGAAAGCAGAAGTCAAACGAGCTGAAATTAAATGCAAGGTCTTTTGATTTAATTTTAAATTTTTTAATTTTTATTTTTAAAGAGAGAATCAGCAGGTCAGTTAAAAGGGTGAAAACCTCTACTCAACCCCGGCCCGCAACGTAGTTGGATTCCCATTAATTTGAGGTTTGAGACGAGTTGGAGGTTAAAAAAAAGAAAAAAAAAGAAAAAAGCCGACCCTATCCATATTTTTATAGGTTGAGTCGGGACGGGTTGGGCAGAGCCTCGACCATTTGATCAGGTCTAATTGACTACAACATCGCCTGAATGTGTTACAACTAAATACTATCCATTAGGCAAAACCACATTACAAGGCTTAGTGAGTAACAAAAAGCTCGAGCACTCTTGTCATAGCACATATGATCAATAGCACTAGTATCAACCATGCAAACGCTTTGATGTGCAGCAACAGAATATCAAAGACACATAGAATGATTGAGGCCATTATTATATAAAGCAAAAAAATTAACACTTTGGTACCTCCAATTTTGGTGCATGAATTGTTGGTCCAGGTTTTAGAATAGTGAACGTTTTGGCCCATCTAGGTTTGGGGAAAATAACTTTCTGGTTCTTTTTATTATTATTATTTTGGCCCTAAACTTATAGAACTTTTCAATTTTGGCCTAAATGGGGTATTTTTTGTAATTTTAATATTTTTTAGGGTCTTTTTAAGAAATATGCTTGTTGTGATCGATTTAACTTCTTATAATGACTTCACTAGTACTAATTACTACAATCTACTAGGTATACAATAAATGTTATATTTGTTGTAATTATAGGCCCACCATGCTTAATAAAATAATGGAACTTAATTAGATTGTTTTGACCGTCACTTGAATTTAGTTGGTGCTAGACCTGACGCTTTTCTAGCTTCCAATTTATAGAGATTGCTAATCTCAACTATATCTTTCTTAGATCAACCATAACACAGATTTGTTTTGTTTCCTACCTCAGACCATAGTCACTAATCAAATTTTATAATTTAAAGGGTATTGAGACTTTAATCAAGAAATTATAATATTTAAAACATAACGTTCGATTGAATAACGTTCCCTAGTGGGAAACTTCTTTTATTGAAAGCTTGAAAGTCAAAATATTGCAATGAAAGAATTGAGAGGGACTTAAATTATTAATATCATCAGAGATGCTTGCTCATAGAGAAATGGAGAGTCCTAACTTCTCTTTTACTTAAATATGCTCAAATGACTGTGTCCCATCTTAACATTCAGCTTCTCCTTTTACAGAGGGAATAGGGGTACATAAGATGTCCTAAAGCTATGGTACACACTGATATTTTCACTTGGCTACAGCTGTTTGAACATCGCTACTGTAGACAACATTAATTTACTGACCTGACACTGAACAAAATAGTACTATAATAGTGTAACCACTTTTAAGAGCCTTTTATTGCTGACAAGACTAGTCATCCATATTGAAATTCTACATGTCTTCATATCCAATAATGTCTTCCAGTCCATTATTATCCAGATAATCATCAAAATCTTTATCAAGTTGAAATTGCTCTGGGTTCCATTTTTCAAATAATTCATGAAAATATTTCTTTCTTTTTTCTGATAAAAATTTTTCATCTCTAATATCAAAGAGATAATCAAAAACGTCTTCTGCTACTTTCATATATTTGCTTAACTCATTAGCATAAACGAAAGTAGTATTCCCGTAATGCATTAGTGTTCTTCATTGTTCAATTAATACCCACGTCTAATGATAAATGTTGTAAAAACCGATGGCTCTTGCTAAAGCAGGATCACTAACTAACTCTTATCATTTTTAAAACCATTCTTGTTGTGATCATTGGGATTGTCGAAATCAACTATTTCAACAAGATAATGCGCAGGCTTGGCTTTTCCATTTTCACGCTCAACTAGTTCACAATGTACTTCCACATATACGCATCTATTATATGAAAATTTTGTTAGACCATCAGGAGATGTGAGAATCCAATGGATCCTTCTAAACATGCATCGTTCAAATTTAGTTAATCTTGAGAAAAATGGATACTTCAGACCAGGGATTTTCATGAGGTAAACCACTATTTTATATTCCCAGGCTTTCACAACGAGGTCATATGGGGAGATTGAATTTATTGAAAAACTAACACCACCAACTCCAGATCTATCGAGAAAGTAGATTGTTATATTTCAAGATTCCCAAATATCATAGGAATAATTATGATAGCAGTTGATGTAGACTACATACCACTCGTTGAACCATTTTCCTTGAACATGAAAACTCATTTTTTCTTGGATATCATCTTAGATAATTAATTTGTAACTCTAGAAGGCTAACTCTTTGGGCTATTAGGTAGGCAGAAGACAACAGATTAAAATATTACCTACTTTTGGTATGGAATTCCAAAATATCCATAAAGATTTTACTAGAAGAAGAAAACTGTTCTAGTAGTAATGGAATTTTATTTTGGATTTCCTCCTTTTCCGGTAGGATTTCCACTCTAATGATCACCATTGGCAAGCTCACGCATTGAACTATCTGCCAGCGAATTCTTCGATCCATGTATATGTTCAACAGAGAGAGAAAACTAGTTAAGCCATAATTACCAACGTAGGAGTCGCCATTGCCCTTGCATATTTGATAAATTCTTTTTCATAAAATCAAGTATTCCTTTGCAATCGGTTTGACTAAGAAAAAGTTTTGGGAATGAAAAGATTAAGAACTTTTCAATTCCCATCATAACTGCAAGGGTTTCTTTTTCAATCATCGGATAGTTGCAATCTGCTTTATTAAAACTTCTACTGACATTTGCAGAGTTTTTCTCCTTCTTTGATTTTGAGTAATGCACTCTAGTGTTCATTGCTGATAGTTTTATCAAGAATTAAATCATCTCCTTCATTAGGCAAATAAAGAACTGGAAGATTTTCATACATCTTTTTGATGTTTTGAAAATCATTGAATCACTAAAGGTCCATGTCCAACTTACTTCTTTCTTGAGTTTTTGCTGCAATGATTTCCTCAATTTAGCTAAATCTTTAATGAAATCTGAAGCATATATAAGACATCGAAAAAACTTTTCTAGTTGCTTCTTATGTTCAATCCTTTCAGGGAAATTTTCTATTTTCTCGAGAATATACTTTTGTAGGATGATTTGTCCAGCTTTTATTTCTAGGCCTAAGAACTCGATTTCTTATTTAGCATAAATGCATTTGTTCTTACCAAGCATAATTCCATGATCAATGCATCTTTAGGTTATAGCTACGACATCATCTTTGTGCTGTTCTATGGTCTTGAAAAAGACAAGGATAACATCAATGTAAACTAGACAACAATGATTAAGATCTTTGAAGATGTTATCCATTCTTCTTTGGTATATTTGAGGTGTATTTTTAAGCCTAAATGGCATTATTATCCACTCATAGTGCCCATAAGGGGCACTAAAAGCAGTTAAAGGAATGCTTTCTTCATCTATTTTTATCTGCCAGTATAAGCTTTTGCAATCCATTTTCGAGAACGGAGAGGCTTCTTGAATTCTATTAAAAAGGACCGTTTTGTTAGAAATACAATAACCATCAAAGATAATATTATCATTATACTTTTTGTAATTAATTACCATTCTAGCTTTTCCTCTTTTTTCTTCCGCATGATTTTTTATCATGAAAGCGGAACTGGTGCAAAGATTCTTGCTATTCCTGATGAATCCTTCATCCAGAAGTTCTTTGATTTGTTTATCAAATTCTTGAATGCCCTGGTGTATATCCATTTGTTTAACTCGAATAATAGTATTGGGATTTAGCAAAGTACTCTTTACAAATGTCTAATCGTTACCCCAAAATTTTAGAGGATCATTAGAGTAGAGTTCTTTGCATAATTTCTTTTGTTGTTCAATAATCTGCTCTTTAATAGATAACTCAAGTAATGAGATTGTTAGTGCTACCTCACATTGTGCAAGCATTACCTTCTCACCACGCTGACGGCGTGTAAACTCAATCTTCTGATGGGTGTAAGCCTTGCTTCATTTTTTAATAGGAGTAGAGTGACCATTAGTTGTAAACATTATTTGGTTTATAGTCTGTGTGCATAGAGATTATAATCTCTGAAAATTATTTCTAATAATCATATCATGAGAGGGTTGATCAGTAGCCCATAGAACAGGTATAATGCATTAGACTCCTCCCACTTCTATGGTTAACCCTTCCATGGCCGCTTTGTGGCTTATTAGCTATCTTTACTTGTAAAGAATTCTTAACTTTCTTCCACATGAATTCTGGAAATAAAGACCTTTTTTCTAAAACAAATAAGACAACCACTATAGGCACACAAATCAAATTTATTATATCCCTCTAAACATACATTTATTAGGACAGGTGCTATTAGGATTTTCATAGCATATCTTCATAGATTGGTTCACTAACAGTTCTTGTTTTGTACCCAATGAATTTTCTATCTAAACTCATACTTCGGTCTATACTATATTTTGTGGGTTCAAAACTCATTCTTCTTTAAGCCCTTCATTACCTGATGAAGACCCTTATCCCCTTATTGATCTTTGTTCGGTTCTTAATCAGATAATTTTTGACACTCATTATTAGATTTTTACTCCTAAGTTATCTTTGTAAAATTAGTTAATTAATTTAATTTTGTGTTTTGTAGGGTGAAATGAGAGAAAAATCCAAATGGAAGCCAAGCCCAACCCAAAAAGCGGAAGAGGTCCAGGGGCGTGCTAAATCCAGTAGGGCGTGCCACAGGTTCAGTGGGAGCATGCCAAGAAGCAAAGTAGCAAAATCACGGATAGAGATTTGACATGGGTGCCCTGTGCCATGGGGCACGATCATGTCAAACTATGTAATTTTGTTTTCGCTTAATTAAGGCGAAGATGTAAGAGTAAAAGGGGAACTTTTGGATTTTTAGGTCATCTTCATTTTCTTTTTAGCAGCTTTCTACTATAGCCTTAGCTTGGGTTGAACTCTCTCTCTCCCCTTCATTAATGGAAAGCAAAAGTTTAAGCTTTAGATTGATTTAATGGTAAATTTCTTGCTCTCTCTCTCTCTCAATGACTGCTTAATATAACTCTCTCTCTTAAATTTCTGCAAATACTCAATTTTTGAGCATCACCAATCCTCCTCAAATATGGGTTTGATGCTTGGAGTTGTAGGAGAATGTGAGTTTGGATCCTAATGGATTGAAAGCCTAAATCCATCCCTCAAAACTCGAACATCCCTCTAGTTATTTTCCCCTTTTCTTCATTCATGTATTCAAACTATTAGGTTAGTCGACGTAGTGCAACTTGAGGTACCATGGGTATTGAGCTCAATCAACGCATTGGAGATAGTGAGATCGCTTATTCTTAATCGAGAATGCTTGAGAACATGTGGTAACTTCTTTCTCATCTTTTTATTGCATTTGCTATGATTAAGTATGGTTTAGTTTAGAAGTTGAATTTTCTTGGGGTGATCTTTGAGGTGAAATTTGGCTTTGTTGATGGGTTAGGTCAAGCCGGGTCCCCCATTTCCTATATGCTACGTGTTTTCTGGGTGTTAGGGATCACAGTTAGATTAGGATTAGTGTTCAATTGCTTTGGGAAATCATTTTTTTTAAAAAGTTATTAGTTTTGCATGCTAAGCTCATTTAACTGAATTAAAAATTGAAATCACTCATGTACCTAAGTCGATGGTAAATCGCCCTTCATCTCAGTGAACGACAAAACCCCGTACTCACCACCGAAAACATCTATCAACAAAATGGCGCCGTTGTCGGGAATAATGGCATTTAATTTGCTTTTGATTTAGACTTAATTCCTGGACATAGTTGTTGGTTGTGATCATTTTGGAAAAAAAGAAACTAAGAAAACTTTAAAAAAAAAGAAAAACCATAAAAAATGAGAATGCATGAGTGCTTAGACTCGATCGCCTAGTTGTGGGAGACTGATTCGCGTTGAACGACCTCCCCACACTTGGGAAATCCCAACCATAGCACTGAATCCTGAAGAGATGGTAGAGGAACAAGCCCAATGGCCTCCCTAACCTTCTATTGAGATGGCGGAGGAACAAGCCCAGAAACTTTTTAAAAAAAAAGAAAAACCATAAAAACGAGGTCTTAATTAAATCTTCTACCTATTGAGATCAACTAGTCCCTCTTACTTTCAAACACCGCAACTCGGTGGGGATGTCCAATTCTCCTTCAGTCCTCAATACGCAACCATGCTTCCTAAATTTAGCGGGGATGGTGTTGCTTATCTATTTCTAAGCAAATTTGAGGAAGTATGTTCTATGATACAATTCCCCAATTTGCACAGAACATTGTTAGGTTACGCTTCATTTCTTTCGCCTTAAAAGATTCGACAAAGAAATGGATGCATAACCTCCCGGCAAACTCAATCTCTTCATGGGATAGGTCTGTGAGGGTGTTCTTGGGAAAATATTTCCCAAATGGTAAAACTATGAAACTGCAGAATGAGATTAACCACTCTGTCCAAACTAAAAAGGAGTCCTTTTGGAAGTGTTTTGAACAGTTTAAGAACTTGCTTGCTCAATGTCCAAACCATGGTTTAGAAAGGTGGCATTTGTGCTAAATTATTTATGAGGGTCTTGACCAAACCCCTAGAACCATGGTGGAGTGTACGTGTCAAGGAGGGTTTTTGAACAAAAGCAAAACCGAAGCTTGGAATTTCTTAGAGAAGCTGGCTGAAAAGACCTTATAATGGGAAACTACTAGGGATGAGAGTGTAAGGCTAGGATTACTAGCCAAAAGGGAGGATGTCATGCGGTGGTGGATACTACATGCATTGATACCAGATTTTTTCCACCTTAGAAAACATGTTAAAGGGTCTTGTGTTGTCCCAAACACTAAATAGCTATCTCCATCCCCAAATGGTCTCATGCTCTCAATGTCAATCCACTGATCATTCCCTAACTGCATGTCCCTTGTTTACTCAACGACTGGCTACTAGCCAAGAGTAAGGTCATGTGAATGCGGCCTTTCAAAGGCCAAAATTCAATCCTTACTCCTCTACTTACAATTTGGGGTGGGCTAAGCACCCCAATTTTTCATGGATGAGGCCTAATGCTTTGATGCCCACCAATCAAGGCGGGGGTCGTCAAGGGAAGTCATTATCTTTGGCTTATCAAAAGTTGCCCTTCTAAAAGGTGTATAGTGCTCCTACAGGCCCTCCTCTTCCCTAACCACATGTGACTCAATCATACCCCCCTCTGGGGTATAATGAATTGAATAAAGTGAACACGAAAGTCAATGATATATTTTGAGGTGTCTAAGACCACATGCCCCCCCTCTTCCCCATGTCGATGCTAGAACATTCATCATTTGCCACCTAGTAGAGGTGGCTAAGACTACCCATAAAAATGTCATTGGTGTGGGGGGGGTACGATCACTACGATAGCCCAACCTTTGGGGCATGGGGGGAAGTTTCATAGCCTCGAGCCTCATTTTTTTTGTGGGAGTTTGGATATAGCTACTCTAGCCTATATGACTATCGTTGAAATGAAGAAGGGCATTAACAAGTATCCCCACCACAAACAAATTGTGAAGTGACCCGCACTACCATTTCAAACAAGCAAAACTGGAATTGTGATCGAGTGATAGTGAGAGAGGTTGTAATGCCGCGCGAGGGTAATGAAGGTGAAGAAGAGGGCGAAGAGGGTAGTGAGGATGATGATGAAGAGCGTGAAGAAGAAAGGGAAGAGGTCTAACAACATGGGTAGCCTTAAGGAGAGGATGACCCTACACCTCAACCACAACCACAAACACAACACTCATATTTTGGGATGGGGGGCTCCCCCTCCACACCCCACATACCGTTTGATGCGAGCTTCTCCAATCTTTTGCTAACCTTCAAATGTAGGTGACTGGACTTCGAGAGGGTTACACCGAGATGCGTCACAACATTCATCGTATGTCTGAGCGTATGGAGTCAATTGAAGAGGAAGGAACTTATTTCAGGAGATATGTGGAGAGACAAGAAGAGAGGGAAATGAGATGGATTTAGCGTGAGGAGGAAGGTCTATGAGAAAAGCCCGAGAGTGTGAGGAGAGGAGACGAATAAACGAGCTTATCTGGTAGCAGTCCAAGGCCACCCTTTCCCAGGCGATCAAGGAAGTTTATCGACATTTACATTGTTTCCTCCACACTTTTGGCCGCCACCTGGGCCCGGTTAGGCCCAGTGACTGTGAGTTGTTTCCTCCACCCCTCCCTCACTCTTTATAGTTTCTCGTATTTTGAGGGGTTCATTATGTAGCATCATTTGTATTAGGGGGACATCTCAGTTCTTCTAGAGAGTTGCATTTTGATTCTTTCACTCTCTTTATTCCTCCTTATTGTGGTGTATTATGGATTGATGGCCGTTTGAGGTGCAATTCAGTTGTGTTGGCCATGTGATGGATATGTTCAGTGAATATTGTGATTCATATTATCCACGTGTGGTGGACTTGACTAGGGTATAATGGGTGCTTAAGAGCATAGGCATTGTATACAGTCACATTTATTATACCCATGCATTCGCATTGTATATATCATTTCTTGTTTATATTGCCAATATTTTCTTTATATTCTCTTCTTCACCATGTTTACGCCATCTCAATATAGTATTTCTCTCTTCTTGCAGATATTCCGTCTTTTCTTCTCTTTTTCATTTTTTCCTTTGTTAGAGCGCCTTAGTTCCTACAATGAGGATATTGTGCAGTTTAAGTGTGGGGGTGAGGTGCCTATTTGTACATATTTTTTGAAAATTTTTAACAATTCAAAAAAAAAATTTTTTTCTTTTGGGAGTTGTGTGCTTTTTTTGGCAATTGTGGTCCCATATTGCTAAGTTATTGAGTTATATGTGGATAGAGTTTGCACGATAAGATGTTTAGCTAAGGATGTAGATCCGATTTTTCATAATAACCCCGTCTCGTATATCTAATTTGTGCCTACCTTGCTCACTTTACCGTCAATTCTTAGGGTCTTGTTGTTAAGTTGGCATGTGAACTATTTATTTGTCAAATTTTCCTTTTAAGCACTTGAAAAATGAAAAAAAGAAAAGAAAAGGAAAGGAAAAAAGTCTAAAAAAAAGTGAATTAAAAAAAACTCGGGCACCAATGTTCATAGCCACTATCTTTATTTCATATCTTTAATTGGCTTGAATATGTGCTATTTTACTTAATAACGTATCTGTTTAGGTAATGAAATAAGTGTTTTAAACAATCGAATAAAACTCCTTTTTCGGGAAGGCGCGAATAGTGTAAGCCAAGCGGGTTTGGGATGTGTGTGTTATCATTTTCAAAGAAAAAAAGAAAAAAAGGAAAAAATGGAGCAAATAAGGCAATTAGGCAAGGAAATGGGGATCATGTCATTGTTAGCAATGTGAATCATAAGGATTGATACATATTAGCATATGGTCCAAGGTGTACATATCATTGCATATTGTGTGTGGGAAGAAAAATGAGAGTCAGGATTCTTCTTTTGACTTGGATGTCTTCTGATTGTACATTCTATTTCTATATAGCTAGGTGACTTGGTTGCTAGGGTGTCGCAATTGTCTGAGTCATGTACAGAATTTCCCAATTATTTGTATATATGTTCATGTTTTGAAAAAACCAGAAAGATTTTCTTTGTTTTTGAAATGATTTTTGCGGATATTTCACTTGAAAACCCTCACGAGACCTCACTCATCCACTTGAAAAATCGAGGGGTTTAAAGGGCTTGTTGCATGTGCTAAATACAACTGTACCACCTATGAAAAGGTGATGTTCTCATGTTTTACGCTAGGACGAGCAAAATTTAAGTGTGGAGGTATTTATTTGGTTCTTAACTAGACAAAATTTTGACACTCATTATTATATTTTTGCTCCTAAATAATCTTTAAAATTAGTTAATTAATTTAATTTTGTGTTTTATAGGGTAAAAGGAGAGAAAAATCCAAATGGAAGCCAAGCCCAATGCAAAAAGAGGAAGAGGTCTAGGGGCATGCCAAAACCAAAAGGGTGTGCCACAGGTTTAGCAGGAGCGTGCCAAGAAGCAGAGTAGCAAAATCAAGGACAAAGATTTGGCACGGGTGCCCTGTGCCATGGGGCCACGACCGTGCCAAACTCTGTAATTTTGTTTTCGCTTAATTAAGGCGATGATGTGAGAGTAAAAAGGAGAACTTTCCATCATATGACTGGCTTCTTCGTAATCACTTTCTTCATACTCATTTTCCAATATAATTTCAACAGTTCCCTTATTATTATTTAGGGCTAGGTCTAGTGTCTCTTCCTCAGTAAGCTCAAAGTAATCTAAGCTCCTAGAGTTTAATAAGCTTATTATTCTTCCTATTTTTGCATTCGTTAGCATAATGTCCTACTTCTCTGCATACCGAGCATTTGCAGTTGTTTTTTCCTATAGGACAATAAGTTGCTTTTCTGAATAATCTTCGTTTTTTAGGACTTAGTTTGTTATAATATTTTCTTCTATATTTCTCTCCTCTTTGCTTATTACAGCTCTTTCTTATAAATTTTTTTTTTCTAGATTCAGGTTCCTTTCATAATTGGTGAGGTGAATCCCAACAAACTAGAAATTGCTTCTTAATTTGTTTTTGCTTTTGAAAATCAAGACATTGATCATTAACCCATTTTCTTAAATAAGATATTCTTGAACCAAGGGCATTAATGACATTTGCTCTTTCAAACCATTCAATATATTTTTATTAATAATGGAATTTATCGGATATGACAATTTGTCATAGTATATGCCAAGATTAGTTTTATTTTACTCAATTTTGCAATAATATTGACCAAATTCAGCAATATAGTTTTTCATATATCTCATATCCCATAATTCTATGTTATTAATCTTTCTTTGCTATTCTCTTGTTTTTTCTTTATAATCAAGTTTAGCTCTGATAACTTTAGTTTTGATTTCCTAGTAGAAATATTTGAACATTGCCGATGGTGCTTCTATTATTCTTAATGCATTTTTACATCCTCATTTTATGAATCATGCCAGTCAGCTATAGTTCCAGAAAAACTATGTCTAATATAATTTAGGAAATTTACAGCAGTTCATGAAGTATTTAGATTTAAGATACTATTCATTCCTCTTTTCCAATACTTAAATATTTCTTCTCTATTACGAGCTCCATCGATGTTTAGCATATATCCTGTTTGGCTATTGGGGGTAAGGCCAATTTCTTCAAATGTCGCAGTTTTTATCGGGATAAATCCAAAGGAAAAATTGGTTCTTCATTCTGGCGGAATATATCTAGATCTCATAATATTTCTTCCAGAAAGTTCACTAAATTCTTCAGGCTTAGAAATAACATTATTGACTAAATTGGGCTTGATTTCATCTACGTTAAGTTCTGCTCCAATCTTATTAATCTTGTCATCAAATACTATTTTACCATATTTTTTATCTAATGTTCTTCTAATTTCTTCTAAAGGTACAACATTAAGATCTTCTAGCTTAATTAGGTTCATCTACTGATACATTTTTTCTTCTAATTGGGCATTATTTGTCTCTTCATTATCACCAGATAATACGTCTTGTTTATCAATAATTGCGCCCATGATTTTCTTTAATTCTTCTGAATTTTGTTCTTTCTTAAACATGTCCTGTAGTTTGTCAAGATTGTATTGCTTATACTCTTTCCTGTTCTTCTTTCTCTACCTTTTCAGACGATTTCTCAGCTGATTTTTCTCCTTCTTTTTGAATTTTTATATCATGCAAAGGACATGGATTTTTGTTTTTGGGGTTTTGAAAATGATATTTGTCCTGAAATGAAGTGCTAATACTTAAAGTCGATTGTCCACTATGTCTGACTTCATTGATTAAAGAAAAATGGATTACAGATAATTGCTTCTTGATCTTCTTGACTTCAGCCTTAATTTTTGCTAATTCAGCTTTTAATTCTAAAATTATTTAATTAAGTTGTCACTGAAGCGATTCCTTCTGGTAAGTAAATAATATGTGAATAATTAGGAGTAGGACAATTAGGTGATGATTCAAATATTAAACACAGTTAATTAGCTTAATTAAGCATTAATTATCTTAATAATCTTAATTATTTTTGGTCACATGGCTCTGATACCAGATTAAAGAGGGCTTCGAGTAGTACTAATGAGCAGAATATCACATGCACAAATTTAAATTTTTTCAAAGTAAGTTATTAAGGATTGGAGTTAGATTTGGAAACATGAAAAGTTTTGGGTATTACATAAAAAGTTCAATAGTGACTTGTTGATGTAAAGCTCAAGGGAAATGAGTTTACAACCAAAGAGAAACAATGGAACAGCTCGGACTCACTTGAACTCAAGGAACCCGTGACTGAAATAAAAGAATGGGATAGAGCTAATCTTGGATTTTGGATACAGAATCACCATCAAAACCAAGGTTAGGGCCCCTAAGCTTGATCAAGATACAGAAATCACCACTTAATCAAGGTTAGGACTAAACTTGATCACCACCTTAACTGGCCTAGCTAAGGATAAGCAAGCTGAGTTTTTGTGGGAGCCGAAAGCTTGCTTGCTCTCAAACTGATTTTCTCATTCAAAGTAAGTTCTGATCATCCAAAGACCGTGTTTCCCCTTTGTTTACACACCTAGCAGGCATACAACCAAGCTAGCAAGCACCTTAGACCTTTCCTTCCTAAGGGGGAAAGGTGTTAACTATGCTAAGTACCCGGTTAGAACTAACCGGTTGTTTACATAAGTTTAAGCTAGCTTAATTACATTTAAAGCATTAAGGAAAGCAAGATAAATGATCATTACAACATAATTAACTCATCCTTAAGCTTAATCAACTAGAAACTCAGCCAAAGACCATGTGCTCAGCCGTAAAGTAAGTGTCCCTTTTCGGCTGGCCAATAAGAAGCAAGGGACATCTTTATTTGCAGCTCCACTCTAACTGGTTATTCTTTTGAAGGATGTTCCCTTTTCCAGCTCATCATCAGTCTTCTGGAAGCCTAGGGGTGTGTTCCAAACTAGCTGAAGTGAAGGAAACCCACGGTTGAAGGCAAAATAAACCGGTAGTAGCAAACCAGGTCCACCGGTAGTTTGTAACCCGATTTTCTGACCTAGTTTTCCCTTAGCAAAAGTGATCATGATTTGGATTTAAAGCCATGGAAGGAAACCTTGGGATGTGTACAAAACCCCCGGCAAAGAAATCAAGGTTATGACATGTTTCAGTAGGGTAATTTGGCTTAAACATTTAACCGTGCAGTTTGGAGTCCAAACTAGCCGGTTAGGAAAAGGGCCTTGATCTCCCATCCTCTTGTGTGCATGATTTAAAATCAATGCTTGAACCTTAACGTTAACATCATGAGGATTCCAAAAATGCAAAAATATTAGACTTAAGCCACAATGTAGCTTAAGAAATGAGGTGCACAAAACTGGGCATTTTCTGGCCGTTTAGCCCGTTTGTTACAGTTTGATCTTCTAGCAAAATGTAAGCCATCTTCTTCACTTGGGACCTTGTTCTTAGACGTGTTGGACTTGATTCTTCATGGGCAAGGTTAGGCTAGGTAGGATTCCATCATCCTCCCCTTGTTGAAAAGATTTGATCCTCAAATCTGGTGAGGAAGTGTCAGGATAGAAGGGGCTCAAATCTGCCACATTGAACGTGGCTGAAACTTCATACTCACCAGGTAAATCAACCTTATAGGCATTGTCATTAATCCTCTCCAAGACTTCAAATGGACCTTCAATTGGTGGCATGAGCTTGTTCTTCCTTTTAGAAGGAAATCTTTCTTTCCTGAAGTGGATCCATACTAAGTCTCCAGGTTGAAATACAATCTTTCTCCTATGCTTGTTGGCTTAAGCTTCATAGGCTACATTGGTCTTTTCAATCCTTGCCTTTACCAACTCATAAAGTTTCTAAATCTCCTTTACCCTTGCTACTGCATCAACATGTGGTTGCTGATCGTGAGGCCGTGGGGTAAGATCATTGGGACTAAGAGGATCAATCCCATACACCACCTTAAATGGTGAGCAGTAGCCTTGCTGGGGGTCTTGTTGTATGCAAACTTAGCATGTGGCAAGAGTAAATCCCAAGCTTTAGCATGAGGTTTAATCAAAGCTCTTAGGAGAGTGCCTAAGGTTCGATTTGTTACCTTAGTTTGGCCATCAATCTGGGGGTATCAAGTGGTACTGAATAGCTATTGGTGCCAAGCTTCTTCCATAGAGTAATGCAAAAATGACTTAAGAATTTTGTATCCCTATCTAAAATAATGGACTTAGGGATACCATGCAGTCTAGTTACCTCCTTGAAATACAGCTCGGTAATATGTGTAGCATCATTGGTTTTGTTGCAGGGAATGAAATGTGCCATCTTTGAAAATCGGTCTACCACCACAAAGATTGAGTCCTTTCCTCTTTAGGTCTTAGGCGGTCCCAAAATGAAATCCATGCTCACATCCACCCATGGTAGAGTAGGCACGGGAAGTGGGGTGTATAAACCGTGAGGTAGAGTATGACTCTTGGCTGCTTGGCACGTTCCACACCTTCTTAGGATGTCTTGAACATCCTTCTCTATCCCTGGCTAGTAATAATGCTCCCTTAACATGGTTAAGGTCTTTGACTCTCCACAATGCCCTACTAAGGAACCACCATGAACTTCTCTAACTAGAAGCTCACGGGTGCTACACTTGGGAATATACAGCCGTACTCCCTTGAATAGATAGCCCTCCTGGACTAAGAAATCTCTCTTGGGGTGCTTTGAACACGTAGAATAAAGGCTCCCAAGGTCTTCATCTTCAGTATATAGACTCTTAAGATGCTCAAAACCAAGAATGAGAGCATCTAGTTGAAACAAAAGGAGATACCTCCTTGATAATGTATCTACACCTTGATTCAACTTTCCTGACTTGTGCTTGATGGTGAAGTGGAATGACTGGAGGAACTCTACCCATTTAGCATGGCGTGAGTTAAGCTTGTATTGTCCTTGAATGTACCTCAATGCCTCATGATCAAAATGAAGTATAAACTCACTAGCCACCAAATAATGGCTCCAATGCTCTATACACCGAATGATAGCATAGAATTCCTTGTCATAAGTGGAATATTTTCTCCTGGAATCACATAGTTTCTCACTAAAGAAGGCTAATGGTTTACCTTCTTGAGTAAGAACTCCACCAATTCCAACGCCAGATGCTCAAAGACCTTCTCAAAGCACGGCAAAGCTAGTACTGGTGCTTGAGTTAGTCTCTTCTTTACTTCTTCAAAGGCAGATCGTGCTTTAGGGTTCCATTTGAATGATGCTCCCTTAAGCACTTCAGTTATAGGGGATATGATGGTACTGAAATTCCTAATGAACTTCTTGTAAAAGGAAGCTAAGCCATGAAAACTTTGAACATCATGTATGCTTTGTGGTTGAGGCCAAGACCGAATGGCCTCTATTTTCCCTTCATCTTCCTTGATTCCTTCTCCAGAAATAATGTAACCTAAGAATGTAACTTCCTGAGTGAAAAAAGTACATTTCTTAAGATTACCATACAACTGCTCACATTCCAGGATATGCATAATCTAATTCAGATGATCTTGGTGTACTTGCTCGTCCTTGGAATAGATTAAAATGTCATCAAAGTAGACCACCACGAACTTCCCAATGTAAGGTTTGAATACTTGATTCATTAGCCTCATGAATGTACTAGGACCATTAGAAAGACCAAATGGTACAACCAGCCACTCATATAAACCTCCCTTAGTTTTGAATGCAGTCTTCCATTCATCTCCCTCTCTTATCCTGATTTGGTAGTAGCCACTTCAAAGATCAATCTTTGAAAATACTTTAGAGCCATGTAGTTCATCCAACATATCTTCAAGCCTAGGTATGGGATACCTATACTTGATTGTAATTTTGTTTATGGTTCTACTATCCACACACATTCGTTGGCTGCCATCTTTCTTTGGAACCAACAAGGCAGGTATAGCACAAGGACTTAGTGACTCACGTACAAGTCTTTTGACATCAATTCCTCCACTTGCCTCTGAATCTCCATAGTTTCCTTTGGGTTCATTCTGTAAGTAGGTTTATTTGGAAGGACAGAACCAGGAATGAGATCAATGAGGTGTTGGATATCCCTTTTTGGGGGTAAACCCATGGGGATGTCTTCTAGGAACAAGTGACAGAATGTTTGAATGAGTGATTTGGCAATAGGGTGAGTTGGCATGGGGGATTCTGGTTCATCTTGAATGGTTAAGATCCGCTCTTTAAAAGCCTTAAATTCATGATTAGAAGCCTTTAAGAGAGTTTCACTGAAGGTAAATAAGCAACCAGAATGTTCATGGCCTTTTGTGGGTTTGTTTATGAGGAGTTCAGATGGTGACAATGGCTTCAAAGTAATCTTCTTACCTCCCTTAGACAAGGAGTAAGTATTCAAGAACCCATCTATGCATTACCTTTTGGTCATACAACCATGGCCTGCCCAATAATACATGACATGCATCCATAGGTATAATGTCACACCAAAACTGATCTTGATAACTCTTACCAACGGATAAAGAAATGAGGCACCGTGAGTTAAATTGAAGTCCTTTGCTTTGATTTAGCCATTGTATGTTGTATAGATGGGGATGGGCCGTAGCTGGCAAGCCTAGTTTCTCAATCATACTAAGAGAAACCACATTAGCACAGCTCCCACCATCGATAATTAAAGAACAAACCTTGCCTTGAACCGTGCACCGTGTATGAAAGATATTCTCTCTTTGTTCGTCCTTAGCTCTCTTCTGGCCATTCAAGACTCTCCTCAAAACTAGCATCTTACCTTCATCAGCTTCTTCCTCAACCTCTTCTTGACTTTCCTCAAGGTTTTCTTCAGTTTCACCTTCAAATTCACCCTCTCGTTCTTGTTCATCCATGGCTCTCTACTCGGCCAAAGTGATCACCTTGCAGTTAGGACACTCCGAGGCAACGTGGCCTAATCCTTGGCACTTAAAACATCTTCTAGTGCTCATAAGATTGGGGTTAAGTCGAATTGGGGGTGCTGGAGCCTTTTGTGGTGCTTGGGTTCTTTGTGGATTAAAAGGGAAAGGAGTTTGAGGCTTAGAAACTGGTTGGGAACTCTCCTTGTTAAAAGGTTGGTCCGGTTTGGGACTTTCTGATTTGGAGGCATAAAAGCTTGCTTAGCTTTCTTTTGTTGTTCAATCTTGTGAGCTAGCATGCAAACCTCATCAAAAGTGGTATAAGCTTGTAATTCAACAACATTAGAATACCTAGGATCAAGTCCTCCAAAGTATCTAACTATTGTTTGTTCTTCTGGTTCTTGGAGATCACATTTAAGCACAAGCTTTTCGAATTCCCTAGTGTATTCTTCAACACTTAGATTGCCTTGGTTTAGATTATGAAGAATAGCAATCTTGAACATACGTGGGCGGAAGAAATCTAGCCTTTAACTTGGTTTTCATCTTTTCCCAAGTTCTGATTTTAGCTTTACGTTCCCTAACTCTTTTAGCACATAGATTGGTCCACCATAAAGAAGCATACTTACATAGTCTCAAGGCCACCAACTTGACTTTTCTATCTTCTGGAACGTCTTTGTACGCAAGTACTCTCTCCACCGTGTGTAACCGGTCCAAGAATTCTTCTCGATAGAGCTTGCCCTTGTATTCTGGAATCTCAACTCTAAAATCATTAGAGTTAAATTGCATTCTGGGTTCTGGCCGTGGCATCCTCAATGGCTCTTCATCACTAGAAGAATCAAGGGCACGGCTGTAGACTTGCTCTTGTCTCCGTGGGTCAGAATAGGCCGATTCTTCATTCATCTTCTGCTTCTGTTTAAGAAAAGTGCCCAACTGCTTTCATAAATACTCATTCTGAGCTTTTAGTTCTTGATTTGAACTCTTCAACTCTTGATTAGAAGAAGTAATTTCGTGATTACTCTTCAAAACAGCATCAAGCTTCTCTTCTAGACTTAAACTAGCACTCATGGTGTAACCGGCTTAAGTGAAGAACAGAATCTGGTTTGTGTTTGATAAACGGGGAAGAAATGAATCTGGATGCGTGGATTGATTACCAGGCCAAAGAGAAACTTAGCTCTGATACCAAATATGACGTAAAGCTCAAGGGAAATGAGTTTACAACCAAAGAGAAACAATGGAACAGCTCGGACTCACTTGAACTCAAGGAACCCGTGACTGAAATGGAAGAATGGGATAGCGATAATCTTGGATTTTGGATACAGTATCACCACCAAAACCAAGGTTAGGGCCCTAAGCTTGATCAAGATATAGAAATCACCACTTAATCAAGGTTAGGCAATCGGATTTTTCAACATTTATCATCGATGTTGGGCATTGATTGAAAAAGGAAAAACACTAATGTATTGTGCAAACATTACTTTTGCCTATAATAACGAATTCAATGATTACATGAAAGTGGACGGTACAGAATCAGAAGATTTTTTTAATTATCTTTTTGATATTGGAGTTAGAAAATTCTTATCAGAAGAAGGAAAGAAATATCTCCTTGAGTTATTTGAAGAGTATGATCCACAGCATCTGAACCAAATTAATGAAGATTTTGATGAATATTCAGATAATGATGGTCTGAAAGATATAATTAGAGATGAAGGCATGCAGAATCTCAATAATGATGACTATCTTGTCATTCTGAAAAGGCTATCCCACTATTGTACTATTTTGACAAGTGTCTGATTTGTAAAATAAAGTGTGTACTGTAGCCGACAGTGTATTGTAGATAACTGTAGTCATGTGAAAAATCTTTATGTACTGTACCCTTTAGGGCATCCTATGTACCCCCATCCCCACTATAAATAGAGAGGTCGAGAGTTAAGAAAGGACACGGTCATTTGAGCATTCTTGAGCAAATGAGAAGTTGGATTTCTCCAATTCTATATGAACAAGTATCTCTAATGATCTTAACTTAAGTCCCTCTTCAAACTTTCCATTGTAATATTTTCACTTTTAAGCTTTCAATAAAAGAAGTTTCCCAATAAGAAATGTTATTCAATTGAACCTTATATCTTAAATATTATAAGTTCTTGATTAAAGTTCCACTATCCTTAAAAAAGATTAAAAACTTGATTAGTGACTACGGTTTGAGGTAGAAAACGAAATAAATCTGTGCTATGCCTGATCTAAGGAAGGTAGTGCTGAAATTAGCAATCTCTGTAAACCGGAAGTTAGAGGAAACGCCGGAGTCCAACGCTAACTACGTTCAGGTAACGGTCGAAACTCTCTAATTAAGTTTTAGTTATTTTGCTAAGCATGGTGGACATATAATCACAGAAATTATAATATATAAGATATAAGTAGTAGATTGTGCTAACTAGTACCAGTAAAGTCATTATCAGAAGTTAAATCAGTTAAAACAAACATATTTTCTAAAAAACCCCCTAAAAATAGCTTATTTACACGTTTTTCCTATTCCAGGGACTATTCTGTAAATTCTAAAAAATTTAGGGACTAAGTTGCAAAGAAAAACTTCGACCAGTAACTATTTCAAAAAATATCGTCCCCTATTAATAGCTTACCTAAAATAGTAGGCATTTTGGAATATATTATAAAAACATTGACCCTTAATAATTATTTCCGAAGAATTAAGATACACCAGAATCACAGATTGTTGCTTTGTGGCTTTTTTAACCCTAAAAAATCCTTCTAAAAAATGGTGGCACTGGCAGATTGGAAACAAAATGGATTACTTGATGACATTTTTATCCATAGCTCCAATAACTTGTCCCAAAACTTAAAAAATTCATTCCTTGAATTGGTCTTTAAGATTGCACTTGCACAGGCTTCACTAACCAAACACTCTTAGAGACAACAATATAATCAACAGCAATGAATTTGCAATCCAAGGTATAGAATCATACTCATCACAGCTTAAAGCTGACTATACCAATACCTGATATAGGCCAGTCAAAATACGAAACTTAATGATTTTTGTGAGGGCCTTCAAGACATTAGCACACAACATTGTTACAGTTCTCCTAACCCTGCATCCGGAGCTGCACTCAATATAGTCCCTGACAGAGATGCCAGAAACACTCAGAATACACAACTTCATTACTTCATTAGGAGGCCCTCCAAGACAACAGCACGTCAAACACTAACTTTCTGCTAAGGCTGAATCTGGAGCTGGACTCTTCATCTGCTGCCATGCCAAGTTTTGATCTGGTGACCAATCTACATTCAAGATGTAAATATATAGCTTTAGAACCTGAGTTAATTGCTTCAATGTAGCCAGGGAAATGAAGGTTTCCATAACTAGAGATATTCACTTCAATGTCTGATCTCCGCAAGTTCAGAAGACAAGGAAGAGTAGGTCTCAGTATCCATACAAGGTGGCACATTCTGAGGATATCATCCAACCAATATCCATGCTCTTGTGACACTTTGCAGGCCGCGTTCGCAAGGGGGGGGGGGGGCTAACGTTGCGGGTGTTGCATCATCTATTTGAAGAGCTTTTTTGCCAAAATTGACAGTAGTTGGACCCAAATTAGCAAATACCTCACTTAGGTGTTGATAAACTAGCAATGAGCCTTTTGGAATTAACTTTTGGAATTAGGTTTTGTTTTCCTGTCTCCCATATTGCTTAGAACAGCTCATTTCACCAAATACTCTCTAAAAATAGCTAAAAAACAAGTCACACAAACAACTAACAGAATCAGCTGATAGCTACTGCAATGAATCCCCATGCTGTTAACTGCTCACCAAATAGGGTCCATGCATCCCTAGCTAACTTTAGTGAGACCAGACCTTGACATATACTCAAATTCCTAACGGTTCAGCTTAACGAATATATTGCAACAATCAAAGGTCTTACCTGTGTCACACAAAATCATTTTCGCTAGAGCAAAATAGGACCAGACACGTACCAAAGCACCATCTGAAACAAATACCAGTAATTAACAATAGAGGTTAAGCCTTTTGTATAGCAAAGTTAAGGAAACTTTTAATAGTCTTCCAAACCAACATCTTTGCTATTTCCAAGATATTTGTCACTTCCAACAAAGACCACCATAATGGTAACAGAAGGATAGGTCCACAAGTATTAAACTGCCAGCTCCATTCACATCTATTATCAACTTGAAATGTGCCAGTTGAAAACAAATTTAGGAATATATACAACAAAGTAATATCACCAGAATTGATAAAGCTGCCCCGCAAAAGAACTCCTTGAGACGAAAACATTGAATGTGCCACACATGAGGCATAACCCAAAGTAACAAGTAATATGTGGTTGATATGCAAGTAATAAACACTACACCACCTAAACCATGATCTGCAGCAGCCGCATGAGTACGTGTATGCAGATATTATCTTAACAGATACATTCTTAATATTATTTTATCTCGCTATACCATCTTCAGATACAGTGCTACTTGAAAAGGTTATGATCCGACAAGGGCATTGACAGGTAACTCTTGAGATTCCTGCTGAAGTATGTGTTGAGAAACTGGACAATGCTATGGCAGACTGTGAAAGTAAGCAATTGCACTTTAGTCAGGCAGTAGAAACGAAAGGTGCATGCACACATCATCTCAAATATAACAGTAAGCAAAGACTTTCTTCACCATCAAGTGGTAGAGATGCAACACTCCATGCTCCTGGTCATTCTGCTAGCATAGGTTAACAAGCCAATCTGTGTTGGGAAGCAGAGACATGCCAAATTATCTAGTGAAATGACAATTCATGCACAAGAGAATACAGCAGAAGTTTGGACCATAACCTGGCAGTTCAGGGCTGCAGGCACAACGAAAGATGATTAACATAGAAGAAGTTTGGCCCCTAACATCAGTCATACACTTCATCTGCAGATAGCACACATTGTATATCCAGAGCAAACAAAAACTAGATGCCTGGCTGATGCACTTCTAGGCCCTAAAGGAACAAGGACTAAGAAGGGATCGTAAAGTGAGTGCGGTTCGAATGTAGCTAATAATGAAAGAGAAGATAAAACTAAGGATCTTGGATAAGATGTCACCACCAAGATTCTTAGAGCTCAACTTCAAGATCAAGTGAGATAAGATATCACCACTCAAATGATCAAGAAGAACTCTTGAACACCACTCTAGAGAGCTAATCTAGAGATAAGCAAGAGAGAAAGTTACGAGAAGGGAGATAGCACTCAACCTTGTGATTAAACTCACTCAATTTCATTCATTCATTGATGTCCAAAGTACACGTCCAAGGGCCTTTTATAGGCAAAGAAGATTCTAAAAATGCTGCTAACTCATGAGTTACAAAGCATTAAACACTAGGAAAGCAAACGACAAGGAATTTAAACAAGGCTATTAAGACAATGACTCTTCTAGAATCTAAGCCATTACAACTCCATCCTTTCAATGTGTAACCTCCCAAATATTCCAAAAATATGCTGGGATCTCTGGAATTTAAGCCAAGGAGCCGTTGGGAGCCGTTGGAGAAGCATAAACACACACTTAAGGCTTTCAATCCACGCATTAAATGCAGCCATTACAATCTGCAGCAAGGTCAACTTCCCTGAGTCATAACTCCGTGGATACTGCTCCAAATTGAACAAATGAGATATCCCTGGAAAGCTTAAGAAGTGTAGTTTCCAATGGTTCAAGTTTCATTGGATTTGGACTTGCCAATCGAAAGATATGGGCCGAACAATCCAAGCTGCCAGAACTGTAACTGAAAACTGGCAGTTTTGATAGTTGGGCTTTGAAGGCTGAATTGAGTGGGTAAATGAAGTCCAAATGACTAGATTCTTGGCTTATTGGAAAGCTTATTTCTGGAACTAAAAGACCCAAGTAAAAAGAAAAGCCCAAAGTGACGTTAAGTCAGGCAACCAAGGTCAGAAACGCGGGACTAGCACATGGTAAAACCGGGAAAGAAACCTCCGGGGCTTCAAATTGACTACTCATGATCTTAAGAACCTTTTGAACATCCTTAGGCTTGGGTTGACCATCATCATGATCCACCAGAGGTGCATCATCCTCCCCTTGTTGAAGAGAATTTGTCCTCAAATTCTGAAGCTCGTCATCATCATAGTAGGGTTTAAGATCCGCGACATTGAAAGTGCACGAAACCCCATACTCTCCGGGTAGATCAATCTTGTAAGCATTGTCATTGATCTTCTCAAGAACTGTAAATGGTCCATCAGCCCTAGGCATGAGCTTGGATTTCCTTTTAGAAGGAAACCTCTCCTTTCGAAGATGAACCCAAACTAGATCTCCAGGCTGGAATATAGCCTTCTTACGGTTCTTGTTTGCTTGAGCTTGGTACCTCTCATTTGCCTTCTCAATTTGCTCTTGGACCTTCTTATGAAGATCTTGGATTTCTTTCACCCTTTTGCTGGCTTCAACATTCATTTTCTCTATGTGAATGGGCAAGAGATCAAGGGGACCAAGAGGATTTTGTCCGTACACAATCTTGAAGGGTGACTCATTGGTGGTTCGACTTGGTGCTCTATTGTAGGCAAATTCCACATAAATTTTTCCTCACAAGGACTCTAAGCAAAGTCCCCAATGTGCGATTCACCACTTCAGTTTGACCATCCGTTTGCGGATGACAAGTAGTACTAAAATTCAGTTTAGTTCCCAACTTCCTCCAAAGAGAAATCCAAAAGTAGCTAAGGAATTTTGAATCCCTATCCGAAACAATAGAGAGAGGAATTCCATGCAATCTTACCACTTCTTTGAAATATAGGCTGGCAATATTGGAGGCATCATTGGTCTTCTGACAAGCTATAAAATGGGCCATTTTTGAGAACCGATCCACGACCACCAAAATAGAATCTTTGTTGCGTTGAGTTCGCGGTAGTCCAAGCACGAAATCCATGCTAACATCCAACCATGGTCCTTGTGGAGTAAGCAACGGGGTATAAAGACCTTGGGGCAACACATGGCTTTTGGCCATTTGACAAGTTGAACACCTTTTGATAAGGTCTTGAATGTCTTTGAGCATATGGGGCCAAAAATAGTGCTCTTTGACCATGATGTATGTCTTGTCTTCTCCAAAATGACCAGCAAGTGCTCCTCCATGAACTTCTCTAAGTATGAGTTCACGGGTGCCACACCTTGGCACACAAAGGCGGTTTCCTTTGAACAAGTATCCTTCATGAATGGAATAGTCTCTTTGAGGGTGTGACTGGCAAGACTCATACAATTCCTTGAAATCTTCATCATTTTTGTACAAAGACTTGAGATGTTCAAATCGAAGCACACATGTTCCAAGTTGGAATAAGAGTAGGTACCTCCTAGAAAGAGCATCTGCACCTTGATTGAGTTTTCCGGATTTGTGCTTAATCACAAAATGGAAGGATTGCAAATACTCCACCCATTTAGCATACCTTGAGTTCAACTTATGTTGGCCTTGAATGTATTTTAAGGCCTTATGATCGGAGTGCAATATGAATTCATTGGCTATCAAATAGTGAGTCCAATGTTCAAGGGCACGAATGATAGTAAAGAACTCCTTATCATAGGTAGAATACCTTCTCCTTGAGTCACTTAGCTTCTCACTAAAGTAGGCGATGGGCTTTCCTTCTTGAGATAGAACGGCACCAATGCCAACTCCGGAGGCATCACACTCTACTTCAAACACTTTATCAAAACTTGGAAGAGTGAGAACCGGCGCTTGAGTGAGCTTCTCCTTGAGTTCTTCAAAGGACTTTTGGGCTTGACTAGTCCACACAAACTTGGTTCCTTTGAGAACTTCGGTCATCGGGGCTGCAATTGAGCTAAAGTTACGGATGAACCTCCTGTAGAAGGAAGCTAACCCGTGAAAACTCCGAACATCATGCATTGAAGAAGGTGTTGGCCAAGATCTGATAGCCTCCACCTTACTAGGATCCACTTGTATTCCTTTGGCCGAAACAATGTAGCCAAGGAACACCACTTCAAGAGCGAAGAAAGTACACTTCTTGAGATTCCCGTAAAGCTTCTCTTGTTCTAAGACCTCCATAACTTGTTTAAGATGCTCATAATGCTCCATCTCAATCTTACTATAGACTAGGATGTCATCGAAGTAGACCACCACAAATTTGTTAAGGAAAGGCTTGAACACTTGGTTCATCAATCTCATAAAGGTACTTGGGGCATTGGACAGGCCAAATGGCATGACCAACCATTCATAGAGGCCCTCCTTTGTTTTGAACGCTGTTTTCCATTCATCACCTTATCGGATCCGGATTTGGTAGTAACCGCTTCTAAGGTCAATTTTCGAAAAGTACACGGATCCATGGAGCTCATCCAACATGTCTTCCAATCTTAGAATTGGATGCCGGTATTTAATAGTGATCTTGTTGATAGCCCGACTATCCACGCACATCCGCATGGTTCCATCCTTCTTAGGAACAAGAAGGGCGGGAACGGCACAAGGACTTAGACTTTCACGCACTAGTCCTTTGGCAACGAGCTCTTCAACCTACCTTTGAATCTCTTGGGTATCCTTCGGGTTCATTCGATATGCGGGCTTATTGGGAAGTACGGCTCCAGGGATGAGGTCAATATGGTGTTGGATGGTTCTTTTAGGGGGCAAGCCGGGTGGAATTTCATCGGGAAAGACTTGTGAATAGGCTTGTAGTAGTTTGATGGCTAAGGGATGTGTAGGAGCTTCGGTTTGATCATGAGTGGGGGTGTAAAGGATCATTTCTTTGTGAGGTTTAAATTCATGGTGCTCGACTAAGAGGGTAGGTTCAAGGAAAGAAAGGTAAACCTCTCCATCCTTATGTGTTTCTTTGGACTTTGGCTTGATGACATTTTGTGGGGCTAAAGGAGCTAGGGTGATTTTCCGGCCATCTTTGTGGAAGGTGTAAGTATTTAAGAAACCATCATGTTTTACCTTCTGATCATAGAGCCAAGGCCTTCCCAAAAGGATGTGACAAGCATCCATGGGAATAATGTCGCACCATAGTTCATCATGATAGCTTTTCCCAATGGAAAAGGAAATCAAGCATCTATGCGAAACTTGTAATCCTTTACCTTGGTTAAGCCATTGAATAGAGTAAGGTTCGGGGTGCGCTTCTGCCTTCATCTTGAGCTTCTCTACCAAGGTGGTTGAGGCCACATTGGTACAACTTCCTCCATCTACAATAAGAGAGCAAACGCGGCCATTGATGGTACACCTTGTATGGAAGATGTTTTCTCTTTGCACCGCATAGTTTGCATCCTTGTGACCACTTAAGGTCCTCCTTAGTACCAACAATTCTTCTTCATCCGCTCCTTCAACACATTCCTCCATTCCTTCCATCTCGTTTTCAACCTCCTCTTCCCTACCTTCTTCTTCCTCCATGTTTTCATATTCCACCAAGGTAATAACCTTTCGGTTGGGACACTCCGAGGCTATATGTCCAAACCCATGGCATTTGTAGCACCTCCGCTTCTCAAATGGATTTTGAGGGGGTTTGGGATCATTTGATTTGTGGCTAGAGGAAACCGGATTGGTATTTTGTGGCTTAGGAGGTAGTGGGTTGCTCCCCTTGTTGAAAGGGAAACTACGGCTCAAAGGTCTTGGAGGTTCTCTTCGAAGCCTGGTTTTTCTTTGAAGCTCAACTTTGTGGGCAAGGGCACAAACTTCGTCAAGGTAGTATAATGTTGTAGCTCCACAACATTCCTTATAGATTCATTCAAGCCTCCCAAGTAACGGATAATGGTTTGGTGTTCACTCTCCCGTAAATCACAAACCATGACAAGTCTCTCAAACTCTCGGGTATACTCCTCCACACTTTTCGACTCTTGTCTAAGGTTATGGAGTTTGGTGTAATTATCGGAAAGGTAATGGGGTGGTAGAAATTTGGCTTTTAGCTTTTCTTTCATTTTCCTCCAACTTCTCACCTTTTCCTTCCCTTTTCTAACTCTTTTAGCCTCAACATTACTCCACCAAATGGAAGCGTACTTACGTAGTTTTAAGGCCACAAGTTTGACCTTTTTATCATCTGGCACGTCCTTGAATTCGAACACTCTTTCCACCGTGTTGAGCCAATCTAGGAACTCATCGGGATTGAGGTGTCCTTCAAACTCGGGAATTTCAACACGGAAATCCAAAGTTTGTTGTCTACCTCGTTCTCTTCTTCTTGGCCTCCTTTCTTCTTCTTCGTTGGAGTCATGGTAACTCTCCACTTCCTCTTCAGAAGGCTCGTGAGCACTACCCGTGGGGGTGCTTAAAACTTCTCTTCGGTTCATCCTCATTGATAGGTCTAGTTGTTTCCTCAAATACTCAAGTTGGGCATCCTTTTCAGCGTTTAGCTTTAAAGCCTGCTCCAACTTCTCTTCTAATGACATGCTTGAAGACATAGTGGTGGTTTTTTGTGAAAGTATGCTGGAAAGAGGGGGGGCACGGTCGTGCTGTATGGCACGGGATGACCGTGCGGATTTGCTGCCGAGTGAAAAAAACTGTGAAAGCGAGAGTGGCACGGTCGTGCTCAGGCGTACGGAGCAGCCGTGCTGAACTTCTGTCTGGGCAACGCTAATTTTGTGGTGTTGTGCGCAGAGAACGTGATGTATGCTTGCAATGAGCACAACCCAAGCTTACTCCACCCTTGTTCTTGCTAAGGAAACTAAGGGAGGAAAGGGAGAGAGTGTAGAAGATAAGAGGAGAGTTGATAGAGCAAGCACCTTCAAGAGATAATCCAAGAGGAGCCACTCTTGTTGGATACTTGGGCAATCCCCTTAGATCAATTAGGAATCACCACCTAATTGAGATAAAGGGACCTAGACACCACTTAAGTTGCCACACTTAAGATATAGACTAGGAATTTTGAGGGGAGAGTTTCTTTGAGAACTCACAAGCTTATACATTCAAGTTGGTTGCAAAATGAAGGAACCAAGCTGCCTTTTAACAAGCCATGGCCGAGCTCCCTCTCTCCCTAGGCAGCAAATACAAAGCTAAGTACATGTGGGGAAGAGAGACACATCAAATCAGCCACTACAAGTTAAACACCTCACTACCTAGCTTAATCTACCTCATTAGGGGTTATTATGCCTCCCAAATGAGGTGTCAAGCTTACAAAAGTCCTAGAGTGCAGCAAAGGTGAGTCATTAGGCAAGTGGGCAAGCAAAAACCAAGGGAAATCAGCCCCTTGTACCGGCTAGAGACAAACCGGTTAAAAGGGTGTTTTCCTTGTCCTTTTGGCTGGATAATACCAACACAAGGGGGTGCTTTGGATGGGATTTGAACCCTTGACTTGATAAATATTTATGTCCCCTTTCATGCTGCAAAATTTCAGAAACAATGGAGTTGAGTTGGTGGGCCAAACATTCCCTTAATTCGGACTGTGCTGATTGGCGCCCTGCAGTGCACTGTCTTCAGTTTTGGGCTTGGTTGGCTGACCAAATGGACTCCAAATGCCTTGCAAAAGGTCTTGTTGGAAAGCTAAGATCTTAAGCTTTAAGGGGGTGGTGCGTGCAGGAAATTTCCCCCTCTATATTTTGCTCCAACAGCGACACAAAACCGGGCCAGAAACTGGACGAACTGGGCAGTGCATCTTCTGCTGTGTTTATGAGTTTTCTGACCAAGGCATGAACTTCTTTGGCCTCCTTGGGGGTTGAATGGGTGTGAGGGTTTTCTAAATGTATGGATGAAGCTGGGCACGATGGTCCCCATCATCCTCCCCGGCTTGTTTGGAGTTTGACCTCAAACTCGGTAACTCCTCATCTTCATCATAGTATGGGCTCAAATCAGCCACATTGAAGGTGGCGGATACCCCATAATCACCGGGAAGGTCGACTTTGTAGGCATTGGGCCCGACCTTCTCCAATATCTCAAACGGGCCATCGGACCTTGGCATGATTTTGGACTTGCGTTTGCTTGGGAATCTCTCCTTCCGCAAGTGGACCCACACTAAGTCTCCCGGCTGAAAGTGGACCTCCTTCTTGTGCTTATTGGCTTGATGCATGGCTTGGGTATTAGCCTTCTCAATCCTTTCCCGGACTTGAGCATGAAGGTCCTTGATCTCTTGGGCTCGTTTTTTAGCCTCCCAACTAAACTTGCTAGGTGTGGGAATGGGAGTGAGGTCTAAGGGTGTTCTTGGATTGTACCCATAGACCACTTGGAAGGGGGAGAGGTGGGTGGCTTTGCTTGGTGCACGGTTGAAAGCGAACTCCGCATGAGGTAGGAGTTCATCCCAAGCCTTGATGTTCTTCTTCACAAGCACCCTAAGTAAGGTGCCCAAGGTCCGGTTAGTCACCTCGGTTTGGCCATCGGTTTGGGGGTGACAAGTGGTACTAAACTTGAGAAGTGTCCCCATCTTTCTCCAAAGTGTGAGCCAAAAGTGACTAAGGAACTTAGTGTCCCTATCCGAAACCATGCTCTTGGGAATGCCATGAAGTCTCACAATCTCTTTGAAGTAGAGATTGGCTATGTGGGAAGCATCATGAGTGGTGTGGCAAGGAACAAAGTGGGCCATTTTGGAGAATCGGTCCACCACCACCATGATGGAGTCCTTGCTTCTTTGTGTGCGCGGCAAACCCGTGATGAAATCCAAGCTAATATCTTCCCATGGGGCTAGTGGTACAGGCAAAGGGGAGTAGAGGCCGTGGGGAAGGACATGGCTTTTGGCCATGTGACAAGTTGAGCATCTTTTGATGAAATGCTCCACATCTCTAGCCATTTTTGGCCAATAGTAGTGTTCCTTGAGCATTGAGCACGTCTTCTCTACCCCAAAGTGGCCGGCTAGAGCACCATCATGCAACTCTTGGATTAGCAATTCTCTAAACCCGCACTTGGGTATACAAAGTCGTGACCCCTTGAAGAGGAACGCCTTTAGGAGATGGAAGAGGCCGTGGGGATGGGTTGCACACTTTGCATAGACCTCCTTGAAGTCTTCATCGTTTGTGTACATCCCCTTGACAACCTCAAACCCAAGTACCTTGGATTCAAGGGTAGAGAGCAAGAGATACCTTCTTGAAAGTGCATCGGCCCCCTTGTTCATTTAGCTGGATTTATGGTGGATCACAAAATAGAAGGATTGCATGAACTCTACCCACTTGGCATGTCGTGGGTTGAGCTTATGTTGTCCTTGGATGAACTTCAAAGCTTGGTGATCCGTGTGGAGAATGAACTCTCCTCCAACCAAGTAATGCCGCCAATAATCTAGTGCCCTCACAATGGCATAAAACTCCTTGTCATATGTAGAGTACTTCCTCTTGGCATCATTCAACTTTTCACTAAAATATGCAATGGGCCTCTTCTCTTGTGACAACACGGCCCCTACGCCAACTCCGGAAGCGTCACACTCTACCTCAAAGACTTTGGAAAAGCTAGGTAGTGCAAGAATGGGTGCACTAGTAAGCTTCTCCTTAATCTCTTCAAAAGCTCGTTGGGCTTGATTACTCCACACAAAGTGCTTGGCCTTGAGGACCTCGGTCATGGGTGCCATGATGGAGCTAAAATCTTTGACAAACCTCCTATAGAAGGAAGCCAAACCATGGAAGCTCCGGACTTGTTGTATGGAGGTGGGAGTAGGCCACTCATGGATGGCCTTGACCTTGTCTTCATCTACATGGATGCCTTGAGCCGAAACCACATAACCCAAGAAGATAACTTGGGGTGTGAAGAAGTGGCATTTCTCAAGATTACCATAGAGCTTCTCTTCGGCCAAAATGCTCAAGACTGGATGGAGGTGGCTTGCATGCTCTTGTTCATCCCGGCTATACACAAGAATGTCATCGAAATAGACAACAACAAATTTGCCAATGACCGCCCTAAGCACCTCATTCATAAGTCTCATGAAGGTGCTTAGTGCATTAGTCAAGCCAAATGGCATAACTAACCACTCATAGAGGCCCCCTTTGGTCTTGAAAGCCGTCTTCCATTCATCCCCTTCAAAGATGCGAATTTGATAATAGCCACTTCTAAGGTCGATTTTGGAGAAGATAGTGGCTCCATGAAGCTCATCAAGCAAGTCTTCCAACCTTGGAATGGGGTACCGATACTTGATGGTGATCTTGTTGATAGCTCTACTATCAACACACATTCTCATACTCCCATCTTTCTTGGGCACAAGCAATGCCGGGACGGCACACGGGCTCAAACTCTCACGGATTAACCCCTTGGATAGGAGGTCATCCACTTGTCTTTGAACCTCTTGAGTTTCTTGAGGGTTCATGCGGTATGCCGGCTTGTTTGGGAGTGTGGCACCGGGAATAAGATCAATCTTGTGTTGGATCAACCTTTTAGGGGGTAGGCCATGGGATATTTCATGTGGGAAGACATGGGAAAAGGTTTTCATGAGGGGTGTGAGTAAAGGGTGGGAAAACTCCTTTACCTTGGCCGGTTCTTGGCCTAAGAGGATCCACTCTTTGAAGTCTTCAAATTCATGGAGTTGAGAGTGGAGTAAGGTGGTGAGAAAGACATCCAACTTGGGAGCGTCTTGAGGGTTCTTTTGTGGGCTAGGCTTAAGGGAAGTGAGGGTGATTTTCTTGTGGTCTTTGGTGAAAGTATAGGTGTTCAAGCGGCCATCATGCATGATTCTCCTATCAAATAACCATGGCCGGCCCAAGAGGACATGACAAGTATCCATGGGCACAATATCACACCAAATTTCATCTTTGTAGGTTCTTCCAATGGAAAAGGAAAGTAAACACCGAGTGGTGATATGCAAACCCTTACCTTGGTTGAGCCATTGGATGGTGTAAGGACTTGGATGAGGTGTGACCGGGAGCTTGAGCTTGTCCACCATGGTCTTGGAAGCCACATTAGCGCAACTCCCACCGTCAATGATGAGTGAACACACTTTTCCACTTACGGTGCATCGAGTGTGGAAAATACTTTCCCGTTGTTCCATTTCTTCATGTGAAGCAAGCCCACTCAAAGCTCTTCGGATTACTAAGAGCTCTCCTTCATCCGGGCCCTCTTCAACCTCCTCTATGACTTCATTCAAGTACACCCCTTTCTCATCTTCCTCCTTCTCTACCTCCTCTTCTAGCTCCTCTAGGGAAGCTTGATATTCAGCTAGAGAGACCATTCTCTTGTTGGGACACTCGGAAGCATAGTGTCCAAGGCCTTGGCAACGAAAACACCGGACTTTGCTAGATGGCTTTGGGGGCGGTTGTTTGGAGGGAGTTTGTGGAGTGGTGTTTTGTGGGGGTTTCGGGTTCGGAGATGGGAAGGATTTTTGAGGAGTGTATGGAGGCTTTTGGAAGCCATAAGGCCGTGGGGTAGGCTTGGGGATGGGATTCTTGCCTTTGAGTTTCTTTTGCATTTCAACTTTGTGGGCTAGAGCACTTAGCTCATCAAGAGAGGTGTAGGGATGCAACTCAACAACATGGGCAATTTGCTCATCAAGACCACTCAAGTATCGAATCAAGGTTTGGGAGTCATCCTCCTTCAAATCACATTTCAAGAGGAGTTGTTCAAAGTCCCTAGTGTACTCTTCTACACTTTTGGAACCTTGTTTGAGGTGGTGGAGTTTAAGGAAATTGTCTTGGAGGTAATGTGGGGGTAAGAATTTGGCCTTTAGTTTGGACTTCATCTTCTCCCAAGTCTTAATCTTACTTTTCCCCTTTCTTACTCTCTTAGACACAACATTGGACCACCAAATAGATGCATATTTGCGAAGTTTCAAGGCCACTAGTTTTACCTTTTTGCCTTCCGGGATGTCTTTGTACTCAAAGACTCGCTCCACCGTTTGCAACCAATCGAGGAAGACATCCGGATCAAGTGGTCCTTCAAACTCCGGGATATCAACTTTGAAATCTCCATAACCTCGTTCATGTTGCCTTTGATGTCGGCGGGGACGTCTACCTTGCTCTTCTTCGCTTGAATCTCCAAATGGGTTGCTTCCCTCGGAGTCGTCCGAGTCCCCATGCTTGCTTGAACTTCTAGAGCCCCATTGGTGTCGCCTCTTTTCTTCCATAAGTTGGCCAAGTTACCGTTGAAGGTACTTGACTCGAGCCTCAAGTTCGGCTTTCTCCCTATGAGCTTGTTCAGCCACTTGGGAAGGGGTGAGGCTAGCGGACATGATAGCTTTGTGGTGGAAGCTTAGTGTTTTGGGACGGGAAGAGGGAGGCACGGCCGTGTGCAGTGGCACGGGGTGGGCGTGCTCACGGGCTGAGGGTGAATTCTGGGACAGGGTATGTGGCACGGTCGTGTGGGTTGGCACGGGGTGACCGTGCTGGGTTGCTGGAAAATGAAGGTTGCAGAAATTGTGTGGCACGGCCGTGCTATGGGGGCACGGGGCACCCGTGCTGTGTTTCTGGTTGTGCACGGCTGAAAATCCGTGGGGGAAGTGTTTGGGATGTTTTTGTGGGTTTTGTGTTTGGGATGTGTTTGAGGTTGGAAGCAATACTCAGGAGGGTAGCCTAGGCTCTGATACCAAGTTGATGTATGCTTGCAATGAACACAACCCAAGCTTACTCCACCCTTGTTCTTGCTAAGGAAACTAAGGGAGGAAAGGGAGAGAGTGTAGAAGATAAGAGGAGAGTTGATAGAGCAAGCACCTTCAAGAGATAATCCAAGAGGAGCCACTCTTGTTGGATACTTGGGCAATCCCCTTAGATCAATTAGGAATCACCACCTAATTGAGATAAAGGGACCTAGACACCACTTAAGTTGCCACACTTAAGATATAGACTAGGAATTTTGAGGGGAGAGTTTCTTTGAGAACTCACAAGCTTATGCATTCAAGTTGGTTGCAAAATGAAGGAACCAAGCTGCCTTTTAACAAGCCATGGCCGAGCTCCCTCTCTCCCTAGGCAGCAAATACAAAGCTAAGTACATGTGGGGAAGAGAGACACATCAAATCAGCCACTACAAGTTAAACACCTCACTACCTAGCTTAATCTACCTCATTAGGGGTTATTATGCCTCCCAAATGAGGTGTCAAGCTTACAAAAGTCCTAGAGTGCAGCAAAGGTGAGTCATTAGGCAAGTGGGCAAGCAAAAACCAAGGGAAATCAGCCCCTTGTACCGGCTAGAGACAAACCGGTTAAAAGGGTGTTTTCCTTGTCCTTTTGGCTGGATAATACCAACACAAGGGGGTGCTTTGGATGGGATTTGAACCCTTGACTTGATAAATATTTATGTCCCCTTTCATGCTGCAAAATTTCAGAAACAATGGAGCTGAGTTGGTGGGCCAAACATTCCCTTCATTCGGACTGTGCTGATTGGCGCCCTGCAGTGCACTGTCTTCAGTTTTGGGCTTGGTTGGCTGACCAAATGGACTCCAAATGCCTTGCAAAAGGTCTTGTTGGAAAGCTAAGATCTTAAGCTTTAAGGGGGTGGTGCGTGCAGGAAATTTCCCCCTCTATATTTTGCTCCAACAGCGACACAAAACCGGGCCAGAAACTGGACGAACTGGGCAGTGCATCTTCTGCTGTGTTTATGAGTTTTCTGACCAAGGCATGAACTTCTTTGGCCTCCTTGGGGGTTGAATGGGTGTGAGGGTTTTCTGAATGTATGGATGAAGCTTGGGCACGATGGTCCCCATCAGAACGTGTTTGGGATTAATTTGGGAAGTTTCGGCCAAGAGAGTAACCTAAGCTCTGATACCAAATGATGCACTTCTAGGCCCTAAAGGAACAAGGACTAAGAAGGGATCGTAAAGTGAGTGCGGTTCGAATGTAGCTAATAATGAAAGAGAAGATAAAACTAAGGATCTTGGATAAGATGTCACCACCAAGATTCTTAGAGCTCAACTTCAAGATCAAGTGAGATAAGATATCACCACTCAAATGATCAAGAAGAACTCTTGAACACCACTCTAGAGAGCTAATCTAGAGATAAGCAAGAGAGAAAGTTACGAGAAGGGAGATAGCACTCAACCTTGTGATTAAACTCACTCAATTTCATTCATTCATTGATGTCCAAAGTACACGTCCAAGGGCCTTTTATAGGCAAAGAAGATTCTAAAAATGCTGCTAACTCATGAGTTACAAAGCATTAAACACTAGGAAAGCAAACGACAAGGAATTTAAACAAGGCTATTAAGACAATGACTCTTCTAGAATCTAAGCCATTACAACTCCGTCCTTTCAATGTGTAACCTCTCAAATATTCCAAAAATATGCTGGGATCTCTGGAATTTAAGCCAAGGAGCCGTTGGGAGCCGTTGGAGAAGCATAAACACACACTTAAGGCTTTCAATCCACGCATTAAATGCAGCCATTACAATCTGCAGCAAGGTCAACTTCCCTGAGCCATAACTCCGTGGATACTGCTCCAAATTGAACAAATGAGATATCCCTGGAAAGCTTAAGAAGTGTAGTTTCCAATGGTTCAAGTTTCATTGGATTTGGACCTGCCAATCGAAAGATATGGGCCGAACAATCCAAGCTGCCAGAACTGTAACTGAAAACTGGCAGTTTTGATAGTTGGGCTTTGAAGGCTGAATTGAGTGGGTAAATGAAGTCCAAATGACTAGATTCTTGGCTTATTGGAAAGCTTATTTCTGGAACTAAAAGGCCCAAGTAAAAAGAAAAGCCCAAAGTGACGTTAAGTCAGGCAACCAAGGTCAGAAATACGGGACTAGCACATGGTAAAACCGGGAAAGAAACCTCTGGGGCTTCAAATTGACTACTCATGATCTTAAGAACCTTTTGAACATCCTTAGGCTTGGGTTGACCATCATCATGATCCACCAGAGGTGCATCACTGGCATTCTACAGAACAAGCATCCAGCAAGTACCAACACTAAGTAACACTGCCCCACTTTCTACGGATACACAGACAGCCGATCACAAATAATCAAATATGCCTCTAACAAAAATGTACCATAATTCCTGCGATATCAGCAACCCACGTACTACAATAAGAAGAAAGCCGTTACCTGGGTGAAGGAGTGGCTCATTTGGAAACTAGAAGGACTTCAGGTTTCTTAGGTCTGGGAGTGTTGGCATTAGAAGAAGGATTAGCTAAAGCGGCAGCCTTAGAAGCAGCACGGGCTCGGTTGTCGATCTGAACAAGGCTTCGGGTCGCAAGGATTGCCTGAGGATTGCGATCATGAGACGCACGGGCATACAAACGCCTGACTGCAATCCCAGCTGCATCCTTAACACGGTCCGAGTTGAGAGGAGCCAAAAGGCAGTGCCCAAGGATTCTGAGCACGGGCTGCAAGAGCTCCCATGGGAGAGGAATTTGCCCCCCTCCGTCTTCTTGAACTGTGGCTTGATCACCACCGTTATCATTGATTTGCAACCGACCCATCTCCTCTGATGGAATGATTTCGCCATGGCGGTGGTAAACGGTCCGTGGGGAGGTGGAGGTCGACAAGGAGACACCATCACCACCATTACCGTGGCTTACATCAACGGCATCGCCATCGGCATCATCATCAACATTACCCATCTGAAGGTCAAGTGAAGTAGCGCAAGGGCAGTCATTTCCAGCCCAGGAAGCAGCAAAACGACAGAAATCAAGCTTAGACCAGAAGGGCATCTGAGATATGTTCTGGTAATAACAATGAAAAGCCACACCCACAATGCAACCTCTCTTGGTGGACTTGATCCCGACTTGGGGTTCCAGCGGAGGAGAGAGAATCCCCACTCCAACTCCGTCTCCAACCCGAGCAGAAGCAGAAGACGGCTTGGGACTAGAATTAGGCTGGTGGTAGAGTGAAGGATGCTGCGATAGGAAAGCCGGGGTCGGAATTGATACGAGCAGAGGCTTGCCGGCGCGTGATTTAGCCTCGGCGGTGTAGATAGCAAGGAGGACGGCCTCGACCCCGGCCAGGGATGGGGCGGGATGGGCTGGGGCGACGGTGGAGAAGGCGTGGATGCGGTTCAGATACAGCCCCGCCACCACGGGGACGAAGGAGAGGACCACCAGACGCAGATCGGAGTCAGAATCGGAGTCGGAGGACTGCTGGAAAGTGTCGTAGAGCCACTGGCAAAGAGGGTCGTCGCCGGAGCCGGAAAGGGCGGAGGACACGGCGGAGTAGGCAGCGGAAGAGTCGAGGAGGGTGCGAGCCGGGCGATCGGAGTCGGCTAAGGAGGAGAGAGAGTCGGAGTTGGTGTACTCTACAGGGAGGAGGGCCAGAAGGGCTTGGATGCGAGACCGAGCCTTGGATACAGATTCCCACCATGACTGCATAGGATCCTCCTGCCGATGCCGCCATTGATGGCTGTGGTTCTGGTTCTGAGGAGGATGAGGGTGATTGGAATTGGAGAGGGAAATGGAATTGGAGGAGGAAGAGCAGTTGAGATCGGATGACGAGGAGGTGTGGGACGACGACCCTCCATGGTTAACCTGCTGGTGCTGATGGTGGTTCTGAACGTAATGCTCCTCCATTTCCATTTTCCCAATTTGGAATTCTTCTATTCTGTCTTGGCCCGATTATCCCTTAGAAATACTCTCCCTCTTTCTCTGTATCGTCTCCTGTTTCCGTGCGCCTCACCTCGACTCTTGGTTTTCAGCCGCCTCTTTTCTGTCGGCAAGTGGTTTGGCCTAATTGAAGACTATGATAATTGATAATTATTTTTTTTTAGCAACTATGATAATAAAGTTTCTTGGCAACCCTAGATTGTATGTCAGGAGATCTCGACTCTCAATTAGAATTAGATAAACTGTTACTGTACATTACCAGTTATTGAATATTTTTCTACCTTTTTCTTTCTCCGTTGCTTCTTCCTCTGTTGTTGTCATCCTCCTTGCCTCACTCTATACCTCTCCCACTCTCAACGCTGCTACGCTTGGCCATTAGCTCTTAAAAAGGAGCGATGACCTTTTTTTCTGGCTATGCCAACATCGGAAAATTTTCCAAATATGCTTGATGGAATTCTAGGATGGTAAAATGTCATCATGTGTTCCATCTCTCATCATCACCATCAAGGGCAGCGAAACAATTGCATCGCTATTAGCATTGGCAACAGAGAAATCTAGAAAATCGATTAAATTGTAAAGGCACAATGCTTGGCAGGCTCCGAGAAGGGGCCAACCTTGACGGCAGGACCACCGTCAGGTGCCAGGTGAATACTTGTTGTCTTAAAATATACCGCAAGCGTACGGTGTAACTGTAGTTAGCAACCGGTGAGTACGAGTCATGTCCACAGGGAACTCGTTTTCAATTAACAAAACTAATTTAAACACTCAATCAAGGCAGAACAAATTCGAAGGTTTAACTATTGCCTAATGATTCGGGAAATCAGAATATTAAAATACCCAAGTTGGAATTAGCGGCACAATTATGCTAGAGAATCAACCACAAACCCATCAAATTCACCAAAGCATGCATTATGAATGTATGGATTGCTAATTAAGTTCATCTCCTCCCTCTCTCAAGGGTCGAAGACTAATCTAGAAAACTAAACCCACCTATTTTCATGGGACTAAGTTGAAGGATTACAAGGTTTGCAATCTATAACCCCAACTGGAACTTTAATTATTTCATATCAAAATCCTAATTGTCTACTAAGCCATGCTAGGTAAAGGTTTCGTCTCTCAACACTTCCCTAAACCCGAATAACAATGTACGAAAGCTCTTTCGAGCAATTCATCGACCACATGATGTGCATAGTAGAAAACAAGATCACAAGCATGGGGAAAGTAAGAATTGGGGCTAAACCATGATTCAACTAAACATAATCGGCGTCAATCCAAACCTAAGTTGTGAAATTAGCCACTAAACATTACAACATTCACAAATGCAAATAAGGGAATGAAGAGCATTGACTAAAGGCGAAAACTTGAATTGATACTCCAAGAGAGAAGGGGAAGAGAAGCATACTCAAATTTGATAGCAACGATGAATCCCACAATAAAACTTGAAATTAAACTTCGAACCTAATCTAAATTAATGTGCAAAAGTATTGAAGAAAAACCCTACAAATCAACCCTTAAGAATTCTCTCTAAAGAAAATCCCCCATGCCTCAAAACTGCCCCTAACCACGAGTTAAGTCGCGTCGGCCAGAGTACAGCACGACCATGCCATGTGGCATGGGGCCCCTGTTCCATATCTCTGGTCATGACTTGCTGAATTTTTGGCATGGCACGGTCGGGTCTATGGGCATGGGGTCCCATGCCAGTTCTCTGAATTTGGCTGACCTCTTCTTTGATTCGAAACTCGTCTTCTTGGCCCTCCCTTCTACCAATACTAGCGGATTTTCTCGCTTTCCGAGCAAGAACTCCTGAAAACACGAAACACCACTATATGAGCAAAATTCAGACCAGAAAGGAGGCTAATTCGACCCTTTCTCCTCAAGATCAAGCATGAAAACAATGGGAAAATGGATCAACTAGGGGCTAAACGGTATCAAACAAAAACAAAGAAAAACTAAACTACAAGAAGGAAAATAAAACCCTAGTTTAGAGTATCCTAGTCAGTTCTGATACCGAAAGAAATAAGATTCCCTGGTAACGATGCCCAAAACTTGTTGTCTTAAAATATATCGTAAGTGCACGGTGTAACTGTAACTAGCAACCGACGAGTACGGGCTATGTCCACAAGGAACTCGCTTTCAATTACCAGAACTAATTTAAACACTCAATCTAGGCATAACAAATTTGTGAGTTTAACCACTATCTAATGATTCGAGAAATCAGAATATTAAAACACTCAGGTTGAAATTAACGGTACAATTACGTCAGAGAATCAATCACAAACCCTATCAAATTCACCCAAGCATGCATTATGAATGGATGGATTGTTAATTAAGCCCATCTCCTCCCTCTTTCAAGGGTCGAAGACTAATCTAGGAAACAAAAATCACCTATTTTCATGAGATTAAGTTAAAGGATTACAAGGTTTACAATATATAATCCCGACTAGAACTTCAATTATTTTCATATCAAAATCCTAATTGCCTACTAAGTCACGCTAGGTAAAGGTTTCACCTCTCAATGCTCCCCTAAACCCGAATAACAATGGATGAATGCTCTTTCGAGCAATTCATCGAACACATGATGTGCATAGTAGAAAATATGAACACAAGCATGGGGAAAGTAGGAATTGGGGCTAAACCATGATTCAACTAAACATAATCGGCATCAATCACAACCTAAGTTGAGAAATTAGCCACTAAATATCACAACAATCACAAACACAAATAAGCGAATGAAAAGCATCGACTAAAGGCGAAAACATGAATTGAAACTGCAAGAGAGAAGGGGAAGAGAAGCGTACTCAAATTTGAGAGCAACGATGCATTCCATAGTAAAACTTGGAATTAAACTTTGAATCTAATCTAAAATAAAGTGTAAAAGTATTGAAGAAAAATCCTAAAAATCGCCCCTAAAGAATTCTCTCTAAAGAAAATCCCCCATGCCTCAAAACTGCCCCCGACCACAAGTTAAGTTGCACAGGCCAGAGCACGGTACGACCGTGCCACGTGGCACGGGGCCCCTGTGCTGTATCTTTGGTCGTGACTTCCTGAAGTTCTGGCATGACACGATCGGGTCTATGGGCATGGGGCCCCTATGTCAGTTCTCTGTATTCGGTCGATCTCTTCTTTGACTCGAAACTCGTCTTCTTGGCCCTTCTTTCTACCAATATTAGCGGATTTTCTCGCTTTTCTGGTAGGAACTCCTTAAAACATGAAACACCACCATATGAGCAAACTTCATACCAGAAAGGAGGCTAATTCAACCCTTTTTCCTCAAGATCAAACATGAAAATAATATAAAAATGGATCAACTAGGGGCTAAAATGAGATTAAAATAGAGGCTTATCAATACTCCCCTTTACCCATGTTTGAAAGTAAGAAAAGGAGGGCAATGAGGAGTTGGTAAAAGTAACTCTGCCCCCTCCCTTCCCCCCCCCCCAACCCCGTAATTTTCTTTACACCCCAAAATGAGGTGCAAAGAGGAGTAAGGAGGGTTAAAGAGGGTATTACCACCACAAATCTCAATATAATATATTTTAATCTATTTAGTAAGGGTAAATGTCAATTCTTTCACTTACTCTTAATTACTTTCTTATTTTTTTAGATAAGAGTTAGTCATTACTCTCCATAAACTCCCAAATAAAGATAGGCAACTTACTCTTATTTACTCTCCCTCACTCTTATTTACTTGTACTCCTCTAACTTACTGTCCTCCCAAACGAACCCTTAGAAGCGTCTATTTTCTTGAATTTGACGTATTTGAGCCAATGCCTATTTTGTTGAGTTTTGGTTCTTAAAGGCTTAGAGTCTAATTACATGCCCTTCACTCTGTGTTGCACCTCTATTGTAAGTAGCTTAATTTATCTTCCTTTTTTTGTCTAAATAGGCTTTGGGATTTTTTGGGTTATAATTTCTTAGTTAGAATTGGTTAACTCTACATTTGCATCTAAATTGGTATGATGTACTCAATGTGGCCTTTGTAAGGCATGCGCAATTTGATCTGAACTCAGCTAATTGTCTCATACCTGGATCTCTTTCCTTTCTTTTTTCCTTTTGTATTGGTTTTCCTAATTATTGCTACCTTAGATTTTGGTACCAAGGATCAAATGCAATCCCATAAAAACCCATTATTTCGAGATACAAGGGGAAAATATGAAGACGAGTTGGAACTTCATTAGATGGAGAAAGTAGAGGATCGCTATTGGAGGCCTTTGTTGATGATGCCATTGATTAATTTTAACAACCATCAAAGTCCATTGTCTTCTCAAGGCAAAAGAAAAGAACTCTACATGGTAATTACTGATGAAGAAAAACTCGCATTGCCATTAAAACATCTAATGTTGACTCAAGGGTGAGATGAAAGTGAGAGTTGCAGGGTGGCCTTTTTTTTTTTTTTTTTTTTTGCGTGCTTCATATTTGCTATGAAAAGAAGAGAGATAGCTATGAACTAAGGGGAGGAAGACAAAAATAACTGGTGGACGCGGCCCCATCATAATAGACCGAAAAAGAGAGGAATAAAGAATTAACATATTTAACAGGTCATAACTGATAAGTTTGAACTGTTTAGATTCATTATTTTTTTAATCAACTGTTCAGATTTGTCAACTATGATAATTGGAAAAGATTTCAATTATGTAGAATTTTGCCTAATAATTAGATCTGAATCTCATCTATGCACCTCCTATATATAATAAAATTGAAAAACAATATGATGATTATAAGTAGCTTTGATACCATTAAATGCTCAAAAATGATGTACGAGGTTTTCGTAGACATTATGGTGGATGCTAGTGATATAAAGATGTCACAGAAATTCACAAATCTTATCTATATATAGAAATTATCAATCGATGCAAGGAATGCAATCTCGTGCTTTCTGAATGGATTGTTAAAACATGGGTAAGTTTTAGTGAGCTCTATGATGTGATTTTGTCTTCAACATTATAATGTTTTGCTGTAATTTATGGAAAATTTACTATTGTAATCTTTTTCTTTCTTGTGGTAGGCACTCAATTTAAAGCTTTACAGAATTAACTAGCGTGTTTGCTTTTAGATCTTCAGGCTTGCTTTTGATAACTTTAGCTTTACTCTTGGTTTTATTTATGATTTATAAAAGTATGGAAGATTGGATCTCCATAATGAATTAAGAGTAAACAAAAAAGTGAATGGACTACTAAAATCTATAATTCATATAAGTAATTTATTTTAACTTTGATACTTAACTAAGAGTAAACAAATAAATGATGACTATTTTGTTAACTTTGTACCTATACATCTTATTTGTTTTTTTTTTTGCCACTTTTGATTAGGATACAAGATAGGTTATCAGATTTTATATTAACGAATTCATTTGGACAACATAATGATTCAAAAGCTTTGCGTACTCATTTGAACATAAGAAGATGCTTAAATAGTAGATGAAGGGTTACAAAAATTTGCTGGCAATTTGACATGAAAAGGTTCAACATTAACTTAAAAGTCATCATACTTCTCATTGTTATTTATAAAGATGTATAAGAAAAATGATATCACTTCATCAAAAATGCTCAAACATGACTGTTTGTGCCAAAAATGTGTCATTTTTATGATACTTTTATGCCTAATTTATGCTCGTTATAATCATTATTTTTAGGTTTTTTATTTGATTTTATTTTGTTTTGTAGGTATTGAATAATTTGGGGGGAAAAAAACAAGACAAAAACACTTAAATTCTACCCATTCTCGCTCAGTCACGTACAAGTCACATTACCCCTTTCCCCGTTAATCCTCTCTTTCTCTCTCTTATCGGTCCCCAGACCCCCAAAACCCCAAGAAACACCCGACCCCCTCCCCCTTTATCTCTATCTCTCTAGCTCATCTTTCGCTCTCTCTCTCTCTCTAAACCTCCAAAGTCTTCCACCATCTTTATCCCTATCCACCACTCCAAACGCCAGCACATCACCACCAACGCAGCATGCCAGCACGACGTTATCTTTACCATACACGACATCTACGAATCAAGGGTTGAGATTGAACGAGTTTAGGTATAAATCAAAGGCAGCAGCGATCGAAGCTAATTAATTAGGTAACAATCTAGGGTGTAGGTTCGGTTTAGTTTAAGCATTAGGTTTAATTTTAGGTTTAATTTCGTTTTAATTTCAGTCATTCGAAATTTAGGGTTTGTTTTCAGTTTAGATTTCGATTTTAGATCTATTTTCAGCGTTTAATTTCATGTAATCAAGCTGTGATTTGCTAATTTCAAATTGCCATTCATGAAATTCAGTTGTAATTGCAACATTTTTAGGGCTAGTTTTGAGTAATTTGGAGACATTTTCCCCTCCCCTATTTCTCTTCTTCAGTTGCTATGCTTGATTTGTTCATGGCTGAAGTAAGATTGTATCAATGCTGGATTGTGGCACGGGATTAGACGCCATGTTCTTACTCAGTTCATCCGGGCTGTGTTCCATCAAACTCTAGGTTAGCTACTGTTCAGGTCCAATTACTATTTTAGTGCTCTAGTTTCTGATTCTCTGTTTTGGGTTTTGTTGGTTTTGCTGTTACTTTGTTTCGATTCAAGCTTTGTTCAATTCTACATTTATGGTTATCAATTTCTGCGTTCTTAGATGTAATTTAATCTTGCTCTCCTGTTCTTGTGCCCTGTTTTGCTTTCTGTGCTTGTCAAGGCTGTTTCTGGGTTTCCATTGATAACGGGCATAGAGGAGGTTGGGTTGAGTTAAGTTGTTTTTCTATTTGTGTAAGTTGTTATTGTTTTAAGCTAATATTGTGGCTTCTTATCTTCCAGGTTAGGGGGTTGAATTTAGTCTTTTCTTGCTGATTTTTGAGTATTGCCAGGCTTTAGTTAGTTCATTTAGTTTATCCTAAGCTAGTTGGATGGTGATGAATGTGTTAGATTCTTAGTTTAAGGGTATCAGTTCTCTTTGAATGATTTAATTTTGGGTTAATGTTGTTAACATTAGATTAATTAGTTAATCCACTTTTCTATGACCTTAATCTTTCCCATCGTCCATGTGGAGATGACCCTCAAGTACTATAACGATAGTCATATACTTGCGGCACTTTATTTTTCATTCCAAATTATCGAACAAGTTTTTAGTGCCCTTGGATGACGGCATGAGGTTAGGTCCTATTTTTATTTTCTTAGCTACTTTCTCATTAGTTGCATATGTTCTGTCTTACTTTGTTCATTTCATTATTAATTGTTACTTAGCTTGGTCATGTTGTGAAAAAATCCAAAAATCCAAAAAAATTAGAAAAGTCTAAAATCCAAAAAAAAAAAAAGAAAAACTTGAAAACCCCTAAAAATTGAAAAAACTTTAAAAACTTTAAAAATAAAATGTCAGTTCTCCATTTCCTGCAATATAAGCATAAACCTTTTTGGAGTTATCTTTCAAGGCTTAATGATTATTGTGCTCAATTGAATCATCATTTTCAAAAATAGAAAATTTGTAAGGTCATTGCTTTGGGTCTAAATGTTGAGTCAAGGTATTATGCTGAATCAATTTGTCCTGGAGGTTTAATAGAATTATTATCTAAAACCAAGATGAAGTTTGGGATTTCTTTGAAAAACTAGCTTGGGAAATCTATGCGTTTGAACAAGCTAATGAGAGTTTTAGATACCTAACTCATGGAGAGTATGATTTTCATGCTAACCTTATCCTCCAGGCCACTTTATGAGTTCATATGACCCATCTTATTCTTGTATGCTTTCTGTTTTGTGTGATTATTATTAATCTTCTAATCATGATGCTCATACTTGTCCTTATCATGCTTATGTTAATGCTACATGTGCAAGTTTTGAAAAGAAGTTTAGTGAAATGACTGATCAAATGATAGAGACCATGAATGCGAGAATTGCTACATGTTCTCAATGTTTTAACCAAAATAGGAAGACTTATAGTGAGTTTGATTCTAGTTTAGGATCTCCTAAACCTGACATTAATCTCTATGATGATTTTGAACCCTTTTATTCTGCTAGGCCTGATTTGAATGAAGACATGTATTTGCCTAGTCTGGATCAAGAGAGTGACCTCCCTATGTCTCTATCACCTGACCTTGCACCCCGTACTAACTCACCTAAGGGCATCACTAATGATGTCCTAGTTTCTGCCGACCCACCCACCACTCTGAACGAATTTTGTGAGTCTAAGGTGAGTGAACAATCTGATACTGTTAACAACTTGGATATAAGCGTCACACCTGAAGTTGAGTCTCATGATTTATATGAGTCACAGGAAGATATTTCACAGGAGTTATGCGATGGTGTAACTGAACCCACTATTTTGGACTTTGATGATGATATTCTTTATGCAGAATATGAATTTTTTTCATGTGTGTTTAATGCTACTGAAGGTCTTGATGTGGGTTTTCATGTTAAATATGAATCATTCTCTTTTGATCCTATCATTCCTGACATTCTATTTAAATTAGATGATAAAATTCTGTATGTAGAATATGAATCTTTTTTCTTGTGAGTTTGATATCCATGAAAGTTATGATGATGGTTTTTGTGTTGACTATGAGTCCTTTTAAACTGACTTCCTTTTTAGATATTGCAAGTCTAAATTTGTTGAGTCTGAGATCATTGCCACTAAGAATTTTGCTTTAGATAAGACTCATACGCATATTGGACTTAACAGACTTGTGAACTTTGCACCCACTATTTTGCCTGGATTGTTCGTTCATGATAATATAGTTTCTAGACCAATGACCTCAATACTGGCTCATTCTGAGTGTGTTCATTTCTGTTCTGGTTGGGCTCAACTATTTGATAAGTTGCAGCGGGCCCTTACTTGTACTTTATTGGCTAGGTGGATGTACTCTTTCTGGCTCCAACTCACAGCTTTTCACTGTTTCTATGTGATTAAAAGTTGGGCTTCTTTGTTTGATAAGCTGCTACATGCTTTAACGAGTTTTGATTTGAGTAGCACTTTTCAGCTTATTATGGAGTGGCTGATGCTCCAAGGACCTCTAGCTAAGCGGATTTCCAGAGGTATAGCTTAGGTGTACTTTTGCACCTGACCTGGTATGATCATTCTAACTTTTCTCTCTTATTCTTTTCATACTTCGTTGTAGATACTTAGGACTGTGATTGTATGGGTGATCAATCTTGAGGAGCAATTTGGGATTGTTGAGCCGTATGGGCTATGATCACCCTTGATTGTATTATTGTTTTGTGAATACTTAATAGTTGTGAATATCTAGGATTGCCCTTGTGCATGTTCTAGTTTCATTATTTGGTTTCCTTGAATTTGTGTTTTGTTCCCTTGGTTTGGTGTCTTGTTTCTTTAGTTTGGTGAGTTTTGGTTTTTCTTTGGTCTTGTTTTTGTTTAATAGTTTCCTTTTGTTTCCTTTTTGGTGTTTTAGTATTTTTTTTTTTGTTTCGTATTTAGCTTTTATTTCTTTTGTATTTTGTTTTGTTTTAGGTTCCTTTTGATTTAGCTTGGTGTTTAGTACGTTCTTGGTTTGGTTTTGTTTTTATTTTGTGTGATTATATTTGTTTTGGTTTTGATTGGTTTTGTTTTCTTTTAGGTTTTGGTTTTTTTCCCTTTATTTAGTTATTTTGCTTTTTGATGTTTTGTGTTTGGGTCTTATTTTGTTTTGGTTTGGTGTTGATTTTGGTCATTTAGTGGTTTGGTTTGTTTTAGAGTTAGTTTGTTTTGGCTTTTCTTTTGAGATTTTGATTTTAGTGATTTTATGTTTGTTTTTGGTTTTGTTTGTGATTTTTATTGGTATCCTAGTTTGTATATATTTGTGGTTTCATGTGGTATAGCTGATGTTATTGCTTTTTAGCGCCTTAGTTCTCATAATGAGGACATTGTGAAGTTTTAGTGTGGGGGTGAGATGCCCATTTGTACATACTTTTTGAAAAATTTTGAAAAATCCAAAAAAAAAATTTTCATTTTGTTTTTGGGGACGTTTCATATTTTTTCTGATTAGCTTGAATCCCTTGTACTTTGATTATTAACTTGTATATCAGTAGGATGTGCATAAAAGGTCTTCGGCCTCAGTATATCATTCTAAACCCTAATTCTAACCCCAATTATTCATTATAGATGTGTAATCCAATCCTTTTTTTATCCCTTCATCATTATCTTAGGGTCTTAGTTTCTATTATCGGCTCTCCCACCTGTCTTTAACACGATTACTTTGATTTGTAATCCAAGGAAAATGATGAATAAAGAAAAAATGGAATAAAAACTTGGAATGATAAGTATCCCTTTGAGGTATGTGCTACTGGGCGTTACCCTTTGAAGTACGTGCTATTGGGCGTTACCCTTTGAGGCAATACTGCTACTGGGAAAACTTACTTTCAATGTTAATATGTCAATAATGTAGTTGTGTCTGTCAAGTGAGATTGAGTTGATTCTGGTGAGCTTAAGTCCTAGGATGATGATACACATGCACACAAGCACTATGATGGATTCGCAGCTCTGATGTACAGTGGGGTGAAAAGTTAGTGCTCTGATGTCATCCATGGGGATTAAGAGCCTTGATATGTACATTATATCTATGTGCGGGCTAATATCTTTGTTACAAGGGTGATTTGGGTCGGTTAGAATTTGTACAACTCTCTCTCTTGTATATACTTTTGTTTTGACTATAAACCCAAAAAAGATTTTCTATTTTTCTTCCTCTTTTTATCTTTCTTTTCTAAGATTTTGTGGGTATATCTTTTGAAAACCCTCACGAGACTTTACTCATCCACTCCGAAAACCGAGGTGTTCAAGGGGCTTGTTGCATATGCTAAATACAACCGTGAATCCTATCACAGTGAGTTAGAATTTTCTTTTTCTTATTTTCTATTTCTTTTTAGTTTGTTTAGTTTGTTTTACTCGAGGAAGAGCAAAATCTTGGTGTGGGAGTATTTATTTGTGCTAAAAATGTATCATTTTTAAGATACTTATATGCCTAATTTATGCTGGTTATAATCGTTATTTTTATGTTTTTATTTGATTTTATTTTGTTTTATAGGTATTGAATAATTTGAAAAAAAAAACAAGACAAAAACACCTAAATTCTACCCATTCTTACTCAGTCACGTGCAAGTCACGTAAACCCTTTCCCCCTTAATCCTCTCTTTCTCTCTCTTCTCAGTCCCCAGACCCCCAAAACCCCAAGAAACACTCGACCTCCCCTTCATCTCCATCTCTCTAACTCATCTCTCTCTCTCTCTCTCTCTCTCTCTCTCTCTCTCTCTCTCTCTCAACCTCCAATGTTTTCCATCATCTTCATCCCTATCCACCACTCCAAACGCCAGCACATCACCACCAGTGTAGCATGCCAGCACGATGTCATCTCCGCCATACACAACTTCTATGAATCAAGGGTTGAGATTGAACAGGCATGGGTATAAATCAAAGGCAGCGGCAGTGGAAGCTAATTAATTAGGTAATAATCTAGGGTTTAGGTTAGGTTAGGTTTAGTTTGAGCTTTAGGTTTAATTTTAGGTTTAATTTTGTTCTAATTTCAGTCATTCAAAATTTAGGGTTTGTTTTCGCTTTGGGTTTCGATTTTAGATATGTTTTCAGCCTTTAATTTCATGTAATCAAGCTTTGATTTGCTAATTTTGAATTGCCATTAATGAAATTCAGTTGTAATTACAGCATTTTTAGGGCTAGTTTTGAGTAATTTTGAGACTTTTTTCCCTCCCCTGTTTCTCTTCTTCAGTTACTATGCTCGATTTGTTCATGGCTGAAGCAAGATTGTATCGATGCTGGATTGTGGCATGGGATTAGACGAGCTGTTCTTGCTCAGTTCATCTGGGTTGTGTTCCATCAAACTCTAGGTTAGCTACTGTTCAGGTCTAATTACTATTTTAGTGCTCTGGTTTTTGATTCTCTGTTCTGGGTTTTGTTGGTTTTGCTGTTAGTTTGTTTCGATTCAAGCTTTGTTCAATTCTGCATTACAGTCATCAATTTCTATGTTCTTAAATGCACTTTAATCTTGCTCTCCTGTTCTTATGCCCTGTTCTACTTTCTGTGCTTGTCAAGGCTGTTTCTGGGTTGCCATTGATAACAGGCAGAGAGGAGGTTGGGGTTGAGTTAAGTTGTTTTTCCATTTGTGTAGGATTGGTTTGATTATTGTTTTAAGCTAATATTATGGCTTCTTGTTTTCCAAGTTAGAGGGTTGAATTTAGTCTCTTCTTGCTGATTTTTGAGTATTACCAGGTTTTAGTTAGTTCATTTAGTTTATCCTAAGCTAGTTGAATGGTGATGAACGTGTTAGATTCTTAGTTTAAGGGTATTAGTTCTCTTTGAATGATTTAATTTTGGGTTAATGTTGTTAACATTAGATTGATTAGTTAATCCACTTTTCTGTGACCTTAATCTTTTCCATCGTCCCTGTGGAGACGACCCTCAAGTACTACGACGATAGTCGTATACTTGCGGTACTTTATTTTTCATTCCAAATTATCGAACAATGACTAACGATTGTAGTAGGTGCATTGCATCTGCTAGCCGACCTCTTGAGAGCTCCCAGTACATTCCAAAAATCTTACAAATTTCATACATGTTCAGCTAGATTCTAGCTCCAAATAATGCTTAAATTTGAAATTTTATATCCGTTTTATGCTTTTGTAGGTCATAAGTTAAGAGGAATGACTCTTGGAGCTTTTGATGATCAATTGAGTCTAAAACATGCAAAAGCAGGCTCAGGATTCAAGTTCATCGAGGTTCAGGGTTAAGAAGAAGATGAAGAAGGGTTAGGAATATGCGGCATGGCCACGCCAGAGTGGCATTTCCATGCTAGAACCTGCAAAAGATTTAGAAGTAGCTGGCACAGCCATGCCTGAAGTGACTTAGTTGTGTCAGGCCCTACAATGTAAGGAAACCAAGCCCAGAAAGATGACACAACCTGCTCATGCCATGTGGCATGACCATGCCATCTTTAAGGCTGCTTGTATAAATTCCTGACATGCTCTTCCCTTGTAAATTTTAACTTATCTACCTTTTGGTTATCAAATTAGGGGTTTTAGGAGTAGTATAGAGTTAGACTAGATTATTATAGCAACATTGTGAATTAATTACGCTCTGATTTCTTAGAAATTACTTCTCTTTCTTTATCTACTTTCATGTATTTGCAATTTTTTTTTCTTACTTTGCTTTTAGCTTGATCTTTGGTATTAAATTAACTTGCTTTTGCAAGAGTAATGCTTAAAGTTGTTGTTTTTCATTCTAATTTGGCCTTCCTCCTATTTTTAACACTCAATACCACATTCTCGTGCATTTTAATGGCATTCCTAACTCCCCCCACCCCTTCATTTTTGGAGTTAAGGTTTCAAAATCCATTTTTGAAGTTTGATTTTTTGGTTCAGTCACATGTTAGGTTAGGATATTCAAGATTGGATTAAGGAGAATAAGTGAGGAATAAGTCTCAACTCACACTATCTATTTCACTCATGCCCCCTTGAGGGATTTAAGCTTTCTGTGTAAAGTTCTCTCTCTATCCTCTTGTGTTTCATTTAAATTTAATTCTTTTGTGTTTATTGTAAGATTAATGAAATTTTAGTTGACTTAATTACACGTGTTAGCCAGTCTAATATTTTTATTACATTAATTATATGGATTAGCTAATTACAAAAGGCGAAATCAAGTTAATTATTGCATTTCTATATGTGTATTTTATGTAGATTTGTTTTGGATTAAATTTTATCTAGCATCTAAGCTTAAAAATTGAGAGCTTGACAACCAAACCCATTTCGAACCATCTTAGCACACCTTCCTCTCTCGCTAAAAAAAAAAGAAAGCAAAGATGAAAGTTGCATAGCTAAGATAAGGAAGGAAAACAGGGGGCGAAAGAGGGGGGAGAGAGAGAAAGATAAGACTGGTGGAAAGAGAGGATTATGAGTTCTCTAGCTAGGAACTCAATCAAATACATACACACCCACTCATAGAGAGAGGGAAAGAAGGAGAAAAAAAAGGAGAGAAAGAGAAGTAGAAGAAAAAGAAGATACTAATGATGATGAAGAAGCAGGAGGGGGAGGGGGAAGGGGAGGAGGAGGAGGAGGAGGAGGAGAAGAGCAAGGCACGAAGGAGAAGTAAAAGGCAGCGAAAGGGTAAGGGGAAGAACATACCCAAGAAGAAGAAGGAAGCAGAGAGCAGAGAGGAAGAAGAAGCAGTGACATAAAGAAGAGGAGGAAAAAACTAAGTGAAACCATTTCCAACTCCAATTCAATTCATCCTAAACCTAAGAAACCTAGGTGGGTAGTTTCCATTCTTAAATTAATAGTATTTTGAACCAACATTGTTATGTTGATTAAAGTTCTCATTACATGTGGTTGAACGAGGAGTATGAGATTGAAACTGTGCATTCAAGTTTATACATAGTTTGAGTAAATTCTAGTGTTGTTGAGGTTGTTGTTTAGGATTGAATTTGGGAACTTGAAGAATGGAAGAGGAGAGGCACTATTTAGGAAGTCTTATGTGAGGATTGTATGATTTGTATTCTAATTCTCCACTCTATGGATTGCAAGTGCTTGAACACCATTAAGTTTCATAGGAGACAATGAATTTTGAGGTTTAGGATGCATTTTGAAAAAAAAAGGGAATTATAGAACATCAAATGGGGCCTAGAAACTTTGTTGTTGTTCTTTGTCGCTGCCGATAGAATAGAACATGAGCTGGACTTGTCTACTACCGTTTTAGTCTCGAAAAGGATCCGTGAATGGGTCTATAGATAGCTCCATCCAGTTCTATTCCATCCTTCCTTTTTGTTGGATATTACCTGTGGTTTTGTCAAAAATTGAACGGAAATTGAAACTAAAACTGATCATTCATACAAGCCAAACTAGAGCTAAATCTAAACATGAGCTAAACCTAAATTAAACCCATTTATGACTCCTCTTTCTAATGAGTGGTTTCTACAAATGATTGCAAATGGGTAAGCACCTTCACATGCTAAATCGCTATAATTCAAATTCTTGTATAAGCGGCTGTATGATCTACGCATGTGATGGCTGTCATTGGAGATTATACAAGACCTTAGATAAATTGGTCAATAGGTGGGTTGACCCGACTTTGTGTTGTTGTTTTACTATTATTCTTTTTAATTAGTTCTCCAGTCTTGTTAAAGATAAAAATACAACAAACACATGCATTTGAATGTGGATTAAATGTACATAATTGTTGTTCTTATGTGTTGTAAGTGCTATACAAAATCGTTATTGATTAGATTAGCTTTTGAATGGACTTGAAGAAAGTCTGCATTTGAATGTGATTTAGAATAAGTTGAATTTGAATATGAATATGAACTAAACATTGGGGTTTAAATGAGATTTGAAATGGGAAAAAGATGAAATAAACATTTTTAACTACAATCTTGTCATTGGCAACAAGTGGCCATCAATTGAGTTGGTCACCGATGTCGGTCAAAGATGTGGAATTTGGCAGCAATTTACATTATAGCTAAGAATATCGTTCATAACTAAATTTCAATGATAGTTGTTCAATATCAGAATCTGTGGTTATAGCTAATTGTTTCTTACTAGATGAATTATTTTGTTAAAAGCAAGTTTGGAAGGAACAATTAGAAATTTTTTGAAATGTCCTTCCTAAATGAATTTGTTTCAATCAAGTTGTTTTAGCGGGATAAAAAATCAAGTAACATGGGACTCCTGATGTGTTTGCATTATTCTAGTTAACCTATACGGTATAGGTTAATAGTCTAGAGCTAATGAATGGAGTCTTGGTCTTGCAGTTATGTTATAGGATACCATATGGTCTAGGATTCCTAATTATCCTATGTGGTTCAGGTTAATAGAGCTTGTCCTTGACTTTAGTAGGTCCTAGAAGCCTAAGTGTCAAGTGGGTTGTGGTCACCCCAATCTAGAGGGCACTCGTATCTTCATGTGGTTCGACACTTGCTCAAATGGAAGTGGAGCAACTGCTTATTAAAAGATGTTGATTTGAAATGTGAAAAAAGTTTTCTTAACTAACCAAATCATCTCATTTGAAATCGGCTTTCCTTTTGGCCTTCACTTAAAGTTGATGCCTTGATATGCTCTAGCAAGCTGTGTATTCTTTTGCCAAAATATGTTTTCCATGTAACTTCCGGTTGGTTTTAAGAGTCAAATTTCAGTTAAAGTGAAGTAAGGTTCACTTGTTATATTATTAAACCACTGATTCACGCTTTCTATTGTACATACTTATAACGTGCAAAGATTTTGGTTTCATAATGTCGATTGCCTAGTAATCGCATGGTTTGCTCACCTCATTGTTTTCCCCCCTGCTCCAGGTTCATAGTAAGTGCGCATAGCCAAATGAAGGTTTATGCTTTTGTAGGTTAATGACCTTTTTTTGTGGAAACTTGCTAAGTGGATACCTCGAGAAGTTGTTATGTTCAAGTTAGTAGCTATGTGTAAGTAAATAGAAAGTGTTGCAGGACACGCATGTATGTAAAGACTCTAGTTTGAATAGTCTAAGTTGGCTCTATTCACCCAATTTCTCCTTTTGTCCCAACACTTATACTTTACATTAATCTACATGTTGAAGTTCATTAATAATTATTAGTAGTGCATCAGTATTGCCTCCATCCTAAAATAAATATCCGCTTTGATTATGCATGAACTTTAAGAAATATTAGTTGGCAAAGCTTTCAAAACAATATACTAATAATAGTATCGTTTTACTATTGAGATATTTTATTTAAAATTTAAATAATATGAATTGGGACATATATAAATAGTTATAGTACTTGTTTAAACTCATTGCTCACCAAAGCCAACTCAAAATGCATTAAATAGTACAATTTTTTTTTTTTTGGTTTTTGGCTTCACATAGTGGCCTCACTTTTTGATTCTGAAATTGGGACCAATTCTTAAACTTTGCTCCTACAACTAGAACATTCCTCACGCTTCATGAGCAAAATGTTGCAAATGGGTATATCATGTTTCATGTAAATTATTTTTAGGACCTCTTAATTTTAGAATAGATTTTCAATTACCTTTAATATTGGTGAAACTATTAAATTGTGCTTTTCTGAGATGAGGGACCATCTAAATTTTGAAATTACTAAATAACCCTTATCTTTTAAGGTTGGGGAATGAAGTACACCAATTGGAGCCCCGCGGAACCCAAAAGTCCTAAAAAGCCATCTTGGGTACCTTTTTCTCTCTTTCCCCTTTCTCTATCCATCTCTCAACACCACCACTGTGTATGCAATTGTGAAGATCTTCGTTATTGTTAGCAAGGAAGATAGACTATAATTTGTGAAGTTACGCTAATCATATAACAATCGTGTGTGATTTTCACTTTGCCTTGGATTTGATCTTGTTTTTTGTGTTCAATTTTGTGATGGGTGAAGTCGAGTATGATGTTGGAAGTTATTTCTTTATGGGTTAGTTAATTTCAAGGGTTTAAACTGATTTGGTGAATTTGTGATTATACCTAATAATTAGAGTTTGAAAAGCGAAAGAATTATTTGTTTGGAAATTTATTTTGAAAAAATTAGGAATTTGATCCCTATAAATTTTTATGGTTTCATTTTGGTTGTGGTTGCATCACTATGTTTAAATGGAAAGTGATTTGAGGCAGTTGCTATATATGATTCCATGTTCTGGAAGGGGTTAAACCTTCACATTAGAGCTAAATTTACTAATAATTTGTTTTAATTTTGCATTTGAAATATGAATTTAGAGTTTCTACTGTGTATGTTGCAGACTCTGTTTATTTGTAGGGTTCAGATGTTCTTAAAGGATGACTATGATCTCTTTTGAACAGATAACTAAAAATTTACCAGTTCATTATAAGGACAGAATGTTTACCATAATGAATGTAAATTTGGATAAGTACCAGGCCATAAATCTATTTAGGATTGTGAAGGTAGTAGCTGTGGAACATAGGGTAACATTTCCTAAGTATGCTGGATTTAACTGGCATCCACCTGGGAGAGATAATCAAAGGTGGTCACCTAATTTTGATAATGAATGGGTGATGTTAGTTCATTAGTGGGATTAAGGAGTTTTGTGATCCCTATTTATATGCTTAATTTGGACAATTTGCCAAAAACAAAAGAAAAAAGGACTGTGCAATTTAAAAGCCCATTTGAACCTATAAGTAAGCCAACCTTGATTGATGCTAGAATGTGTAAGACAAAAATTGCATCAGGACAAGTCTAGCCCAGGTTAAAAGAAAGTACACATACAATAAAAGCATCTTCCATATCTAGGAGATAAAAATTAAAAATAAGGAGACCCTTACTTAGGGCTGCAAAAGGAAAACCCATTGTGTGTTAGTCTTAGTAACTCAGCAATCCTAGAGAACAACAAACCCAACCACATACTTCTTCCTCATTACAACCTTAGAAAAACTCTTATAAAGTTATGAATAGCTAAAGAAATCCCTTATCAAAGCAACTAAAGACTTCTTCTCAACCTGTAAACAGCCCTATAAGACCCTTAACAAGGTCCCAAACCAGCCCAACAACTAAAGCACCTGTCCCCACTACACCTACTTCCTCATCACAGCCTCCTACTAAAGGCGTATCCCAGTTGCTGCTGACCCCAACAAGACCACCTTCATCCCCATCACAACCTCCTCTTGAAGGTCTATCCTATTTGGTGCTAACCCTAAGAAGACCATTAATAAGGTCTCAAACTAGCTAAATTGCAACTAAGAAGGTAATTTGAACCTTCTTCTATGACAACATCAAGAAGAAAAGAGAGTATAGCCAAGCCCCTGAACCTTAGTCAATCACAAACATTCATCTACTCAGAGCAAGATTTGTTAATTGTAAGGATTGGCTTATATGAATATCAGGATTTTGATGCGTTGGATTCACGTCAACCATAAATCCCTTAATTAGATAGTGATGTTGATGAGAATGTGGAGGAGCCAATATAGGAAGATTTCGATTCAGATAGTGAGAACAGTGAGTTTAGAGGAGATGAGCATGAGGAGTCTAATGAAGTATCATTAGATGAGGAGCTAGATAAGAATGAGGTGCTTGATCAATCGGATTCGGAGGTTGACACTGAGTAGAAGATAACATTAGATCATGAGGATATAGATGGTAATGAGAGGCATGTGATTGTAAGTAAGATGGTAAAGGTGCACAAACATAGGAGGTTGTGGAGCAGGAATAGAGACGGGAGTGTGACTTTGAAAAAAAGATGACATCTTCACATGCAAGGAAGACCTTCTAGCAATCATGAAGGACTTCTATATGTAGTAAGGAATTTCTTTGAGGAAGGTTAGGAATGACAAGAGGAGGTATGCCTAAAAGTGTGCAAATTTGGATTGCACCTGGAGAATACATGCATTTGTGCTTGTTGACAAAAGCATATAGATGATTGGGAGACGTCCAAGGAAGCACAAATGTGGTAGGACTGAAGCTAACAAAAGTGCTAGTTCAAGATGGGTTGCAACCTACCTGCTGTCATATTATAGGGCAAACCCAAAAGTTGCTATTGAGCATATGGAGGACTTTATAATGACAAAGTACGGAGTGAGAGTTCGAAAGCACGCTCTTTAGAAGGCAAGGAAACTTATGAAAATACAAATTAGGGGTTCTCATGATGATGGGTATAAGACACTTCCATAGTATATGGAGGAGTTCAAGGCAAGGAACCCTGAGTCATTTTGTTTCATCAAGTACACATATCAAGCTCCTAGGAGGAATCCTACATTCAACAGGTGTCAGATTTGCATTGGTTTAGACATAATAGCTTTCAAAGGGCATTGTAGACCCTTGATTGGCATTGATGCTTACCACTTAAAAGGTATAATACATATGCCTCTCTGTTTCAGTTCCTATTTTAGTTTATATGTTTTATTAAATTCATTAATCACTGACAATGGTGCATGCCACTTCACTGGTTCATGCAAGGGGGTGCTTATGATAGCTATGGGCTTGGATGGGAACAATGGTCAGTTTCCCTTAGCTTATGGGATTGCACGATAAGAAAATAAGGAGCAATAAAGTTGTTTTCTCGAAGGCCCTACAAGGGCACTTGATGCAAGGGAGAATAGCTCTAAGTATACAATTATGTCTGATAGGCACAAGGTACCGGCACCTTTTTTTGTTAAGTGGCTATCTGTTATGCAAGGTCACCATTTTCCTATAATTATTTACTTAATGTGTATGTATATGATCAGGGCATCATCAAAGCTTTGCAGAATGTTATGCCCCCAGTATTAAGAAGGATCTGTGTGCTCCATCTGTATAAGAACTTTGCTGCAAACTACCATAGTAAGTGCATCTGTCTGAAAATTAAATCAAAGCTTTGAAGATGCATAATTTGCTTGTGCTGAATATGTCTTTCTCCTCCTCCTATTCCAATTACAAGATGCATGCTTCCATTGTTTCTTTTACAATGCTGCAAATGCATACTCTTCTTTTGTTTATCTGAAGGTCACGGATAAGATTAAGGAGAAAGAACTAGACCTGGCAAATGGATCATTCGAGTCGAGTACAGTTCGGGTCTTAGTTTGATTTGGGTCACTTTCGGGTCAACCATGTTCGAGTCGGGTTCGGGTGAAGTTCGGATTTGGGTTACTTTCAGGTTAATGATGTTCAGGTCGGGTACGGGTTCGGCTCGAGGGAAATTCGGGTCAGGTCTGTTTCAGTTTATCTACAGTAACCCGGTTCAGATCGGATATGAGTTGAGTCTAATTCGCGCCGGGTGGGATTTGGTTCAACGTTTGGGTCAACATCAGGTCAGATGCTGTTGGCCGAGCCTAATGTTTAGGCCTGACGGCCACATAAGCCGCTTAGGGCAGCCAATCTAATTGTCCCCCCTAACCTATGTAAGGGGGAATTAGGGGGCTAATTAGTGGTTACAGGAAATAAATACTCTCACAGTCTCTCACCTCCCTTTCTCAGGTTGCCTAACCATCCACCAGGGTTTCGGGTTTAGGACACAAACCCTAAAGGCGACTCTGATAGCTGCCTAGCATCACTACCGACGTGGACTATTCTCGGCAGTTAATTCCGCATTCCAGGTCAATCCTATTTATCTCGCAGATGTAAATCAGATCGGGTGTAAATTAAGTTGCATTAATTTCGAATCATAGTATAGTTTCAATGTAGTCATTTTTACACCTAAGTTATATTTAAAGGATAAAAACTATTAGATAAGCTCATTTATTCTATCTTCCACTTTTAATTCATATGTTAACGATTATACGTTTGTGTTAAATATTTAAAACACTTCTTTTTACTTGTATTACACACACACACACACACACACACACATACACATATACATATACACACACACACAGAGACACACACACACACACACACACACACACACACACACACACACATACACACACACACACACACACACACACACATACATATACATACATATATAGATATATACATGTATATATATAATATATATATATATATATATATATATATATATATATATATATATATATATATATATATATATATATATGTATGTGTATATATATATGTGTGTGTGTGTGTGTGTGTGTGTGTGTGTAATTAAAAGGGACTTTTGTCATGGAAAATCTAATGGGCTTAGTTTTAAATTTACTAAGAAAGTTAGTAACTTAGAAATACAAGTATATAACCCATCTCTGACCCTATATTAGGCGCGCCTTGCAATTATCCAAAGGATTATGTCTCGGCAAGTGAAGTTTCATGTATCTCAATTAAGGCCATGCGATGACAAAATTATTGAACCAACCTAATGCAAATCATGAGTCAATGGTCTCATTTGTAAGGTCCAATCCCAAAACATACATTGAAAAATGACCCAAAAAATTGAAAATAATAAAATTTTTATTTTTCCCCCGACATTGGTTCATAACTTCACCTTTGTCATATTTGGAGCTAGTAAATAGAAATAGGTTGGTTCAAATCTACATTTTCAATAATCAAATCAATATTCTTTGATAACTCGTTAAGTCATCATAATCAAAATTCAAAGATTTGTCTTTGTGAGATTAACAACTTGATCTGCATGTGTATAATGAGTCAAAACTCAAAAGCAACAGTAATATATGAGTATGGGTCAATTAGCATTCCATTTATGTGATTTTGAATGTTCATTATCGAAACTCAAGATTTAGAATTTAGTTGTCCAAAATTCAAATGAGTCACATTATTATGAGATCATGTGCAAACATACAATCTTGAATATGATTATATAGAATTAAACATGTTGTGAAGATGATTTAGAATGTAGATCAGTAGTGCAGTATTTTTTACAGTAGTCACATAATAATATTATAATCATAGCTTGCATTGCATTAAGTCATTAAGTGAATCAAATACTAAAAGAGGATTGCTAGATCCTAATAAGTTTAATAATTTGTTAATTGTGCTTATCTTTTCTTAATTCCTATTTTGACCAAATATTTTTTCTCTTATATTTTTACTACATATCTATCAAATTAAAAATTTAAAACTATTAACTATTTATTTTTTTCTCTTAAGTTTTTAATTGATTTCATTTGTAAAAATTCCCTCTTAAGTTATTTTTCTTCTCCCACCTGAACTCAACTAATTCAATTTTTGAAAAATTTAGAATTCCCCCGAAAAGTTTAAAGCCCAAAAAAAAAGTTATTGCTGATAATTTAAGAATTTTATTATTTTAAGAAGCAAAACCTAAGTGAAACTCAATACTGAAAACCCTTCACTACAGACTGGACAATTAAGACCATGATAGTTGCTTTGCTTAAGTCCCTCGTCTCTCGCCACCTAAAGTCCTAACCATTCCTCAGTCAGTCTCTTACTGACTGGTCGTCGCCTAAGCCTCCCTCAGTGTCCTACTCCCTGGTCGCCGCCTAACCCTCCCTCAGTCTCCTACTCGTCGGTTGCCGCCTAACCCTCCCTCGGACTCCCACTTATCGGTGCCACTAATTGAAATACATCAACAATATTATATTTTACCTTCTAGTTAAAGACTTTAATGACATTATTCACTATGGTTAATAGTTAGATTATAACTTGCTTCTTTATTAAAACTTGCGCTAAATTGCTGATTTGCTGTAGGAGCTTTTTTTCTAAACCTTGGCAATGAAATTTAGGGAATTAGGACTAGTTTTGGGTTGATGGGTTATGAGTACACTTTGGTTTGGGTTATATTCGGGTCGAGCATACTCGGATTCGGGTTTTATTCGGGTAAAATTGAGTCGGGTAAAAATCGCATCGGTTTTTAAATCGGGTATGGTTCGATTCGGGTTCGGGTTGCCCATGTTCGGCTCACTTCGTATCGGGTCACTGTGGATTGGATTTGAATTGGGTCGGGTCATTTCGGATATGGGTCATTTCAGTCATGCTAAAATTCGGGTCTCATTTAGTTATAGATCGGGCTAATTCGGGTGTTCAGGTCCAGATTGGTTCATCCCATTTTGAGTGTCGGTTCAGGTCAGTCGGTTCGGGTTTCGGGTCTCGGGTTAGTTTTTCCAGGTCTAGAAAGGTTGCAACATATCATTGGTTAGGGGTAGTGAACCATTAGAGCACTGGGATAGGTTTAAGTTTGATGTAAGCCTGAAATCTGATGATAACACAAATAATTTTGTGGAAAGTTTCAACAATGCAATTTCCAAACTTAGGGGGAAGCCAATATTGACCATGTTAGAAAAGATTCGAAAACTTGTTGGGCCATATTTGATCAAAGGTTTCAGAATACATCTTGTTGGGAGGGGAAGGTCACACTATTTATTAAAAAAAAAAAAGCGAAGGTTGATTGAAGAAGAATCTACGAATTGTCTGAGTTTTGTTCATGTTGGTAAAGGGAAATTTAATGTTGTTGATGGCTGCACCAACTTCATAGTGAAGTTGAGGGACCAATTTTGTGATTGTAAGAGATGATAGATTACTGGCTTGCGTTGCAAACATGGTGCAAGATGTATTTTGAGAATCAAAGGGAAGCTAGAGGATTATTATGCTCCATGGTTTTCTACTAAAAATTACTGGAAACTATATGACAACATCATTCATCCCATCTCTAATGCATGCATGTGGGGAGAAGCAAATTTGCTTACACTTGACCCACCATTTGAGTTGAGGAAAAGAGGAAGGCCAGAGAAGCATAGTAGAAGAGAGTCACAATCTTGTCCTAAGTCCCACAAACTGAAGGTCAAGCCCGGCATTTCTCAAGCACTAAAAGATGCAAGCAATGCAAATAGCTAGGGCATAACAGCTTGACCCGTGGGAGGCCTAGAGATGGCACTAGCATGCTAGTGGAGAGATACAAGATAAAGAAGAAGACCAGCAACAGACCTATTGAAAGGCCAAGAAAGACCCACAAAGCCAACCATGGGACATCAGCTGCCACAACAGCACCCCCAACCCAATCTAGCCAAGCTTAATCGTGTGAAATTGTTTTATTGTGCCTATTGAGCGGACAACTTATAGTAATATGTTATAGTTAATTGTTAACTTTGAATCCTTTATATTTTGGTTATAATTGAGGAAATACATGTTGAGCACTTCATGCTTTACAATTGCTATTAACTCTATTAACTACAAGTAGTTTGTATGGAAGAGTTTGGTGTGACTCGATCAGGAGTTGTTGATTTTTTGAGTTTATAGCAGTTTTTGAAAGTATCAGTTCAGATACTCAAAAAATTATGCTCAAATATTATTTCATTCACTTAATAATTTTACATTATCATTAAAAGTATGAAAGTAATTGTTGTCCATTTTCGAAATTTTTCACATCTTATGCATTTGAAATAGATTCTTCCATGGTTTTAGCTTGAATGAGAGGCCTTTCTTACACATTTGCAATTGCATTTTCAACAAACCGCTACTTTATCCTCATAATCACTTGGTAGATTGCTCCTTAATGATGAAGAGAGTTGCATTCTCAAACCTTTTCAAATTATCACAAATTATTAAACAACTAAAAAAATATAATTAAAATATTTGGACAAATTAAGGACAGTCACATAATTAAATATACTACTCAACATATTTTACAATTTATTTTACAAATTTTGGACATTTTATTAAAATTTACCATAAATTTTTAGGGTTCCAACTTCAATTTAATTTTCAGATTCTTACTTTTATTAAAAAGTATCTTTTCATTTTGCGACAAACAAAAAGTTGCAATTTCAAATGTGTAAGAATAGACAAGGGTATTAATATGCACGAAACAAAGAGTTGCAATTTTAATTTTTTTAAAAATTTGCTTCTCAGAGCTGTAAGCTTCAATGGAGAGCTTCAATTATGGAGCAAAGTTGCAAAGGAAGGAAAGAGAGAGGACAGAGGAATGTGGCTGAAGAAATGGGAAAGGATGAAAGCTTTAAATGTCAATTTTTGGCCATTGTGGGCCTTGCACCCACTTTTTCTTTTTCACATTCAACGTACACTTGATTGGGCGGGCATTATTGGTATTCCACATCTTGTACTTTTCCCGCCTAAATTAGAATAAAAATGTTAGGTCAGCAGCTCAGAATAGCATTGTTTAATAATTTCACCAACATTAAAGGTGTTTTAAAATCTATTCTCAAATTAAAGGGCCCTAAAAATAGTTTCCGTAAAAGAGGAGGTACCCATTTGTAATTTTTTGCTTCACGAGTATTAAAGTTATTCTTCCACTTCCACTATCTTCTCTTCTTAAAATGCAACCAGAAACCTCATATTGGTAATTGTCCAGTGTAATTGTCCAGCTCTAAGCAAAAGCCATCATACCTTCATCTTTCCCATATGGAAGCAAAACCAACTTACCTCGCTTCAAAGTCTAAATACCATCTATCAAAAGATTAACGTCAACCCGTCTTACAATTTTTATTGCTACAAAGCAAGGATGGGAAATTTCGAAGAGGCTCCATAATTGAAGCTACAACTACCTTCTTAATATCCAATAAAAAAATCAGGCAATTGCAGAGACAAGCAAAGCAAACCCTTGATAGCCATAATAAACGTGCAGTTGATGTTTTGTGCAAGCAAATCAATCGACTCGGTTGGGAGAGAATTGAGATAAATACACTGATATGATAAAAATTCTTTGACTTCATTAACAAACATTCGGTCTTTATCAAGAGAACTAAATATGGTCAAATCAATAGTGCATTATCGCATCAAAGAAGGACCACTTGGACCATATTCAAATGTAATGCAACCTCACTTATCAAAAAGGCCATGAAGAAAACATTTTTTCGCTTATCTATGCTTGACACATGGAATTGAAATTACACGGATGCTGCATCATTTGCAAAGATACCCAATCATATAAACATTGATAAAAAATGGTTTAAATATTATCTTCTACCAACTGAAGAAGATCCACATAGAAGTGAAAAAAGCACAAAATTCTTTTTACTAACGGGATCAAATGCTTATCTATGCTTGATGCACGGAATATAAATTACAAGGATACTACATCATTTGTAAAGATGCCCAATCATATATACATTGATAAAAAAAAAAATGGTTCAAATATTATCTTCAGCCAACTGAAGAAGATCCATATAGAATTGGAAAAACCATAAAATTAATTACAAAGGTCATGTTCTTAGTAATGATTGCTCTAGGCGGCGTTTACTAATGGGAACATTCTTTTTCATGAAAAATTGGACTTTTCTTTTCACAAAGAAAGTGTTGGCTAAGAGATGTAGTAAAAATTATGTTGCCAGAACTTTGGTTACAAAACCTTGAGCTCTACTATAAAGGATGCTTACAGAGCTTATTTGATTAAAAAAGCACTTCTGACAATGGAAGCAAATGGCCTTTTGATTGTGGAGCGAAAACAATATAAATCCAACAAAATATTGTAAAGCTACCTATTGATCTTGTGACTTCAAATTCAATGAAAAAGTAACTAGGACTGGGTTGGATTTTCAATTGTGTTTTCAACCACCTAGTAGCCTAATTTCAATGTTCATGATTGGGTTTTTAATGCAATCGAGTCACTCTAATACCAAGAAGCTCTATCAAGTGTCAACCATTGACGACTCTTCTATACAGTAGAAACATCATATGAAGCATTATCACCTCAAACTCTTGATTAATTGTTTGCAACATTGCAACTATGTATGATAGGGTCCATGAAGATGCATGGAAATAATAATTGTAAGATATCGCATATTGGTAAGAATCAATTTGATGATAGTGAAGCTTCTGCCAATGTTATTTGTGACCAAAGGCCGGTGGATGAAGTAAGATCTCATTTCCATATAAGAAGAAAGTAATTAGGCAATGATTTTTTTTCACTTTGGGTGTTTTATTCTATAAAGTTTTTTTTTTTGGGTGTACTCTATATAAAAGCAGAGAAAGGTGATGATATGAGCAGAGTCTGTAAAATGGTTTGGTGATGTATGAACATAGCCAATATCTTTTTTATATGATATGAATTATGTGTACACAGGGGCAAAGGAATGTATGCGCTATAGCTTTAGTTGGGTATGATGTGAATTTTGCATATACATGTAAAATAGAGGTTGCTCTATTTCTTTATTTCTACCATCTCCAAACTTTAAATTCTTAATTTCATTCTCTTGTCTTCTGTTTTTAGATTTTTCTTTATTCTGCATATGAATGTGAAAGGTGTAAGAAAGTCCAAGACTTGGGATGAAAAAGAATGAAATGCACAGTTTCTATGAGGGAGACAAGTAAAAATGGAATGTAGCTTCCTATTGCTTGAATTGAAGAGGGGATTCAAAACACAGAGCACTTATATTGTTCTGACACCTGATGAGTTTGGATTCCCCTTCTTAACATTTACACCTGTTGCTCCAAATCCTTGATTTATAGACTTTTTTTCTACCTCTACTCTCTAGATTTCTGATCAGTAATTGATTGAGTATTCAGATGGTGACTGAGGAGAATGAAGTTGTTAACCCAAAAACTGAAAATTAGAGGACAAAGAGGGGAATCAAAAATTGACCATAATATTGAACATGCTTTGAATACCATGCTTTGAATGAGGTACTAGTTCGAAGGATAGGGGCTCATAGGACAATGAGTTGATGTGTGATATCGATGATGAATACCATTCAACTTTTGTGGAACCCTAAGCATGGAATGACTATTGTATGTCTTGAGGTATTACCTTCCTGTTTTGATTCTCAACTACTGAGGATGTGGAAAAAATATAGAATAGGGGTTGACGGATAATTATAGGCCATCATCAGGTGTTGCAGAAGTTGTGTGCAGAGGTAACTGAAGATTTTGGATCTTCCCACCTCTTGCTTTTGTGGTTCCTTTAACCTAAAGGAAAAGGCCCAACTGCGATAGAATATAAGGAATGTTGGGTAGGCTCGAAGAAGTTCATGTTCGAGATGATTGTGTGCCTACTTTTAATGGAAGATTGAAATGAACATGAACAGTTTGCTTAAACCTAGCATGCATATTAAAATGACGGAGTGTCTGGTTAAGTGCAAAAAATGACTCTTAAGTACCCTAAGTTTTAGGACAACAACTTCTTTGTCCCTGACTTTTTGAAAATAACATTGGGTTACCTGTATTTTTTAGCAACAAACTTTTAGGTCCTTTTTCTTATTATTTTGGCCCTAAACTCTTAGAAATTTTCAACTTTGGCCCAAATTAGGTATTTTTAGTAATTTTACTATTTTTTTGGTTTTTTTAAGAAAGCTGCTTGTTTTGAATGATTTAACTTCCTATAATGACTTTACTAGTACTAGTTATCAAAATATACTACTTATATCATAAATATTATATTTTTTATGATTATAGGCCTACCATGATTAGCAAAATAATAAAGTTTAATTAGAGAGTTTTGATCATTACATGAACGTAGTTGGCGCTTGACTCCAGCGTTCTTTTACCTCCTGGTTTATATAGATTGCTAATCTTAACCACATCGCCCTTAGATCAGGCACAGCCCAGATCTATCTCATTTCCTGCCTCAAACCATAGTCACTAAGCAAATTTTATATTTTAAAGGATAGTGAGAATTTAACCAAGAAATTATAATATCTAAGACATAAGGTTCAATTGAACAATGGCCCTACTGGGAGATTTCTTTTATTAAAAGTTTGAAAGTAGAAATATTATAATGGAAAGATTGAAGTGGGACTTAAGCGACTAAGATCATCAGAGATGCTTGCTCATAGAGAAATGGAGAATCCTGACTTCTCTTTTGCTCAAGTGCACTCAAATAACCATGTCCCTTATCAGCAATTAGCCTCTCCTTTTATAGAAGAGATTTTTACTACATAGGATGACTAATGACTACATTACACGCTAATATTTTCACATGACTACAGTTGTTCTCACATGCCTACAGTAGATAACACTACTTTACTAACTTGATACTTGACAAAATAGTACAATAATGAAACAACAACTTTTCAGAACCTGTAATGCTAACAAGACTAGTCATCCATATTGAGATTCTATATGCCTTTATCTTCAATAATGTCTTCTAGTCCATCATTATCTAGATAAACATCAAAATCTTCATTTGTTGAAGATGCTTTGGATCCAATCTTCCAAATAACTCATGAAGATATCTTTTTCTCTTTTTTGATAAGAATTTTCTAGGTCCAATATCAAAAAGATAATCAAAGATATCTCTTAAAGTAACTCCTTCTACTTTCATATATTTGCTGAATTCATTATAATAGATGAAAGTAGTGTTCTTGCACTGCATTAGTGTTCTTCCTTGTTTAATCAATGCCCATATTGTACAAACCGATGGCTCTAATTAAAGTATGATCACTAATTAATTCTTGTCATTCTAGGAACCATTCTTGTTGTTGATAATTTGGATCGTCTAAATCAACTATTTGAATAACATAATTGCTTGGTTTGGCGTTTTCATTTTCATGCTCAATTATTGCGCAATATACTTCGATATTCAGACTTCTAATGTATGGAATTTTTGTTGAGCCATTAGGAGATGTGAGAATCTAATAGATCATTTTAAACATACACTTTTAAAACTTAGTTTTAAAAAGAATAGGAATTTCGAATCTGGGATTTCCATGAGCTAAACTACCATTCTATATTGCCAAGCTTTCATGACAAGGTCATCTGGAGAGATTAAATTTGCTTAGTCCCAACTCTAGATTTATCAGGAAAGAAGATCGTAGTACTCCATGATTCCCAAATATCATAAGAATAATTATAATAGTAGTCGATGTAGACTGTGTATCATTCGTTGAATCATTTTTCTTGAACATGAGAACTTGTTTTTCTTGAATATAACATAGACACCTTAGATAATTTATTTGCAATTCTGAAAGACTAAATCTTTATGATATTGGATAGGCAGAAGACAGCAGAACACAGCGTGATCTACTTTTTAGATGGAATTCCAAAATATTCATAAAGATTTTACTAGAAGGAGAAACCCGTTCTAACAGTAATGGCATTTTAGTTTGGATTTCCTCCTTTTTCCGACAGGAGTTCTGCTATGATGATCACCATTGGCGATTTCTTAAGTTAAACTATTTGCTAAAGGGTTTTTTGATCCTGTATATGTTCAATAGAGAAAGAAAACTGGTTAAGCCATAATTACTAATCCATAAGTCATCCTTGCGCTTGCATATTTGATAAATTCTTTTTCATAAAATCAAGTACTCTTTTGCTATTAGTTCAAATAAGAAAAGGTTTTGAGGCTAAAAAGATTAAGAATTTTTCTATTCCCCTTATGACTACAAGGATTTCTTTTTTCATTATAGGATAGTTGCATTCTGCTTTATTAAAACTTCCTCTAAAATATTTGCAGAGCTTTTCTCCTTCTTTGATTTTGAATACTACACTTCAGTGCTCATTGCTGGCATCTGTCTCAAGAATTAAATCATCTCCTTCATTAAGCAAAGTAAGAATAGGAATCTTTTTTACACATCTTTTTAAAGTTCTGAACAATCTTTCAATCACTAGGGGTCCATGTCCAATTTACTTCTTTCTTGAGTTTTTGTTGCAATGGTTTCCTTAATTTTGCTAGATCTTTGAAAGTCTAAAGTATAGGTAAGACATCCAAGGAACCTTTGCAACTGCTTCCTATCTTCAATCTTTTCAGCAAAATTTTCTATTTTTTTTCTAGAATATGCTTTTGTGGTATGATTTATCCAGCTTTTATCTTTAAGCCTAAAAACTCAATTTTTTGTTCAATATAAATGTATTTGTTCTTACCAAGGATAATACCATGATCAATGCATCTTTGGATGATAGCTAAGACATCATCTTTGTGCTGTTCTATAGTCTTGGAAAAGATAAAAATATCATTGATATAAACTAAACAACAGTGACTAAGATCCTTAAAGATATTATCCATTATTCTTTGAAATATCTGAGGTGCATTTTTAAGGCCAAATGACATTACGATCCGTTCATAATGTGCTTGAGGGGCACTGGATGTGGTTAAAGGAACACTTTTCTCATCCATTTTTATCTGTCAATATCTGTCCTTGAGTGGCTCCTTGAATTATATTGAAAAGAACTGATTCGTTGGGAATATAATAAGCGCCAAAGACAATATTATCACTAAGCTTTTTGTAATTAATTACCATTCTCGCTTTTCCCCTTTTCTCTTTGGTATGATTTCTTACCAAGTTACCATAAAAGCGGGACTGGTGTGAAAACTCTTGCTATTTGTGATTAATCCTTTATCCAGTAGTTCTTTGATTTGTTCATCGAATTGTTGGATATCCTGGTATGTGTACACCATTTGTTTGACTCTAATAATAGTGTCGAAATTTAACAAAGTAATTTTTGCAAAATGTCTTATCTTTATTCCAAAATTTTAGAGGATTATCAGAGTAGTGTTCTTTGCATAATTGCTCTTATTGTTCGGCAATCTGCTCTTTAATAGATAACTCAAGTACTGAGATTGTTAGAGCTATCTCATGTTGTGTAGACATTACCTTCTCATCATGTTAGCTGCGTGTGAAATCAATCTTCTGATGAGTGTAAGCTGTATTTAACTTATCAATAGGGACTGAATAACTATATATTATGAATATTATTTGGTTTATGGTCTGTGTGTATGGAGAAAATAGCATCTGAAAATTAGTTCCAATAATCATAATATGAGATGGTTGATTAGTAGCTCATAGAGCTGGTATAATACATTAAACTCCTCCTATTTCTATGGCTAACCTTTCTATGGCTTCATTATGGCTCAAAATTCTATTATCAGTTATCCTTATATGTAAAGAATTCTTGACTTTTTCCACACATATTCTGGAAATAACGATCTTTTTTCAAAGTATACAGAACAACCACTATCTATGTAGGCACACAGTTCATATTTATTATATCCCTTTAAACATACATTTATTACAATGTAGATGCTGTTAGGATTTGTGTTGGTAGCTCCATAGCATATATCCATAGTCATATTTTTGGCTAATTCACCCTCATAAATTGGCTCATTAATCGTTCTTATTTTGTATCCAATGACTTTTCTATCTAGACTCATACTTCGGCCTACACTGTGTCTTGTAGATTCCAAACTCATTCTACTCATTTTACTAGTCATACTAATTGTAACATTTTCTTTAAACTCTTCTTTAGTTGATGAAAATCCTTCTTCCCATTCTGATCTTGCACTCATGTTTCTTAATAATTGGAGTTTAATGGCAATTTCATCATTTTCATCAATTTTTATCACATTTTTCTTATTGATTTTTGGGGGATTAGCAAAGTTAGATATTCAAGATCTATCGATTTTTATCTCTTGCGGGTTGGACTTTATCTTTTGCATTTTTTATTGGAGTAAGACTTTCAAATTTTTCCTACCTCTATCATTGCCACCTTTTGGATCTATAGTATTATCTAATTTGTAGATTATTTTTCAAAATATCTTTAGTAGGTATCCTCCTGTTTTCATATCCATCGGCAATTGTTTTTCTCTTCAGGGATAAGAAGTTTTTGTTAAATTCATCTTTTAGGCTTACAAAATACCCAGATCAGCAATTGAATCCTATTGATCCGTTACATAAATTGGTCTTAATGCCTGTGATGATTTGATTATTAAATTTGATATGTCAAATATCACAGAGCAAATTATAAAGATAAATATCTTTGCATAATACTGTAAAGGACTAATTTGCACTTGGACACTTTCAACATGGATATATCTATACTTTCTATCTTTGTTGTGCTTAATGATATTTTCCAATTAATGAGATTGACTTCCTTTACATCATACTCACAGGATTTGATTTCTAGATCTTTTTCCATCATTTCACATATGTATTTGCTCTTTAATTGAAATATGAAATTTTTTTTACAGATCATGTCTTTTGGATTACGGGAAGGACCTAATCTCCTTTGACATCTTCGTTCTCATTATCCATGATAGATTCTTCTTCTTAAAGATCACGAAGACTAATTGAACTACTTTCCATCATATGACTAGTTTCTTTATAATTACTTTTATTATACTCATCTTCTAGTACAATCTCAACAATTCCCTTATTATTTTTTAGAGCTAGATTTAGTGCTTCCTCTTCGCCATATGCTCAAAATAATCTAGACAGCCTAAAATGACGATAAGCTTGTTATTCTTCCTATTTTTATATCCGTTTGCATAATGACCTACGTCTTCGCATGCTTAACACTTACAATTATTTTTCCTGACAGAACAATAAACGGCTTTCCTAAAAAATCTTTGTTTTTCAGGGCTTGGTTTGTTATAATATTTTCTTTTATATATCTATCTCCTTTGCTTGTTAAAGCTCTTTTTCTTGTAAAATTTTATTTTTCTTCTCCTTTCGGGTTCCTTTCCCTATTGGTGAGGAGAATTCAACAGGCTAAAAACTGTTTCTTCATTTTCGTTTGCTTTTGAAGATCAAGGCATTGATCATTGACCCATTTTCTTAAAGAAGAGATTTTTGTGTCAAGGACATTGATGACATCAGCGTTTTCAAGCCATGCAATATACTTTCCATTAATTATGGAATTTATTGGAAATGGTAATTTATTATAGAACATACCAAGATTGGTTTCATTATGCCCAATTTTGTAATAATATTAACTAAATTTTGCAATATAATTTTTCAGATATCTTATATCCCAAAATTCTATATTATTAATCTTTCTTTGCCATTCTCTAACTTTTTCTTCAGAATCAAGCTTAGCTTCGATAGACTCAATTTCGATTTCTTTACATAAATTTTTGAACATTGTAGTTGGTGATTCCATCATTTTTAATGCATTTTACCATCCTCATTTAACGAATCGTACAAGTCAACTATAGTGCCAAAAAAATTATGTTCAACGTAGTTTAGAAAATTTCCAACAATCCATGTAGTATTTAAATTTATGACACTGTTAATACCTCTTTGTCAATACTCAAATATTTCTTCTCTATTGCGAACTTCATCGATGTTTAAAATGTATCCTATTTGACTAATTGGAATAAAGGTCAATCTCTTCAAAGGTCATAGTTTTTCTTGGAATAAACCCAAAAGAAAAATTAGTTGTACGTCCTGCTGAAACGTATCTAGGTATCATAAAATAAGTATTTATTCTAGAAGGTTTACCAAATTCTCCAGGTTTAGGAACAATATTGTTAACTAGATTGGACTTGATTTCATCTATGTTAAGCTCTTCTCCAATCTCATTGATTTCGTCATCCAATACCATTTTTCCACATTTTTATCTAGTTTCTTTCTAACTTCTAAAGGTACAACATTAAGATCATCTAGTTTAATTAGGTTCATCTGCTGATATATTTGCTTTTTTAACTGGACATTATTTATTTCTTCATTATCATTAGGTAATATATCTTGTTTATCAACTATTAGAATCCATAATTTTGTTTAATTCTTTCGGATTTCGTTCTTTATCAAACATATTTTATAATTCCTTAAGGATTGTAATGCTTATACTTCATTTTCTTCTTCTTTCTCTGCCTTTTCAGACAATTTTTCAGTTAATTTTCTCCTATTTCTTTTTGAATTTTTATATCATGTAAAGAAAAAATTTTTTGCTTTTTAAGTTTTGGAAAGAATATTTATACTTAAATAGAGTAATAATTCTTAAAGTAAATTTTTCACTATGTCTGATATCGTTAACTAAAGAAAGATGGATTAATGACAACTGATTCTTAATCTCCTTAATTTCAATCTCACTTTTTGCCAATTCGACTTTCAATTCTAAAACTATATCAGTGATAATAGTTTAATTGAGATGCTACTAAAGTGATTCCTTCTAGTGAGTGAACAATATGTGAATGATTAGGAACAGGACAAGCAGGCAATGATTCGAGTATTAAACACATTTAATTAACTTAATAAATCATTAATTAGTTTAATTATCTTTGATCACATGATTCTGATACTAGATTAAAGAGGGTTTCAAGTAGTACTTGTGAGAGAAATCACACGTGCGCAAAATAAAATTTTTCAAACGTAAGTTTTTAAAGACTGGGATAAAAAATGCAAATATGAAAAGCTAATTTGAGGATTTGGGTAAAACGTGCAAATATGAAATGTTAAAAGTATTACATGAAAATTAGAACAGTAGATTTTAGTCTATTCTATTAGTTACCTCACAAGTCAAGGTACCTTATAGTTATTTTTAAAAACTAGAGGCCCTTAAAGTTAGTTTACAACAAAACTTAAGGTACCTTCATGTATTTTTTCTGATGAAGCGGAGCTTCTAGTACGTAGGACTACCTTCAATTGGCACTGATTGCAGTCAGCTGGGACGCAAGGTTCGCGATTAAAGCAACTTTTTGGTACTTGGATGAAGGTGAATATGAAGGCCATAACTATGAAGGTGAATATGAAGGCCATAACTCCGATGTATGTTACGTGTGAGAAGAATTGGGTTGAGAAAAAGCAGGTACTCCCCTAATCTGTGGTGGACGCTTCAAATAGGAGCTTTGCGTCGCATATAAAGACTCTCTCCCGCCCTTTGAAGAAAGCTCCATCATTTATAAGCCGACAGCCAGCTTTACTTCAGTCAACAAATGACCACCGACCAAAAATAAGAGTGGAACAATCGTTATTAGCAAATGGAGGACCCGAGGCCCCCCCCCCCCCCCAAAAAAAAAACAACACTTTGGCCAATTTTGAAAATGTGCCCTAGAGGAAATACCTTGGGCAATCTTGCATATAGTTCAACTTACTACAAATGCAAGAGCTGCCCTAACGGGGAAAAACTCGCTGATATTCTCACTCACGCTAGCAGGAAGTTCCAGGTTAGGACCAGAATGATATTAAACACAATTAAGACTATATAATCCCAAGTGATTCCATACCATGACTATGTTACAGTGCCAGGTACAACTTTATGTTTTGGGATGGTGGGCTTTAAAGGGGTGCGTGCATAGATTTCTGACTTAAGAGGATAAAGAAAATGCACACTAAGTCACAGAAACTTGTCACCAATAAATTCGCCTCTGTTATCCCATGGCCGGTTTTCAAAGGACTTTCCGATGACACTACGCTTCTCATTGACAGTTCCATTCTCGAGCCTGTACTCCGGGAAATAGTCCAAAAAATTTTTACTTGCCAGTTCATCAACCCCGCGAAACAGGAATCTTCTCAGCACATCCTGTAGACTAGCAGTATACTTGATATTAACAGCTTTAACAGCCCCCCAAAAGAAAAAAGGGGAAAAGGATGAAGATCAATAAGTGGTGGAAATATACCCTTGCTCTAGCTTCTCCGATCAACCTCTTTAGCATGTGGTGCCCTGGATCCTGATTAGCAATCATCACTTTAGTGACAGCATTTTTTTAATTGTTGAGTCTAAAATATCAATCAAGGACTGAAACAGAATTTGGTAGTCAATTATTTTATGCGAACCATCCCAACAGGACACTGTAAAACCACCTTTTCAGCTCTCCATGTAAGATACCTATGTTGTGCCTCACGATTGCACATAACTAGAGAAGCTTCCGTCTCCTCTACTGCATGATCCATCAAATCAAGCCATGCCTGCAAAACGAGACAGTGCACTTATACTAATGTTTTGATATTGGGATTTACTGATCAATCAGAATATCACAAGAAGATACTACCTTTCATAAATTCACTGAAGTTGTAGTCATATTTCCATGCATTTCTAAACACATCAACAGGATGAATAAAAGATTTCCGGAAGCAAATACCCAATCTTTAAAAGGAGGGGGAAAAGAAAGAAAGACAACAGGAAAAGGCTGAACCATGGCCAACGAAACAAGAGATCTATTATTCCACATGGATCAAAATGTATGATGCTGTTGTGAAGAATATGCTCAGCCGACAAATGACAGACAGCCTCACACGCAATAATCATCTGAGTGAGGAAAAGTGAAGGGAAAAATGAACAAAATCTACTGCATAGTAGCCCGTAGTCGAGGCTGACAAACGACAAAGACAAGTACTACTACAACTCCCAGTGTGGGTCCACTTACTATAATTGGAGATAGTTTGCAGGATATGTACTGGTCTACTTTATTTAAAACTATTAACAACTTGTGCAAAAGAGAATTCTTCGACTTCTGTGATGTCACACTCCAACTTTAACAGTAATAGTGAAACAAAGACATTTTAGAACAGGATTAACTAACACTAGATATGAACAAGGAACTGCTATGCTTTCTGTTATCATGTAAGAAATCAACATAGGAAATAGAATATTGTGAAGTTTCTGAAGTGTTGCACCTTGTAATAGTCCTTGAATGCAGCAAATAAAATATCATGGCTGTCTCTACTTGGGGTCAATCTTGTCCATATTACCATTGGTGAGAAAAATCTCAAAGATTCAGCAGTAAGTTTTCCTCCCCATGGCAAGAGCTGCATATTTTGGGTTAAGATCAATGCTCATTTTAGAATACATTAGAACATAGGACTGATACATATGACAGCAGAAATGTAATGTTTAAGTGTAAGGCAACTACAGAACGCACTCCAGCATACTTCATGCCAAGAGGCAGCAATTGCTTGTAATACTTCTCCTTGTACTCTCTATTAGCAATGACATCATGCAGTGGGTTGAGATCCCTGTATGTAGATAACATCAAAATCCTAGAACATGAATTAAGCACCTATGAAATGAAAGATAGAAAAAGAAGGCACATGCAAGCAAGAAATCACAAACCAACCCAGCAAGAAAATATGCATATGGAAATTTCAACACACAAAGTGACACAATATTGACCAAGAGAATGGGGTACAAGATGACTTACAAAACAATAATGCTCGTAGCAGAATTAGTGAAAAAGTTGGCGCAAAATATAGGCAAGTCAAACTCAACTCTTGGGAAGATAGTGAAGTCCAACACCTGATCAGAACATTGCGAGACATGCAATCCAAACATTATTCAGACAAAATCATCATTTGAAAAAAAAAAAAAAAAAAGCATGCTCTCAATGATAGCAACATACATTCAATTAACATAATGGAACTTATTTTTCATTGTCATTCATTTGCAGATGGGGATAATGATTGGTACATTGATTCACTTATTAACCGAAGTAGACCTTCACCACTTTCTTCGATGGCTTGGTTGCAATGTATACTAACCTGAAGCACAATGATACAAGACCACACCAGAAGACCGAACTCATGTCTCTGACTCTCCATGCATTTGTACTGACATTTAAATATGTAATATCTATCAGGGACCAAGGCTTCCAATAAACCAATTCCTTTTCCTGTGAATCGGGGCTGTGGGTATATAAATTAATTTTCCTCAAAAACTTAGACACTACAAGGCATCCTCTCACACACAACAAAGCAGTAAATGACATGGAAGCAACCCAGCATCACCTGAAGAACCAAAAATACCCATGTAGAACGTCTAGAAAGTAGACATAGGCTAACTTTGAAATATTCCATTTCTAAAGTTGCTTCCATTTTCGTTTGCATGGAGATATCATACCTTCTAGCTACCACACCTCCTCTCCCCCCACATAACTTTTGAAATTCAACCAGGATACCAGGTCATGTCCTGAAATAGCAAACTATGCCATATCACAATAGTCACATATCACTCTACAGAAGTTGCTTTTACTAAACAAATGCTGCATATCTTCTCTCTCCATGTTTAGCTTGGAGAGAATATTAGCTACTGCAACAAATCCAATTAAACTGTATCCATTATGGTATTGGCCAAGGCCCATTGTCGGTGCGATTTGCCCATCCTCAAATCTTTTATTTTTGTTCCCCTTTTTATTCACAAGAGTTGTTACTAGGCTTGATAATCTTTAGTCAAGCAATTTTTTGACGGAATCATAAATAATTAAGGAGATTTTATTAGAGTCATACTTGGATTTGGATGATAGTCTATTATGGTTTCCTATTTCTATTAGTATTAGTATTATACCATCCTATTCTTATTAGCAATATTATATTTTCCTACTTCTATTAGGAGTCGTATTAGTTCGTATTAGGAAGGTTACATACCTATAAATACGGGGTCTATGTACCTTTGTTAATTATCTATTATACACTATTGAATATTGATTATTAAATGAATATAGATTTTGAGTACAGAAACGCCAATCACTTTCTTCCCTTTGTCTCCCTAAATTTCTCCCTTCTCCCCTTTTTCTCTACCCGATCTCTATCAACTTGGTATCAGAGCAAGTTTTCAATTCCTAAACTCACATCCCATATTCCGCTCCATTTCAAACCAAGGGTTTGAAACAGTTAAAAAAAAAAAAAAAAAAAATCCTGTTTCAAGCTTTGAGGAGCTTAAGCCCAAATCAAAGGAAAACTGTGATATTTTGCTAGACAGGCTAGACCAACTTTGGTACTTGTCAGACCTCTTCCTTGACTTTAGGACCTTCGATTATTAGTAGGTTGTCAATTATTTACCTAGAGCTAAAATTATTTTCCATTTCCAGAAAAAAGGACTATTAAGATAGTAGCATAATTTCCTCAATTGCCTTGCTTGCTACAATTGCTTTAGGAGTAGTTTATTGTTTGAGTTGCTTGTGTGTTTCGTATTGATTTATTGGTGTTGAAAAAGAAAAAAAAAAAAAGAAGAGGTTTTTGTCCTGCTACTAGAGCCATGACATTAGAATAAAGAATTGACGGAATTTACGACAAAATTGATGAGCTTGACAAAAAGTTGGAAGCTTTACAAAAGGGAACCAATGATAATATTTTAGATTTGGCTAAAAAATGGAATGCTAGATGGGATGAACTTAGAGAGTCACTTCAAAAAGGAAGTAAGGCAAATCAACAATTTATTCATGGGGTACAAGGTACCATCACGGGTTTCCAGAACTCTTTATATGGTATTCATGGAAGTGTTACAAAATGAAACAGAATCAAGAGTCTCACTTGTCTCAAAGTGTGCATAATGTGGTTGGTTCTAGTAATCTTTAGACTAGAGGACCCAAACTGGTTGACTCGGTCCTTAATCTGAAAAACTCTACTTTTGGAAAGTTTAATAGGATCCATGTTTCAAGGAGGACAGAACCTGAAGACATTGGTCACATTCTATTGGTTATAGGAATGATGAGTACTACCATGATGAATCCAATAGGCGGCAACCTTACCATTGTAGAGATAAGTATCGAGATTGACCCTATAGGCACCCTTCCCTTAGAAGAGACCAAGGCTATCCTAGGAACCAAAGACATGACAATCCTTATAATTTATGATGTGGCTAGAAAAGTCAAGGCTGATGTGCCTGACTTGGACGGCAAATATGATCCTAATGCTTTTGTTGATTGGTTAGACCGCCTAGAGGACTATGAATTTCATAGAGTTTGTTTTGCTAAAATGAAACTCGTTGATTCGACTAAGTACTGGCAAAGTGTCCAAAGGGAGATAGATCACCCAGGTGAACCGCTCCAACTTGTGGAATGAAATGAAATGAAATGAAATGAAAATTGAAAGAAAAATATTTGCCTTCATTCCATAAAAGACAAATGATGGATAATTGGGTGAACTTGAAACAATTGAACACTAATGTGTCAGATTATTATGCCTAATTTGAGCAGATGAAGCTGAAATATCTTGTTAGAGAAGAACAATGGATAACTATAACTAGGTTCATTAATGGGCTTAAAGATGACCTTCAATTTGCACTATCCTGAGTCTTTAGTGGAGACTTACCAAAAGGCCCTAGAAATAGAAAAGTACAAAAAGTCTTCCTATTCTCGTAGGTGGACTTCCTAAGCCAAGGAGAGTCTAAGCCCTTCAAGGCTGTCACCTTTCAAGAGACCTCCTACTCTAAGGGACAAGCTCAGTCTAATAAGTTTGCCATGAATGACACCCACCCTAGTCAGACAATCAACGTTGGCAAAGGTAGTTCCTTCACCTCACTTTTAGTCCACTCTTCTTCTTCGCCCATAGTGTGCCATAAGTGTGAAGAAGATGAATAGATGAGATAGTCTATCGTGTTGTAGGTGATACAAAGAGTGAGCATGAAGAGGATGACAGAGACAATCACCTTCCTGCCATGAGATGTCTTCTTTCTTGTGTTGACTGTAATTCTTGGAAACATACTACAATCGTTATGACTAAAATATCATGTAAGGATAAGATTCTTCATTTAGTCATTGACAATGGTAGTTGCATGAATGTGATTTCAAAATGTGTTGATAGACTTCTCAACCTTAAATCTGAACCCTGTTCCACTCCTATAAAAGTCTATGATTAACAATGCTCAAGGTGCACAAAAGTGCAAAGGGCCTTCCGACCCGGGACGCGGGCTTCTTGGACACGAGACGCACTTTTACTCAAAAATGCTTGAAAATCATTCTTGAACCATACTTTTGATAAATAAGTTAGATGATAGCATTAGACAAGTGATTAGACACCATAACGAACCATACTATAGTATCTTCACTATCTTATATTGAGTTCATCAATTTTGATGGCATTTTAGGAAGGGGAGAAAAAAGGAAACAATTTTTATAGTATACTAGGATGGAGAAAAAAGATGGAAAGTTTATTCTTTAATCATTCTTTCCATATTATTGGTGGCAGCATATCCCACATGTATAGAGAGACGACTCAGCACCCAAATAAATAAACCAATATGAGGAAAGGAAGTGATAATTTAAGCATGAAATTATGTTTTCCCTTTTATCTTTACCCATTAAACATACAACAGCAAACGCAAAACCAGAAGTAGCAAAACCAGATTTCATAGTTGGCAGAGTACGTCAGCACGCCACCGACGACAGGTGTGGATCGACCGTTGGAAAAGTATGGGAAATGATTGGTCAATTAACTCTGTCTTTATTAGAACATTGTACAAGCATGCAACTATAGTCCAACCTTCAATTTGAAAATTAGGGTTTCTAAATTAGGGCTCTTCTCCAAGCAACTGTATGCAATTAGATAACGGTTTCTACTCAAAATTGAATAGTGTAGCTAAGCGTCAATCTAAAGATATTTGTGCACTTCCATGGTGTGTGCTCCCTTTTCTCTCTCTCCCATGACCTTTTTTCGTAAAGCATAGGCTTGGGTCACTTTGAGCGCAGAAAAATACAAGCTTCGGTGGGCTTAAAGAATGAGATAGGCTCGACTCCTTGCAACATAACAGGTTGGGCTTCAGGCTTTTGTGCTTTTTAAATGCATAAAAAGTTGCTTGGGTAGATAAGATATCATTGACAATTTCAGAGGAGTGTGAGGTCCCTCTACAGTTTGGTGCATATTCGGGGAAGGTTTGCTGTAATGTCTTACCTAGGGACGTTGCGCATGTTTTATTGGTTCATCCCAAAATCTATGATGAAAATGCTACTAATTTTGGCAAGGATAACACTTATGTGTTCAGTCATAGCAGAAAAAGATCTAGGTTAGCTCCTGCCCAACTGCAAGATTATAATAAGGATAAAGGAACGACATCTAAGTTCTCATTCTAACAAACAACCTAAGCAGTTATATTTTTTATCTAAATATGAATATGAAACAGATAGTCAACAATCTAAAATTTGTTAGCTCTAGTGGCCAAGGCCGATAATCTGCACAACGTAATGAAAATTATAAACTTGCCGCCAATGTGCTTGGTAAAAAGCCAAAGCTTAATGAGGGTTATTCCGTGATAGTCCGAATTCATCCTTAAACAATTTTCAAATCATTCTTTCGAAAAGCTCATTACTCGAGCTTGTGGACCTTATCGCATTTTGCAACGTCATATCTCTAATGCATATTTGGTTGATTTACCTCATGATTTATTTGTTAGTACTATCTACAACGTTAAGGATTTGACACTTCCTTGAGATACTTTTGAGCTTCCCACATTTTCTACATGTGTCACAGGTGGTTCCACGACTTTCTTCAGTTCCGCACCTACTATCTCCTGTTCTGCCCTTAGCAGTCAATGACGTTCAAGCCATATTGAAAGATAAGATTGTTAGTATTGCTAGTAGTGGTTTTCAACAATTCTTGGTTAGTTGGAAACGTCGTCCCCAATCTAATAATTCTTGGGTTCATGGGGATGATTTGCGTTGCATCGCTCCTGATTTGTTAGATGGGTATCTTCATGCCAACTCTCCAGGGACGAGTTTTCAAGGCCGGGGAGAAATGATGGAATCATAAATAATTAAGGAGATTTTATTAGAGTCATACTTGGATTTGGATTATAGTTTATTATGATTGTTTCCTATTTCTATTAGTATTAGGATTACAGTATCCTATTCTTATTAGGAATATTATATTTTTCAACTTCTATTAAGAGTCGTATTAGTTCGTATTAGGAAGGTTACATGCCTATAATGAGGGGTCTATATACCTTTGTTAATTGTCTATTATACATTATTGAATATTAATTATTGAATGAATATTGATTTGAGCACAGAGATGTCAATTCCTTTCTTCCTCTTTCTATCTAAATTTCTCCCTCGTTCCCTTTTTCTCAACCTGATCTCAATCATTTTTGGGTCAACCTTAAATACTATCCTCTAGAGCCTTTAAGACCCAGGTGGCCCATTAGGGTCCTTGCGGATCAGAGAACCCTAAAGATACACACATAAGAGGTGTTGTGTGTTTAAGAGTGATGAAAGATTCTTGTTAGTGATGACACAACATAACAAAGGGATCAGAGGATGTTCACATCATTTGTAAATGATGTCGGCAGGGGCCAATGTTATCAATCGCTAATGGTCTCTGGCAACCATTGGGTGAAAAACTGCTTATATTTCACAATCTTGAAGTTGTTTGAAGGTGGACACCCATAAGAAACCATTGGTGCTAATCAAAGTCCAAGAAGCTTGAAGAAACCCTTATTCAAATTTTCTCCCTCCATCATTGAAGCTGGGATTACATTACAAGAGAACTAAGCTTCTTCTAGGAGGGGTCCGTGTGGCATGTTAGAACAAATAGGTTGCAGCTTCTTGCTTGTATCTCCTCAATATGACCCTTTCATTGCTATAGGTGGAATCCCCTGTAACAAGGGCGAAAGCCCGCACGATGGATCTCAAGGAAGATAGTTACTGCAATCCCAACACCAAATGGGAATGACAGATGAAGAAAGAACGCATCAGCCCCAAAAGCAATACCTTGCCTTCTTAAAGTGAAATGCAGTTCATGTTAAGTCACCACCATCTAGCACCTTGACTGCCATATAGGAACCACCACCTCAATTTTACACACAACTTGTATCCTCGTCACAGATAGGACACTGAATTCTATGCTCTCCTATTGTCTAAGAGGAGTTGCAGGGTTTTCTTGCCATGGTGTCTTGAGACCACCATGATTTGGAATGTACCAACTCCAGCTTCAATAGATGATTAGTTGATCATTTTAGAGTTCACGGTTTGATGGTCCAGCATCATCCGACTCTCCATTTTCAAATAATGCAGTTACATCTTTTCCTTTAAACCTATGGCCCTTTCCAAACCTTACATCACATTAGGAATAAATGCCTTTTTTCAAATTTAATAGGTGCCAGAGTCCTAAAGAGAGGGTACTTTGAGAACAATCAGAATGTTTACAGGGCATAATTGCTTCAATTGCTTCAATTGCTTCAATTGCTTTGGTTGGAGGCTGTTTCGTTGGAGGAGGTCGTAAGTGGCTCTGGTTGTGTTTTCTGCTCTTAATGCCAGCGTAGTGCAGCTTCTTGAAGTTTTGCTAAACAAAAAGCATATGTCTAGTCCTGGAGTTGGATATTCTGACTGGGAATTGCATTCCCTCATCCGGCCCTAAATTAAAACAGTTCAAGGAACAATCCTCTGGTAGTTAGGGCTTACCAGTGATTGCATTGAAATGCCATGGCCATCCAGGAGTGAGAAATATTGCACAAGGCCCTTGAGATCAACCATAGGATCATCAAACAAATCACCAAACCTTGTTATAAGATCCCTTAGAGTGCTCACCTAGGTCGGTAATTTCGTGTCCTTTCTTTTGAAAGAAGATTGATGCCATTAAAAGGCTTTTCCTACCAAATATAGAGCAGCTAGCTTCACTAGAGCTTGATCATTCAAAGTAGTGACATTTATAAAGCCATGGATTTAGATATTCTCCCAAAAATTTGGGCAGTCCACCTTAGTAAGTTTAGCACAGTATTTCACAACTGATATGGTTAAGTATTAGTACCACCAGGAACTATAACAGAATTACCTTCTCTAGGAGTGTAATTGTTTATAAAAGAGAGTGATGTAGTCAACAACAGTAATAAACCAGTCATGATATTGATCCCACATATTGCCTCAGTATTTTCAGCTATGTCTTCAAGCTATGTTGGTGAGTCAGTAAAGTTTAAAGTTCTGTTCAGCTATGATGTTTTCACAGTTATCTGCATCTGCTGTGAAGCAGGCATACAAAGATTACTGCTGCCTCCAGCATTTCCTGGACCTTTATTCTGACTTCTGGGCTCCTCATTACCCTAATTATAGTTAGCCATGGCTCCACTTGAGGGTCATGACTTGTTCTTATAACAGTGCTCCAATTCTATGAATCAAGCCAGTCTCCAGATTAGCCAAAGAACTCAAGTAGGAAAGAAGGAACAATTGAATGGTAACAATGTGGAGAAAGAAGGAACATTCGAACAATTGAGAGATTGGAAATGCAGTCCCCTAAGACTCTCTTAATGACCTCTCCATGAAATTTGGAAATGCACTGAAACTAAGGGATAATGTACAGACACTCCCACAAAACAAAATGCCATCTCATCAATCCAATGAAAGATTTTCCATTATTTAGTTAACACTGGGAGATTCCACTTTCCATTTACAGCCTTCTAGCTCAGCATCCACATCCAACTCAGCCTCCATTTTATCATAGAGGGTATTTAAATTGCTTCAAGTTCCAAAGGAGCAAGGTCACCACGTGATTTTGTATTCCCAAAAGGCCCTGTACCCACCAAAGAATGGAAAAAAAAGGGGGCTGACGAAAGTATCAACTGCCTGAGCTGCCGCAATTTTTGACGAGAACTCATAAATAAGAGAATGCTATAAAGACTATAAACGGAAACACCTATTTAGCTAATGGCCAGATCAAGGCCAGAGCTGCAGTTAGCTTAATTGAGAATGATCCAGAAGCCACATATGCATCCCAATCGTTATCAAGGACACATATTTCAGGTCTCCTATGGGGATTATAGCATCGTATTGGAGTCCACAGTAAATTTAAGCCTCAAGGTGGGGGGAAGGGATCTCATATTCCTTTCCAGGTTCTGCACGTGAGATGCATGCATGAGATATTATTTTGGGAAGGCCTGGGCAAGAAAATCTTGTTGTATACAATGGGCATGCAAATACAGTCACTGCAAAGATTGACAACATGGAGCACCTAATGCGGTCCCAGCTTGTGTCAGATATGTCCCAAGTAAGCCTCTCATACTTTTTTACATAGATGTTCAAGGACGGGCAATTTTTTTAAGCAGGAAGAGTGAACGGCCAGAGGGATTTTTTAGACAATATTAGAAGATTATCTATTTTACTTCTGTTCTCTTTCCTTGGGCTGTTAGGTCTTTACTTGCAATAGTTCACCCCCCCCCCCAAACACCAGATATTAGGATTTTCGTCTTTAGTCTATGAAAGTGGTATTTTAATACGCTTTATATAGCAAGATTTTGAAAGACTAGACTATCTCTAGTATCTACATATATTAAGTTATCTATAGACATGCTACTGATGCTTCATTTCAAGAGACTAGATTGATCCAGGATCGCGACAATTTAAGCGTAGCTGCCACCACATATAAATACCAATGACAGCAAAATCACAATTTTTAGCGCCCCCCCCCCCCCAAAAAAGCAGGCTGCCTGAAGGAACTCCCAATCAAATGGGATAGATGTTTATGACTTCTGTCTCAATATTGTTCTCCAAAGGTTTCACATTTCATGTATATACCGAAATGAGGTCATAGAAAATTCAATACCTGTACAGTATCATCCCCATGGATGTACATGCTGCGTAATAGTCGAATCTTTGAAGCTTCAAAAGCTTGAAATCTGAGTTCCGCTTTTCCATCAACAGCTTGAATGTGACTAAACTTCTCCTATAGACACCAGAAATATTAATCTCAATAATGAAGAAGAATCAGATATGGACACATTTCCAAAGATAACTACTACAAGTCAGTCTGATAAAAATTAGAAGAAGATAACACTGCCAAATTAATTTCTAATCTGACAATCAACATCATGTCAATCTACAATGAAGCTCAACCAGTTGCAAGTGCCAATTTATTCAGTTTCCCATTAGAGATGGCTAATAAAGTTGTTTGATGCCTCTAATCATTGTAAACAGCTCGAAGTCTATCTATATCCAATCAAGCGTCCAATGGAACCACAGCATCAATTAGACAGCTAAGGTTGCATAGAGATGACTCCCTCACCCACAGTATGTGGCAACGTCGTGAGTGATTGAGCAGCACTATGAAAATGGTATAGTATAGTACAATACCCAAATGCTACTAGGAAATCGACATAAATATATCTCCTACTGTCAAACTTGGTTATTTCATGGGACTTGGCAAAGTTTTAGCCTAACATAAGAGTACAAGTGTTGTACGCATGTCCAAGTATCTTGCGTCCATTGCAGGTACTTTAGAGTGGATGAAAAGCTCAGGTACCTTGGACAACACACATATGCAAGGACATCACACCACTGCTAGTAATGAATGTGAGATTATGAGCATTCAGAAAATTGCTGCATATTTTTCCTCCATTATCTGCGCACAACGGCTGTGCAATCATGTCACTGCCAAATTTACGAAGCACGGACATTTATGGGAGAAGAACATCTTTCCAGCTAGGCTAGATTCATGCATTATAGATAATACCTAACATTAGCTGATTATCGACAGGGGATACTCCATAGAATTAGAAAACATTTCAACTTTACATGAGCCCATATCACCCATAGGCATCATTGTCAAAATCACTGGATGACCTCAACAACTCTCCCATCAAAAGATTCACAGACCCAAAAAATCACCCTATTTACTTAGACTCTTCATACTTAGACGTAGAGAATTAGACATGACACTTGCATACTTCTAATCGGACTAAGAATCCCCCAAATTTCTTGAAAACAGCCAAGTGCTACTTTCAGCTACATATCCATATAGGACACTAGTACACTAGCAATCAATATATTCCAACATATTTCATAAGTTGTTCACTTGACTAGCTTGGATTAAAGCAAAATGTCTCTATATTATCCTACTTTCTGTCTATGAAGTAGTAGGTGGTCGACGGGTTTTAGTATGGAGTCCAACAAAACTAGCTTCTTTGCAATCCAGAGGCAAGACCGCAACATCTAATCCCCCCCCCCCAAATGTTCGGTTGACTTAGAATAGATAGTTTTGTCATCTGTCACCTGTCAGTACATAGTTACTAGTAAGAGCTTAGTGCCATCTTTACTTTCTCTTCTCATTCATACAACAAAATAATCTTCAAGTTCATATAATGTGAATCGATAAGCCAGAAGCAATCAACCAGGAGAACATCAGGAAGGGGAAAAAGAAGCCTGATTCCTATTTTCTTTCAATCCTCTTAGTTCAGCTTCTTTAGAAGAGTTGGAATTCCCACGCCCAGCTAAAAGATCTCATTCACTAGAAAAGAGTCCTCAACTAAGTGGTAAACCAAAGGGAGATATTTAAAACTTCTGCTTTTCCAGGGAAACGAAACAAAACGAAGATAAAATCAGATCATTAGGCACCCAGGTAGACTACATAGCTGACCTAATTAAGTAGCAATACGATAATACCCATTAGATATGATACGCCTATTACTTTCCATGAAACACCCCATACCAAACTCATAGATTACCATACACACTTGTCAAAGAACAATAACAGAAAAACAAGAGGGAGCACCTAGCTACTTTCAGGGTCCTGGGAGAAAAACGGGGCATTTCAGCTGAACTTTGCACTGCACATTAGTCAAAGTCGCAAATGCATGATATGTGTGCTCCATTTTGCTACGCGTCATCACCAGACGGGGGCCATCTTAATATAGAACTCTGAAAGCGGATTATAATGAGGAAAAAATAGTTTCTAAATAACATTACTTGTCTATTCACCAAGAAAAAAATCAAAATCACTCAAACACGCAGCCCAAATAAGCACACAACAATCTCAGGGTTCTTAACTTTCACAAAAAACCTTGCAAGAACAGTCCGTCAGAATGTGAGAGGCAGGAGAGAGAGAACCTGTAAGGTAGAAGGGACGAGGTGGGTCCGAAGTTTGGTTTCAGCCAACGCAAAATCTACAAATTTATGGTAGGCTAAAGCAGGAACTACTTCTGCTCCCGCTTCAATGTTGCCCTCTCTGCATCTGGATAATCGACTTTTGCTCGGAAAGGAAGGTTTCAGCCCAACCCAGAAGCTCAAGCTCAAGGAATTCATCTAGAGCTGCCGCCGTTCTTGCACCAATCTGAGCTCTCATTGTGGCTTCTCAAACATTCTGCAACAAAATTAATTTCGCACCAAGAAAAAACGAAAATTGCACAAGATAATTTAAAAGAAAAAAGAAAAAAAAAAAAACTCCGCAAGGCTTCCTTCTTAATTAGGGACAAACGCACAGTGGTAGAGCGGGGAATCCTCATCCTGTCAGGGCCTTGCCCCGCACTGAAAAAATCCTCGCCCCGGAAGGGAATGGAGATAGAGATGAGGATATTGATAGAGATCCATCCATCTCTCTCAATTTAAACGATCAAATCAATCAAGGTAATCTACGTTTGCTGGCCAAAAAATAAAGAAATCATCGACATTTTGTTAAGACGTAAAAACAGCAGCCCACGGGTTCAAAATATTGCAACAATCCGGTTTTGTTTATCAAGTTACTTAGGCTTTCTTGAGGTTTGAGTCCTAAACTTTGGCATATTTTGGTTCCTCAAAATGTTAGCTTTCCATGGAATCAGGAATCAAGAATCACTCCATTTGGACATCATTGGTTCATTCAAAAGCAAAAGAAAAAACCTGAAGGTCAAGACTGCTAGTTCGTACCTGCACTTACCTAGTTTTGTGTTCTTAATTACTTAGGACTCCTTGAGGTTTAAGTCATGAATTTTTGCATATTCAAGTTTCCTAAGATGTTAGCTGTCTGGTCCAAGCAAGAAAATGAAGTTAAATCAGGTAAATATTGAAGAACCAATGCCACTTTGCAAACTGTCCTGGACTACACCCGGTTCTACTCAATTCTGTTCAACTGAGGTTTTAGGCCAGCAAATGTTGATTTAAACCTGATTTCTTATTAGAGGGGTTAGTAGACACCTTAAGGTTTCCCCCCAAGGAAGGAAATCAAAATCATGCTCACTTTTTGCCAAGGAAATGTAGCTACCAAAAACTGGCAGAATTTGTTCCTAATACCCGGTTGGCTGCAATGTTGGTTATTCCTTCATTTTGGCATCCAATCACGAACCAGCATGATCATTTGATAGTTAAAGGAAGTTGGAGCATAATCATGAGCCTTTTTAGCCCAGCCAAAAGCAAAACCAATGAGAATTAAGGTAAGAAAGGCAAGAGCACTCCTATTGGTTTGCTGTAAAGTGCATGCTGGCAGCAGGCTTTTCCTCTCTCCTCCATGTGCAAGCAGCCTTCTTAAGGCTAAATGAAGAGCTTAGGAAGATTTTAAGGCTTTAATCTTTTGTTTAGCTATACTCTTTGCTTGTAATTAGCTTAATTAGCTTAGTTAAACATACTTTGTACTTAAACAGAATGTAAGCTAGTTTTAGGCATAGTTAGAGGTTTCCTAAGCATGAAGAAACCTCTAAACATTCTAGGCAGCCAAGGGAGGATGTGTTTAGGTAGGCAAGAAGCTCATTTTGTGCAACCAGATTCAAAGTTGTGAGTTAAAGAAAAGTTGAGAGTTGCTCCTTAAATTGTGTGTTTGAATACTTGCTTTCCTTACTTAGGCCTAGTAGGGTGGTGATCAAGTGAGTCTTAACTCTTATTTAGGTGGTGTATCTATATCCTAAACAATGTTAAGGGTCCTAAACTTGTTCTTGGTGGTGTATCTGTATCCTTGAACAAGCTTAGTTTCTCCCAAGATTAGTCTTTGGTGGTGATTCTGTATCCAAAGATTAGTTTAGTCTCTATCCTTTATTTCATTTTTCCATTTACAATCCCTTTGATTCTAAGTCCTTTATCCTTTGCGTTCTAGCTAGTTCACATTAAGCTTGAATGTGCTCTATCCTAAAAGTGTGAATACATCATTTCTGGTTTTAGAATGCATTTGAATTGCCTAAGCTTAATCCTTGAGAGAGACATCAACTTTGGTATTAGAGCTAAGTTTCTCTTTGGCCTTGAAACCAACCCCCACGTCCAGAATCAACCCCAAACACATTCCCTAAATTAGATCCAAACACATTCGGTTTCACCATGAGCGCAAGTATGAGTTTAGAAGAGAGAATTGAAGCTGTTTTGAAGAAGAACCAAGCAATTTCAGCTCTAATCAAGAACTTAAAGCTCAAAATGAGCATTTGAGAAAGCAACTTGCTGAGTTCGTGAAGCAAAAGCAAAAGGTATTTGCCAGCCCACCCGGTTTTGTCCATGGAGATGAAGATGAGGCAGCAGCCAATTCTTTGAGTTCTTCTAATGAGGAGGAGCCTCTAAGGAGAACAAGGACGAAGGCAGCCTATTAACTCCAGTGATCTTAGAATTGAAATCTCAGAGTTTGAAGGCAAGCTTGATCTAGATAAGTTCTTAGAATGGTTACACACGGTTGAGCGCATCTTTGAGTATAAGGATATTTCTGAAGAGAAGAAAGTCAAGTTGGTTACCCTTAAGCTCAGAAAGTAAGCCTTCTTCTAGTGGATGAACTTATATGCTAAAAGGGTAAGGAATAGGAAAAGTAAAATCAGAACTTGGGAGAAGATGAAGGTCGTGCTCAAGTCACGGGTTGTACCTCCCACTTACATCCAAGATAGTTACTCTCAACTCCATAACCTTATACAAGGCAGCCTCAATGTTGAAGAATACACACATGAGTTTGAAAAACTCTTGATCAACTGTGATATTCAAGAGCCAAAAGAGCAAACCATTGTTAGGTACTTAGGAGGTCTTGAACCTATGCATGCTAATGTGGTGGAATTGTAGCAATACTTAACTTTGGATGAGGTTTGTGTCTTATCCCATAAAGTTGAGCAACAAAGAAGATCCCGATAATCCAAACTAGAATTTCTGAAGCCCCCAACCTAAGACCAATCTGTAAATAAGGGAGCCCATTTCCTACCCCTAAACCCACGGTCCTTATTCCCTCCACCCCACAAAAAACCCCAACCCCACTACAACACCTACATTTATAAATTAGACCCCATACTGTTCCTTTTAGTGCTAAAAGATGTTTTAAGTGTCAAGGATTTGGAAACTGAGCCTCAGATTGCACAAACAAAAGGATAGTTACCTTGGTCGAATCGGAGGTCGTGAAGGAGGAAGAAATTGAAGAAGAAAAGGAGAAAGAAGTGACAGACAATCTAGAAGAAGTTGAGGTGAAAGCAGATGAAGATGAAATGCTTACTTTGAGCACAAGCCACCCACAAAAGAGTCATGAGCATTTAATCCTTTTCCTCACTTCTAGTGAACCGCTACCTAAGGTGTCTAATCCTGAAATTAGAGCCTTTAAGGAATGGATTCAAGACAAGTCTGAAGGGTCCCCTCCGAACCAGATTCAAATCAGCAAGGGGAATGAATGAAAAAGAGTCTCTAAGATCAAGAGAGACATATTTAAATGGATGATCTTATTTCAGCCAGAATTGAGCCAAGTATGGAAGATGATTACCTAATTGATTTGAGGTTAAATCTTTCACAATAAGGGGAGGATGATGAAGATCCATCCATGCCTTTTAATTTAAAGGATCAAATCAGTCAAGGTAATCTAAGTTTTCTGGCCAAAAGATAAAGAAATCATTCACATTTTGTCAAGATGCAAAAACAACAGGTTACGGGTTCAAAACAGTGTAGCAACCCGGTTTTGTTTATCAAGTTACTTAGGTCTCCTTGAGGTTTAAGTCCTGAATTTTTAATATTTTAGTTCCTTAAGATGTTAGCCTTCCTCAGAATCACGAATCACTCCAGTTGGACATCACTTAGTCATTCAAAGCAAAAGAAAATTCTGAAGGTCAAAACTGCTAGTTCATCCCTACACATATCCGATTTTGTGATCTTAATTACTTAGGCATCCTTGAGGTTTAAGTCCTGAAATTTTGTATATTCAGGTTCCCTAAGATGCTAACTGTCTGGCCCAAGCAAGAAAATCAAATCAGGTAGATATTGAAGAACCAAGGCCATTTTACAAACTGTGCTGGACTACACTTGGTTCTACCCTGTTCTGCTTAACTAAGGTTTTAGGCCAGCAAATGATGATTTAAACCTGATTTCTCATTAGGGAGGGTTAGTAGACATCCTATGGTTTCCCCCTAAGGAAGGAAATTCAAATCATGCTCACTTTTTGCCAAGGAAATGCAGCTACCACATTTGTTCTTAATACCCAGTTGGCTGCAATGTTGGTTATTCCTTCATTTTAACATCCAATCATAACCCAGCATCATCATTTGATAGTTAAAGGAAGTTGGAGTATAATCATAAGCCTTTTTAGCCTAGCCAAAAGCAAAACCATTGATAATTAAGGCAAGAAAGGCAAAAACACTCCTATTGGTTTACCGTAAAGTGCATGCTACCAACAACCTTTTCCTCTCTCCTCCATGTGCAAGCATCCTTCTTAAGGATAAATGAAGAGCAAAGGGAGAGTTTAAGGCTTTAAACTTTTGCTTAGCTAGACTCATTGCTTATAATTAGCTTAGTTAAACATGTTTTGTACTTGAATAGAATGTAAGCTAGTTTTAAGTATAGTTAGAGGTTTCCTAAGCATGAAGAAACCTCTAAACATTCTAGGCAGCCAAGAGGGGATCTGTATAGGTTGGCAAGAAGCTTATTTTGTACAATCAAATTTGAAGTTGTGAGTTAAAGAAAAGTTGAGCGTTGCTCCTTAAATTGTGTTTGAATACTTTACTTGCTTATCCTTACTTAGGCCTAGTACGGTGGTGATCAAGTGAGTCTTAACTCTTGTTTGGTAGTGTATCTATATCCTAAACAATGTTAAGGGTCCTAAACTTATGTCTGGTGGTGTATCTGTATCCTTGAACAAGCCTAGTTTCTCCCAAGATTAGTCTTTGGTGGTGATTCTGTATCCAAAGATTAGTTTAGTTTCTATCCTTTATTTATTTTTCCATTTAGAATCCCTTTGACTCTAAGTTCTTTATCCTTTGCATTCTAGCTAGTTCACATTAAGCTTAGATGTATTCTATCCTAAAAGCGATACATCATTTTTGGTTTTCGAACGCTTTTGAATTGTCCTTGATTCTAATCTTTCTTGGTTCTAGCTTTCACTCTTGAATTGAGTTAAGCTTAACCCTTGAGAGATCCATCATATAGGGATGAAGATGCAATTTAATCCTGAGCAGGGACTGAGGCAGGGGCAGGGTGAAATTTTAACTTGTTTCCCTCGTCGGTTAATTACTCGGGAAACATTCCCATCCCAATCGCCGCTTCTCCGTCCCCTATTAGGGGAAAAAAGTCATTCTTGTCCCCATTGATTGTTAAAATGATATATAAATTCTTCATTTATGAACATAAGATTAAAGTTAAATAAGTAAATTACTCAAAAAAAACCCCTAGCTATATAATCTATCTTTTCCTTCTTAAACTTTGGTTGGGTTGTGTTTGATTTCTTATACTTTGGTTGGGTTGTCTAATTTGTGCATTGACGTTAGATTTGTTTTGTATGGACTTGTTAAACTTTAATTCATTTTGGATTGTAAACTTTGATGAAATTTGTTATATTTGTATGGCATGGACCCTATAAGAGTTTTGTACAATTAATTGAGTTAGATAAGCTAGAAAACTTAGTCTTTCATCCAAGATTCAACTTGTAATATAGTTTTCATATAGGAGGAAAAATATTTTACGGGTAAAATTCCCATTGGAAGTTGTCAGGGATTGAATCCCCACTGGGGATGGGGACCAGGAAGAAGTTTTTCCCGACAATTGGGAACTCGACGGGGATGGGGGGCAGAGAGCTGAGCGGGGACGAGGGCGAGGCATATGCCCTTCATCTTCAACCCACCCCGTTGACATCCCTATTTTCAATACTCATGCCTAGTTAATACCGTAAAATCTGCCTCATTTCAAATCTGAATGATTGTTGAAAATGGTGCAAAAATAGCTTTGAGTGGGTATGACGAAAATAGACATAGGTACAACTGTACAAATATATATCTAGCCCGCCCTATACAAAACTCAAAACCCGTTTTAACCATACCTTCCTAGTACCCATCCTCTTCATCCCATATAAAATCTAGTACCTATTTCTACAAATATAAAAAGTGTTTGCCACAATTGGTTGCTTTAACTTCCAAGCTCTCAATTGCATTCGATGTTCTAATTAGCCATTAGGAGTAAACGGGTCGTTGATGCTTTTTATTGAGTATGGTATATTATTTATATTGACCAAAATCTTACAGTGGTTGAACATGGATCTAATATGAGTTTAATTCTTTTTATCTATATGTGCCTAGATAAAACTTGGATACATGCAAAACCATATGGGTATGGTATATGTATTGGTATGGCCATGGTTTTATAGCATCTTATGGGTATAGTATAGTTATGGATATTAATTTTGAAAACATCTATGGGTAAGGGCACAAAACCCACCTCATACCCCCCATCATTTTATTCTCTTTTATAAGTCATGATGATAAACTATAAATCTATAATGCATGGATACCAATACAGCAACATGAGTATAACACGACATGAATATAGGGCGTGTCGATTTGTGAAAAAAATTAGGACACGTATGCATGAGCACATCTATCAAAAACATTATTTTGAGGCAACAGATGCAATAGGGAAAGGAAGGAAAATAAATAGGTACATTGGCATCAGAAGCAAATATAAGCACCCCAAGCCTACCTTACCTTGTCCCTATTAACATTTAAACTGATACAAGACACTAAGTCAAGAAAATAAAATGACATAATTTAAAGGTAACTCTATTTAGCCTCAGCCATAGACTTGATGCAAGAACCTTCGACAAACGAAAGATGCCCATGACCTTCCTCCATATAGTACATCTTGTTGGCGGCAATCCTTCTCTTGGTTGTCCTCCTTTTGCGATCCCAAATTGAGTGATCTAGCGTTTGCTTGGTCCCTTGGATACTAAAATTTGCGTTTTGATTGAGATTGATTTGGTGTTTTTGCTTAAGCAACCATCTCTTAAGTCTTTTACTTTTTTCACAATCTTTCCTGCACCAAAAAAAGGCGTTAGTAATACTTGACTGGGATCCATTTATCTCCTGAGCAGTCATTAACCTAGGCTCTCCATATGGATAGTCCTTTTTATGTCTCTTGATCTTATTCTTCGTGATTCTCTTCTTCCCTTTGTCCATATTATGATGTTGAACTATGAAATTAAAAGTATTGGTAATCTCCCCTTCTTCTTTCTAAGGCAGCAAGTCAACTGTAATCGTTGAACCTGTATCTTGTCTGGAAGTATCTCTCAAACCAGTTCCTTCCTCCACTAGGAGAGAGATTTCCATGGCATAATCAACCATGCCAACCTGTCATGAACCACTAATTTGCTCTGAACTTAAATAAGCCCTCCCTATCATGTACCTTGATCAAGATGCACATAAAAACTCCATGGGGTTTTCGTTTATTAGATTTTGATATGTTTTTTTTGTGAGATTTTCATGTAGCAATATGGTTGACATGTGATGTATACTCTCAATGTTAAACTCACACTCACTGAAGAAATAGAGTTGAACTAAGAAAGAATGTAAGCAACTATAAAAACTCAAACTCAAACTATGGTAGATAATGAGAAGTAATAGAAACTAAAACCTTTGTTGGATACAGAAACACCACCAAGATTAGTGTTAGGGCCCTTAACTGCTCATTGGATATAAAAACACTACCAAACAGAAGCTAAGACTCATGTCAGATCACCACCTTACTCGGTCACCAGTAAGGATAAGCTGGAAGAGAGGTTAAGTGTTTAAAGGAGCTAAGGCTCAACTTCTTCCATAAATTAATCAAAACAACCCTTATAAAGGCATCAAAGAGGGGATATATACTCCCTCCTAACTTGCTTACAATATCTAGCAATTCAAATCAAAGTAATCTAAGCCACATACAAATCAGGTTCAAAATCGGCCACACAAACAATGGATGCAATCTCAATTTGACACCTCTTTGGTTGCTAATCTTGAGGACTTAGGTGTCAAGTTATGGCTTGGAGAGAACTAATAAGATGTCTTAGTCTCTAATCAAGTACTCTTGCAAGTGGATGCTCCCTTGAGAACCCAAAAACAAATCAAAATCAGCTTATGTACTCTCTTGCCCATTACCTAAGTAAAGGGAATTGAAACCCTTAGTTTGCTAGTTAATAGATCCTAAAGTGTGTAATTTGGCTGAGGGTTTTTTATGTCCATTTGATATTATTTTAAAATTAATATCAAAGCAATAATTAGATGAAAACTTGGAGGGTTGAGCATAGAATCAGGTCCATTTCCAGAACCATGTAAAACTGGACAGTTTTGCATACTTGACTAGTATTGCTGATTTGAGGGGGCAAATGGACTCCAAAACACTTGCAACTTGATTTATTGGAAAGAGAACTTATTAAACTTCAAATTAGGAAGACTATATCCTTGTAAACCAACTGGAGGCTTAGGAAATCAAGTGCATAAAACCTTGTTTGTGCACTAGTTTGAATCCGCGTGGGGTTGAACTTTGGCTAAGCAATGCTTGCATAATTCCTTGGATGTTAGTGCCTAAAATTGGACTTCTTTGACAGTTTTGCAAGGCCTAATGAATGCTCTATGGATAGAACTCCATGATCTTCCCCTTGTTGAAGAGAATTCGCCCTCGAATTTGTTAAATGACCATCCTCCAAGTATGGACTTAAATCTACAACATTGAGCATAGCTGAAGTGCCAAAGTCTCCAAACAAATTAACCTTGTGTGCATTATCATTTACCCTTCATAAGATCTCAAAAGGGCCATAAGCCTTTAGCATCAGCTTGCTTTTGCGTTAGGATAGGAAACACTCCTTTCTCAAGTGGCTCCAAACTAGATACTCAAGTTGAAACAACACTTTCTTCTTGTGCTTGTTTGCTTGAACTTGGTAGGAGGCATTGGGTTTCTCTATCTTGGTTGTGACTAGCTCATAGAGCTTTTGAATCTCCTCTACCCTCTTACTTGCCTCCATGCTTGGCTTCTCATCCATGGCTTTAGGCATAAGATCAAGAGGGCTCAATGGTTCAAACCCATAGACAACCTTGAAGGGAGGCATTCCCATTGTCTTGCTTGGTGCCTTGTTATAAGCAAATTCAGCATGTGGGAGAAGCAAATCCCAAGCCTCGGCATTAAACTTAATCAAAGCCTCAAGAGTGTTCCTGAGGTCCTACTAGTGACCTCAGTTTGGCTATCCATTTGGGGATGACAAATGGTGCTACACTTGAGCTTGGTTCCTATATTTTCCACACATAATCCAAAAGTGGCTTACAAACTTGGTGTTATGGTCGAAGACAATAGACCTTGGGATTGCGTGCAATCTTATGACTTCTTGAAATATAGCTTGGCAATGCGGGTCGTATCATTGGTCTAATTGCAAGGTATGAAATGAGCCATCTTGGAAAAGGGGTCTACCACCACAAAGATGGAGTCTTTATTTCTTTGAGTTGTAGGTGAGCCAAGGATGAAATCCATGCTCACATTAATCCAAGGGAAGGTAGGTGTAATAGTCCGACCCTAAATTATGTTTATTAATTTCATTTCATTTACGTCATTACATCATTTCTTTTTATTGTCCCGATTTGGACATTTCTAAATGGGCCCTCACTTTACAATTCGTGGTTTTGTTCTAGTCAAAATTTGGAGATCGATTTAGGCCTTGATATTTATGAATTTAACAATTTAATTCTTTTTCATGGCCCCATAACTATTTAATCTCGAGTTGTAAAGAAAAAAAAATTTTTCAAACGCACTCGATTTCGGTTCTTTCTCTAAACCCGAGCTCGTCAGGGCCGATTGCGACGCAACAAGACTTGACCTTTATTTGTTTAGCTAAACTCTCTTAATTAAGCCTTAATTAAGCTTGAGATTATTGACTTTTCCACTTTCATTTTCAGCCAAGTAAAAGCCTAATATAAATTGCAAAAATTTTCATTTAACTTCATTTATCACCAAGCATTTCAAGACACTTTCTCTCTCCACGTTCTCTCCTCCTTCTCTCTAGTCACGGCCAGCACTAGCAGCATCAGCATCATCACCATTTCAGCCACCAACAACCACCAAATAACCACCCCTCACCACCCCCAACCACCCCCTCACTCCCACAAGCATCAAGGATCATTCTTACCTCTTTTTCAAGCACAAAATGAGTATTCTTTTCACCTCCTATGCTGAATTTGTTTTTGATTCTTGATCTTGTTGGTTTTTGTTTATTATTTTGGTTGTTTTAGTAATGGATTATGCTATTTTTTTATGGTATTAAGACTCATCTTGTTGATGGATTATGTTGGAGTGAAATTGGATGAGGCTAGGGTTAGGGTTTCATCTTGGTCATGCAAGCTTCTTATTCAAGTGTTGTCTAGTGATTGTCTTATCCTTGTTTTTGCTTATCTCTTAATATATCGAAGTTTGTTATGGTATTTATGGTGTTTGGAAAAGATGGGAGTGAGTTCAAGTTGACCCAAAGTTAGGGTTTTGTCCAAAATGCATGATTTGGACCAACTAATGTTAAATTTGAGGTGTGTGTGTATATGTGACTAGAAAAGGAGCTTTATTTGATATGAATATGAAGTGGAATTGTATGTGGTGTTTTTGTATGATGTTGGGATGTACCAACGTGTGTTAACATGCTGTTAGGAAAGAGTTTAAGTTGAGGATTGGCGTGAAAAGTGAGAGAACCCACTCAATCAGTGAGGCTGGAATTTCAAGAAAAACAGGACAGCCTTTGAAATGAAACTGGTAATGATGGGCCCAGCCAAAAATTCTGCTTTTTGGTGGGTAGATAGATCAGTGTGTTAGCTTCAAAATGGTTCTTGAATCGCATTAATCCGAGGTCTGTGGAGAAAGTTATGGTCTTTTTACCAAACCTATGTAGGGTGGGCTTAAAACTGACATGTTGGTGTTCTAGCCCCATTTTAGGAACCCTAGCATGGGAATCATGTTTTGTGTCCTTGATAAAAGTTTTAGAGGTCTTCCTAAGCTATTTATATTGGGGTCTTACGTCTCATTTTGAGATCAGGAGTATAAGTTGTGGATTATTCTTCCCGTACCCTCTTTTCAAACCCTTATGCTCTAAACTTGCTACCGTGCCTTAAATCACATTTCTATGGTTTATATCGTCATCATTTTGGTTTGATCTATGAACTGGTGTGTAAAAGTTCTTCATAAGCTAGTTTTATTTAAAATTATCCTTTATAAGAACAAGATCATTTCTGACCTCATGTTCCTATAATGAACTTTTGAATAGAATCAAGGCCTAAGCTTTCATTTTCTTCACTTTAGTGCATCTCATTCCTCTGTGAACTAGCATTTAAAACTTTAGGCATGTTCATTGCCTGTATCTTTAGTAATCAAACACGTATTTATCGAAATCATAATATTTTGGTGAGCACATCAATGAATCATTTTAATCAGTGCTTCATCACATGATTAGTGACCTTGTCAGTTATCAGTTATAGGGCATTGCCCTCCAGTTACCTGCGCGGCTTCAGACCAGGCCCCTCGGTCGACTTGGCAGGTGTACACCTATTCACAGATCGAAACAGTTACTAAGGGGTGCACTAACAGATAATAATTGGCAATGCAGTTTTATATGCATCTCTGATGGAGATCCCTCCATGCCCTTTGATTTAAAGAATCAAATCAAAGCTAGGTAATTTTATTTTGGTGATTAAAGGATGAATGATTCATCCTTGTTTTGTTTAAGGATCTAAAACAGCAGGTCAGGTTTGTTTTCACAGCAAACCCGGTTTTCGAGAGGTTAATTACATCAAACCCTTTAAGGTTTAAGTCCAATATTTTGCATTGGGATTAAAGCTTAAGAAGTCAGCTTCGCAACAAAAAAGGTTTCATCCCATTTGGACTTCATTTGCCCTCTCAAATTAGCTAATAAACCCCAGATATACAAACTGCCCAGTTTAAACCAGAACATACCCGGTTTTGGTTATTTGATTCCATAAGCTTAATGGTGGTTTAAGTCTTGTATTTTTACATTTTGTGGGTCCCCAAGATGTTAGCTACATGGTCCAAGTGATAAAATCAAGTTATGTCAAGTGGAAAATGGGGAACCAGGTCAATCTCCCAAAACTGTGCAGACTGAGACCTGGTTCAGACCAGTCTGGACCATTTTAACGTTTTCATCAGGCAAATGAACTCCAAATTGAGTAATTCCACTTGGAGCTGTTAGAAGACTTCTCAAGCTTTCCATCCATGTGTGGCAACGCAAGTTATGACCACGTTTGCCCTGGAATACATGGCCTGCAAATCGACCCTGTAAGCTGCCAGCACATTACAGTTTACAGCAGCAAGCAGCTTTCCTTCTCCAAAGGGTTTCCTTCTCTTCAGCTGAGTGGCACACCTTCCAAGGCTTGGCACACGTCCAAGGCAACCTAGGGAAGACAACAACCAATGAGGGAAGGGCTGCAAGAAGGCTTGTCTCTTGAATCTCATTGGAAGACAAAGAAGGTGCTCCCTTGATTCTCATTGGCTAGCCGTAAAGGGGATGGCCACTTTTCGGCTTGCACATGGCTACTTGCTGCCTTTTGAAGCTGATTATGTTTAAGGCCAAGTTAATCAAGTTGTATTAGTCATTTGTCTTGCTTTCCTAGTTGGTTTTGATGCACTTAGATTAGCCTAAAGGAGGGTTAGCAAAACCGGGTGATTAAACCGGATGTAATTAAGGTAATACCTTTCCTCCCTAGGAAGGAAAGCTAGAGGTGCTTGTAGTTTGCTTAGCTTGGTCATCTTTTGCTGCCTATAAATCTAGCCCATACGGCCAAGGAAAGAAGAACATCAGATTTTGAATCAAAAAAAACCTCTTTGAGAGCTTGTGCTTTCTTGCCTTAGTGCAACCAAATTCCAACTTGCTTATCCTTAATCTAGTCAATTAAGGTGGTGATCAAGTAGGTTTTAATCTTGAATTAAGTGGTGTTTCTGTATCTTAATCCAAGGTTAAAGACTCTAAACTTAAGTTTGGTGGTGATATCTGTATCCAAACAGTGAGTTTAGCCTATCCTTTCCTTGCTTTATGCAACCAGATTTAAGGTGAATTATGGTGAGATTATTAACTTGAGTTTTTGAGTTAGTAATCTTTCACTTTGAAGCTCCTTCACATCCCTACATCCCCACACCATTCATACTCTCCATTCCATCCATAATTACAACCTAGACTATCCCAAAAGATCTAGCAAACATCCCCTCTTCAAAGCAACTCCAACCGTGCAAAGTGAGAAGACTAAGTCACGGCCGACAGAATTTTGGCACGGCCATGCCGTGTCCATAGGCACGACCGTGCCACCTCAAGGCCGTCTTGTTTCACTTGTTTGCTTCATGTTCTTGGTGGGTTTTAGCTTGGTGTCCTCCTTTACTTAAGGCAATCATCACAATTCATGTGTTTACTGCCTCACAACCAGCTTATTGCATACCAATTGCCTTAGTTTTCTCTTGAATGTATCTTCCTTGGTTTGTAAGCTTTCACTCTTCAATTGAGTATTAGCTTAGACCCTCGGCAGGTACATCATATTTGGTATCAGAGCAAGTTCAGAACTTGGCCTGAAACCCACACCATCCACACACCCAAAGCTCCTCAAAACACAAATCCAAATTCATTCCCTCAAAACACCCACTTTCGCAATGAGAATTGGGAAAGATATGTCCCTTAGAAAAATCCTCAAACTACAAAAAGAGCTTGAAGCATTTGACCTTAGAACACAAGAAATAAACTGGGAAATGCAACAGCAAGAAAGAGAACTTGATCTACTCGCCCTCTGGTTTGAAGAAAGAAGAAAATCCAATTAGCCCTTTGTTTCACCAGAGATAGATCAAAGTCACAAAGTTAATGAGGTTACCATCAACTTACCTCCCAAGTTTGATGAGCATGAAGATGAACAAGAGGAAATCAAGGAGGAAGGAAAGGAGGATCGAGAAGAGAAAGATGGGAATACATTTGAAGAGAAAAAGCTTGAGGCGGAAGAAGGTGAAATACTCACCTTAGTCACCCACCATCCACCAAAAGACAAGAACCATCATAACCATCTTTTCATTCCTTTTGGTGAACCATCAAAACTTTCACCCACTCCACCCCCACCCAAAGCACTCAAACAAACCTTCTGTCAAAAGCATTCAAGGCCAGTACTTACAACTCCTAATCTTGAATTAAGAGTAAGTGAGGAAGTGGTTTATGACATGTTCAAAGAGTCCCCCATATACAACATCCAAATCAGCAAGGGACGTGACGAGAAGAGAGCCTCCAAGAACAAAGGCAAGTTATTCGAATGGTTGATTTTGTTTCAGCCATACAATGAATCAAGAAGAGGAGGTAATTACCTAAATTGATTTGAGGACAAATCTTTTTAACAAGGGGAGGATGATGGAGATCCCTCCATGCCCTTTGATTTAAAGAATCAAATCAAGCTAGGTAATTTTATTTTGGTGATTAAAGGATGAATGATTCATCCTTGTTTTGTTTAAGGACCTAAAACAGCAGGTCAGGTTTGTTTTCACAGCAAACCCGGTTTTCGAGAGGTTAATTACGTCAAACCCTTTAAGGTTTAAGTCCAATATTTTGCATTGGGATTAAAGCTTAAGAAGTCAGCTTCGCAACAAAAAAAGTTTCATCCCATTTGGACTTCATTTGCCCTCTCAAATTAGCTAATAAACCCCAGATATACAAACTGCCCAGTTTAAACCAGAACATACCCGGTTTTGGTTATTTGATTCCATAAGCTTAATGGTGGTTTAAGTCTTGTATTTTTACATTTTGTGGGTCCCCAAGATGTTAGCTACATGGTCCAAGTGATAAAATCAAGTTATGTCAAGTGGAAAATGGGGAACCAGGTCAATCTCCCAAAACTGTGCAGACTGAGACCCGGTTCAGACCAGTCTGCCATTTTAACGTTTTCATCAGGCAAATGAACTCCAAATTGAGTAATTCCACTTGGAGCTGTTAGAAGACTTCTCAAGCTTTCCATCCATGTGTGGCAACGCAAGTTATGACCACGTTTGCCCTGGAATACATGGCCTGCAAATCGACCCTGTAAGCTGCCAGCACATTACAGTTTACAGCAGCAAGCAGCTTTCCTTCTCCAAAGGGTTTCCTTCTCTTCAGCTGAGTGGCACACCTTCCAAGGCTTGGCACACGTCCAAGGCAACCTAGGGAAGACAACAACCAATGAGGGAAGGGCTGCAAGAAGGCTTGTCTCTTGAATCTCATTGGAAGACAAAGAAGGTGCTCCCTTGATTCTCATTGGCTAGCCGTAAAGGGGATGGCCACTTTTCGGCTTGCACATGGCTACTTGCTGCCTTTTGAAGCTGATTATGTTTAAGGCCAAGTTAATCAAGTTGTATTAGTCATTTGTCTTGCTTTCCTAGTTGGTTTTGATGCACTTAGATTAGCCTAAAGGAGGGTTAGCAAAACCGGGTGATTAAACCGGATGTAATTAAGGTAATACCTTTCCTCCTTAGGAAGGAAAGCTAGAGGTGCTTGTAGTTTGCTTAGCTTGGTCATCTTTTGCTGCCTATAAATCTAGCCCATACGGCCAAGGAAAGAAGAACATCAGATTTTGAATCAAAAAAAACCTCTTTGAGAGCTTGTGCTTTCTTGCCTTAGTGCAACCAAATTCCAACTTGCTTATCCTTAATCTAGTCAATTAAGGTGGTGATCAAGTAGGTTTTAATCTTGAATTAAGTGGTATTTCTGTATCTTAATCCAAGGTTAAAGACTCTAAACTTAAGTTTGGTGGTGATATCTGTATCCAAACAGTGAGTTTAGCCTATCCTTTCCTTGCTTTATGCAATCAGATTTAAGGTGAATTATGGTGAGATTATTAACTTGAGTTTTTGAGTTAGTAATCTTTCACTTTGAAGCTCCTTCACATCCCTACATTCCCACACCATTCATACTCTCCATTCCATCCATAATTACAACCTAGACTATCCCAAAAGATCTAGCAAACATCCCCTCTTCAAAGCAACTCCAACCGTGCAAAGTGAGAAGACTAAGTCACGGCCGACAGAATTTTGGCACGGCCATGCCGTGTCCATAGGCACGACCGTGCCACCTCAAGGCCGTCTTGTTTCACTTTTTTGCTTCATGTTCTTGGTGGGTTTTAGCTTGGTGTCCTCCTTTACTTAAGGCAATCATCACAATTCATGTGTTTACTACCTCACAACCAGCTTATTGCATACCAGTTGCCTTAGTTTTTTCTTAAATGTATCTTCCTTGGTTTGTAAGCTTTCACTCTTCAATTGAGTATTAGCTTAGACCCTCGGCAGGTACATCAATCTCATTCCCTGTTTTCAATTAAAATGAATTGCAAGCGGGCCCAAATAACTTTTCAGTGAATTTTTATCAGTACAGGGGTGTATGTACTGAGTTTTGGCTCATAGTTCAAAATATTTTTATGTTTTGTTTTAGGAAAATGTGCAGTGAACCGCCCTTAGGCAGGCAGGGAGGCCAAAGGTGATAAATGAGACAGGACCTTCCATGTGATTGGCGGTGTGGGAGAGGTAAGATGCTATCTTATTATATTGTGATGTGTTTTGGAGGTTCAACTGTATATTCGAACTGAATTATGTATTTTGCTGCCACAACTGTATTTTTGGACCAAGTTATGTATGTGGTGTAAGCCTTGGGAAGTAGATCCGTTTTTGTATATAACTTAATGGTTTGAGTGATTAAGATGGTGAATGCTCCTTTATAGGGTAACCTTTGGTTTATGGCAAGTTTTCATGTATAATAGAAGCCTTGTCCTTTGTGGACGACGGTAATGCCCCGTTCATTAAGTTATTATATCTTATTGATATAAGTAGGTGAATGCAAGTAGGCGAATGCAGGCAATGAATCATATATATTTGGGGCGTTACAAATTTGGTATCAGAGACAGGTTGAGATTTTCTTAAGGAATGTAGAGTTAGAAACTATAGGGTGAGAATGGTTGTAGTGAGGGGGCTATCGTATATTGCTAGAATGATATTAGGAGTGTAATAATGATATTAGACTGCTAGTTGCTTCCATTTGTATGCTTCTTGTTTATGGATTTGCATGCCTCTCATATATGTGTTTTCTTTGTTAGATAGATCCTTGTGGCGTTAATATGTTGCCGGGTGGATCTATGATTGCTCACATCGCGCTGCTGCATGTTAGTATAGAGGCACATGCCCAGGACCCTTATTCCGAGTTCCGCAGTATGACGGTCTGTGCTCAGAGACTGCTTCGGGCCTTATCCCTGGTTGGCCCGTGGGTGGAGTTTAGGCAACGTTATCACGACTTTATGATGACAGGGAACTCAGGCTTGGACGGGCCTAGGTTTCAGGCCCAGGGGGCTTGGACGACTCTCACTACGGAGCTGTTGTTGAGAGAGGAGTTTGAATTGAGGGGAATTACTATGGAAACTCTTCAGCACGTCTTCCCCTACATCAGGTCCATCCCCCACCTGTAGCCCCAACACCAGCACAGGGGCCACCCTCCCCGCCAGCACCAGTATAGGGGCCACTCATCTCGCCCGCACCAGACACCCCACTGATGCCTGATAGCCCTGGGGAGGCTTATGTGGTGATAGACATCCCCGGCACCCCAGAAGTAGTGGTGATTAGTTCTGGGGATGAGGACCACCAGGGAGAGGAGGACGATCCAGAGGAGGACGATTCAGAGGAGAATGATCCCAAGGAGGATCAAGACAGTGATGAGATGGGGATAGAGCAGTAAGGGAAATAAGAGGCGGATGAGTTGATGGTGGACTTAGAGGAGGAGCATGAGCCACAAGTTCAACAGGAGGTCGATAATGCCGAGTCAGAGGCATCTACAAGTAGCTTCGATTCAGGTGAAGAACCTGATGATGAGTCTGACCCAGATTACGATCCATCTAGGGATCGTTAGGTGGTTCTAGGGGTTGGCCTAGTGGTTTTCATTTTGAGCCCTGTATGTAGATATGGTTTGGTTGGATTAGATAATTATATTTTGTGAGGCATCCGACATCATATATAGTTAGTCCAATCCTCTCCGACCGTGATGACATAGTCCATACCTCTTTTTGGTTATGTGATAAACCTAGTGTCTAGGGGCTATTTAGTGTTTAGTGATAGGGTAGGAGTCAGAGCTAGTCTTACTTACTCAACTAGGTGTAATATGCTTTTGTTGCTCATGTATATAAATCAACTATGTATGTAAGTAAGCAGTTTTGAAATGAAATAATGATGCTTTGAGTTATGACGTAATCTTCGAGCCATCTCTTATGTATTTATTGGGCACGTTTGTCTGATATGTCTGGAGGTTCCAGTGTTTGAATTGCTTTATTTAATGTATGATCAGAATGTCCCAGTCAGTGCACAACAACATGGAGGTTCATGTAGAGGATAATATAGAACAACGCTAGGGATCGGGTGATCAAGCCTCTTGCTAGGAGCCACAACATGGTGATACGCCACCATTGCCCTCTAAATTAGCTAGCAACTTAGGCAACCCGAGTTATTGGCCAACCTTAGTTGCTGAATTGATGAAGCAAATTCCTCAGGTACCTGCTGAAACCCCTCCTAAAGAGGATAAATTAGCAGATAGGGTAGCACGGCGCAATCCTAAAGTTTATAATGGATCTTATGATCCAGTAGTACTGGAGGAATGGATAAGAGGAATGGAGAAAATCTTTACAGTGGTAGAGGTGCCAGAAGAAAAAAGGGTAAACATTGGGACATATTATTTGACCGGTGAAGCTGACATTTGGTGGAATACCGTGAAGGATGAACTTATAGGGCCTGAATTCATCTGGAGTAAATTTTTAGCAGAGTTGAGGGCGAAATTTTACCCAGCTGTGGTGTAAAGGCAAAAGGAAAAAGAATTTATAGAGTTGAAAATGAGCGGCAGCATGTCAGTGATGCAGTATGGTAGTAAGTTCATAGAACTATCTAGGTTTGTCCCTGAATTTGTGTCATCTGAAAGGTTAAAGATGAGAAGGTTTGAAGAGGGTTTGGCCTTCTACATTTGGAACCAGTTACCTGGGCAACCCTTTCTGACTTACCAAGAACTGTACGAGCGAGCCGTTGAAGCGGAACGAGTGAAGACGGAGTTGAGAGCACTAAATCTAATCAACCACAAGAGAAAGGGGTTTGAGCAGGGGACTCCGAGTAAAAGTGTGAATCAGAACTAGAAGAAACCTACTGTTTCCTCTAAGAGCCATCCTGTGGGCCCGACAGCACCCTGTGCGAAGTGTGGAAGAACAAATCACACCACTCTTGAATGCCGAATTGGCACCAACAAATGCATGTGGTGTGGAAGTTCTGAACACCTCATCGCTGCATGCCCCCGACGACTGAAAGCTGTAGACAAGGGCGCAGCAAAGCCCTTGGCTCTGCCCTGCCAGGGACTCCCACCTGCAAGGCCTGTAGTTGCAGGAAGGGCATTTGTGATGAACAAAAAGGAAGCTGCTACCTCTAGTACAGTAGTTACTGAAACTCTCTTTTTAAATTCAAAGCCATTTTATGTATTATTTGATTCGGGCGCCACCCATTCTTTTATATCTACCCGATCTGCAATACAATTGAGTCAGGAGAACAGGAGGATAGAAACCAAATATAGAATTAAGCTACCCAACAATTCTGTGATTGAGTGCCCCCTCTCTTATGAACTTGTCCCCATCATCATTGGTGAAACTACTTTCCCTGTGGATTTGATTCAATTTGACTTGTCTGATTTTGACATCATTTTGGGAATGAATTGGTTGCACACTTATGGAGCCCAAATCGACTGTGAAGATCTTAAGGTTATCTTGAAGGATGAGAAAGGGAGAAAAGTGTGTTTTTATGGGTAGAGAGATGCAAAATCTTGTTCTTTGATTTCCGCTATGAAAGCAAGTAAGTTGTTATGTCAAGGGTGTATTGGATATTGGTGTTATGCTATTGACACCCAAACAAAAGAAGAGAAAGCGGAGAATATACCTGTAGTTTGTGAATTTGAAGATGTTTTTCCTGAGGAGTTACCAGGACTACCCCCACAAAGGGAAATTGATTTTGGAATCGAATTAATTCCTGGGGCCCAACCTATTTCTAAAGCCCCATATCGTATGGCCCCAACTGAGCTTAAAGAATTAAAGATTCAATTAGATAAACTGTTACAGAAGGGCTTTATTAGGCCAAGTGTGTCACCATGGGTGCTCCAGTGTTGTTTGTCAAGAAGAAGGATGGAACCTTAAGACTCTGTATTGATTACAGAGAGTTAAACAAGATTACTATCAAAAACAAATATCTTCTGCCACGAACAGATGATTTATTTGATCAACTACAAAGAGCAGGAGTATTCTCTAAGATTGATTTGAGGTAAAGGTACCATCAACTTAGGATTAAGCCTGAGCACATTCCTAAGACAGCATTTAGGACCAGGTATAGTCACTATAAGTTCACAGTAATGCCTTTTGGTTGCACTAATGCTCCTGCAGCCTTCATGGACCTTATAAACAGGGTTTTCAGACCTTATTTAAACAAGTTTGTAGTGGTGTTCATAGATGATATCCTTATTGATGGAGGTCCATCCATGGGGTCCATAAACGCTCAAATGATCTAAAATAATCAAGAAACCAAGTCCAAAGCCACGGCCATTAATTGTTTGGTGAAGAACATTGATGGTGATGCACCTGGTTTTTCATCCGGTTTTTCACCCGGTTGTCTACTTGATTTATCAAGTTTAATCCTAGTTTAATTGCTTGTTTTTTGGTGTACATACAAGCTTAAGGTCTTAGCTTTCATTTTCAATTAGAATTACCAGATTTGGAGTTCAATTGGTTAGTGAATTAGGTTAGTTACTAAACCTGTGCTGTTTTGAAGCCTAATCTGCACGGTTTTGGAAATCAGGCTGATTCAAGGGATAAATGACGTCCAAATGCTATGATTCTAAAACGAGGGTAAACTAGACATCTTGAGGTTTCCTTCCATGTAAGGAAAGCCAAGATTGCTCAGCATTTGAGTTGTCAACCATGAAGCACAAGTCACAGTAGAAACGGACACCTAGATACCCGGTTGCTTATCAAGGTGGATTTCCCTCCTAGATGGGTTTGCTTGAGGTGTATGCTTGCCTACTTGGTCACCTAGAGCTGCTTGGTAAGCTCCCACCCAGCCACATAGGAGAGTGACACGTGGAAGCATGAAGAAGGCGACACATGGCAAGCTATGGACCGGCCACACTCAAACAACTTGGCAGCCATGCATTCATCAGCCTTTTGAGGTGGCAGTCATGCATCCCTTACCTTCCTCAAAGGGAAATTGAGTCAACAAGGTTTCTTAATGTTTAGGAAAGAGTTTAAGAAAGAAATCTTGTGTTTTGTAGCTTAAACTTTCAGCTTATGCATGTTAAGCTTAAACCGTGTGTAACTAAGCATAGGGTTAGTTTAATGACTTTCTTTGCCTAGAAGGAAAGCTTCATTTCGTATAACCAAAGGCCTTATAAGTGCCTTTGCTACCCTTTTGCATCACATCAAGCATGTGTATCAAAATTAAGCAAAGACTTTGTGTCTTGTGTTCTTCTTAAACACTTAACTTGCTTATCCTTAATTAGGCCGATTAAGGTGGTGTTCAAGTGAGTCTTAATCATTAATTAGGTGGTGTATCTTATCCTAATCAAAGATTAAGGGCCCTAAGCTAAGTGATTAGTGGTGTATCTTATCTAATCACAAAGCTTAGAACTATCCAAACCACATTGAATTCACTTAAAGTTCATGAAGCTAGCTTTTGGATTCCTTAAACCATAAGCTCTCTTTTGTGTTCTAATCAGTGAACTTCTCATTCTTTTCATTCCACACATTTCCTACCCTTTCTTATACTCCTTTCAAACTTAATCAAGGCCAAGACTTCTTGCTTTGCTTCAGTTTTTAGCCCAAACACAAATCCACTTCAAACTGTGAGAAGTCACAAATTTCAGGCGTGCAAGGCAGAATTTTGGCACGGCTATACTGTGTCTTTAAGCACGGCCGTGCGTCCTTGAGTTCGTGAGTTTTCCATTTGATTTGATTGTGTTCTTGTTGTAAGTTAGTTGTTCCTACCCTTGAGACTTACATCACTTATCTATTCTAGGGATAAGGAGGAACATGCTGATCAATTGCAGATAGTATTTCAAACTTTGAGGAAACATCAACTCTATGGTAAATTAAAGAAATGTGAATTTTGGTTGGAGGAAGTGGTATTTTTGGGGCATGTGGTTGCAAAAGAAGGAATCAAAGTCGACCCCTAGAAGGTGAAAGCAATCACAGAATGGCCAAGGCCTACCAATGTCAAGGAGATTAGAAGCTTTCTGGGTTTAGCAGGCTACTATCAAAGATTCATTAAAGACTTTTCGAAAATAGCTTCACCACTGTCCAATCTACTGAAGAAGGTGAATAAGTTTGAGTGGACTGAAAGGTGTGAGAAAGCTTTCCAAGAGCTAAGACAGCGATTAACTACCGCCCCAATCCTAACATTACCAATGGAAGGAAAAGAGTATACTGTTTATAGTGACGCTTCGAAGAATGGTTTGGGGTGCGTACTAATGTAGGAGGACAAAGTAGTAGCTTATGCCTCTCGACAACTCAAGCCATATGAGAAAAACTACCCTACCTATGACCTGGAGTTAGCAGCCGTAATCTTTGCATTGAAAATTTAGAGGCATTATTTATATGGGGTATCATGCAAGATCTATACTGACCATCAAAGTTTAAAATATATCTTCACCTAGAAGGAGCTTAATTTGAGGCAACACCATTGGCTTGAGTTGCTTAAAGACTATGATTTGCAGATTCAATATCATCCTGGTAAAGCAAATGTGGTGGTGGATGCCCTGAGTAGGAAGGTGCAACATAGCTTGAACACTGTGGTGATTACTTAATTGAATCTCTTAAGAGAACTTGAGGACTTTGGGATTCAATTGGTGTCCCAAGAGCAAACGAAGGCTCAATTATCAGCACTTACTGTACAGCCTTTCTTAGTGGAAGAAATTCGATTGAATCAGGAAAGTGATCCCGAACTCCAAAGAATAAAGCAAAATTTAGAGAAAAGTAAGTCTCCGGGATTTGTAGTACACGAGAATGGAATGCTGCGGTTCCAGAATCGCCTATGTGTGCCCAAAAATGGGGAATTAAGAAAGCAGATCCTGGAAGAGGCTCACAATACTCGTTATTCAGTGCATCCAGGAGGCACCAAGATGTACAGAGATCTGAGATAATATTTTTGGTGGAATAATATGAAGAAGGACGTTGTAGAATATGTGGATAAGTGTCTAATTTGTTAGAAAGTTAAAGCAGAGCATCAACGTCCTGTGGGTGAACTACGACCCTTAGAAATTCCCACTTGGAAGTGGGATTCAATCTGGATGGACTTTGTTATGGGTTTACCCCTTTCTGCCTCGAAAAAGAATGCTATCTAGGTCATAGTTGATCGACTCACGAAGTCGGCTCATTTCCGGCCAATTAAGGATACTTGGGGAGTTGAAAGACTGGCCCAACTGTATGTTAAGGAGATAGTCCGTCTACATAGGATCCCTTTAGACATAGTCTCAGATAGGGATCAAAGATTCCAAGCGCGCTTCTGGCAAGTGCTGCAAAAGGCCTTTAGAATCAAACTAAACTTCAGTAGCTCCTATCACCCAGAAACAGATGGACAAACTGAAAGGGTGAATCAAATTTTGGAGGACATGCTAAGAGCTTGCGTATTGGAGTTCTAAGGGAAGTGGGAAGATGACTTGCCCTTGGTGGAGTTCTCTTATAACAACAGCTAGTAGTCCACCATCAAAATGGCCCCATTTGAGGCTTTATATTGGAGGAAATGTAGAACCCCGTTGTGCTGGAGTGATTTGGACAAGGCACTGATTATAGGTCCTGAAATGATTCAAGAGACCACTGAGACAATAAGAAAGATTCAGGAGCATATCAAGGTTGCCCAAAGTCGGCAGAAAAGTTATGCAGACAAAAGAAGAAGGCCTCTAGAGTTTCAAGTAAGTGATAAAGTTTTTCTGAAGGTTTCACCAACTAGAGGTGTCAAGAGGTTCGGAGTATGGGCCAAATTGAGTCTAAGGTATATTGAACCTTATGAAATCATTAAAAAGTTAAATCCTGTTGCTTATCGGCTAGATCTGCCTGTAGAACTTGAGCACGTACATAACGTGTTCCATATCTCTCAGCTTAAGAAATATATGCCAGATCCAGACCATACCATTGTATCTGAACCTATCGAAATCACTGAAGATATAGTATATGAAGAGCGTCTTCTCCAAATACTAGATCGCCGGATCAAGCAGCTGCGCAACAAGCAGATACCATTAGTCAAAGTACTCTGGACAAACCATACTTCCCAAGAAGCTACTTGGGAGACCGAGGAAGCAATAAAATCCAAATATCCACATTTATTCGAGGTAATCCTGCATGTTATGGTTAGGTTCATCAGTTTCGAGGACGAAACTTTTTAAGGGGGGAAGACTGTAATAGTCCGATCCTAAATTATGTTTATTAATTTCATTTCATTTACGTCATTACATCATTTCTTTTTATTGTCCCGATTTGGACATTTCTAAATGGGCCCTCACTTTGCAATTCGGGGTTTTATTCTAGTCAAAATTTGGAGATCGATTTAGGCCTTGATATTTATGAATTTAACGATTTAATTCTTTTTATGGCACCACAACCATTTAATCTCGAGTTGTAAAAGAAAAAAAAAAAATTTCAAACGCACTCGGTTTTGGTTCTTTCTCTAAACCCGAGCCCGTTAGGGCTGATTACGACGCAACAAGACTTGACCTTTATTTGTTTAGCTAAACTCTCTTAATTAAGCCTTAATTAAGCTTAAGATTATTGACTTTTTCACTTCCATTTTCAGCCAAGTAAAAGCCTAATATAAATTGCAAAAATTTTCATTTAACTTCATTTATCACCAAGCATTTCAAGACACTTTCTCTCTCCACGTTCTCTCCTCCTTCTCTCTAGTCACGGCCAGCACTAGCAGCATCAGCATCATCACCATTTCAGCCACCAACAACCACCAAACAACCACCCCTCACCACCCCCAACCACCCCCCTCACTCCCACAAGCATCAAGGATCATTCTTACCTCTTTTTCAAGCACAAAGTGAGTATTCTTTTCACCTCCTATGCTGAATTTGTTTTTGATTCTTGATCTTGTTGGTTTTTGTTTATTATTTTGGTTGTTTTAGTGATGGATTATGCTATTTTTTTATGGTATTAAGACTCATCTTGTTGATGGATTATGTTGGAGTGAAATTGAATGAGGCTAGGGTTAGGGTTTCATCTTGGTCATGCAAGCTTCTTATTCAAGTGTTGTTTAGTGATTGTCTTATCCTTGTTTTTGCTTATCTCTTAATATATCAAAGTTTGTTATGGTATTTATGGTGTTTGGAAAAGATGGGAGTGAGTTCAAGTTGACCCAAAGTTAGGGTTTTGTCCAAAATGCATGATTTGCACCAACTAATGTTAAATTTGAGGTGTGTGTGTATATGTGACTAGAAAAGGAGCTTTATTTGATATGAATATGAAGTGGAATTGTATGTGGTGTTTTTGTATGATGTTGGGATGTACCAACGTGTGTTTACATGCTGTTAGGAAAGAGTTTAAGTTGAGGATTGGTGTGAAAAGTGAGAGAACCCACTCAATCAGTGAGGCTGGAATTTTAAGAAAAATAGGACAGCTTTTGAAATGAAACTGGTAATGATTGGCCCAGCCAAAAATTCTGCTTTTTGGTGGGTAGATAGATCAGTGTGTTAGCTTCAAAATGGTTCTTGAATCGCATTAATCCGAGGTCTGTGGAGAAAGTTATGGTCTTTTTACCGAACCTATGTAGGGTGGGCTTAAAACTGACATGTTGGTATTCTAGCCCCATTTTAGGAACCCTAGCATGGGAATCATGTTTTATGTCCTTGATAAAAGTTTTAGAGGCCTTTCTAAGCTGTTTATATTGGGGCCTTATGTCTCATTTTGAGGTTAAGAGTATAAGTTGTGGATTATTCTTCCCGTACCCTCTTTTCAAGCCCTTATGCTCTAAACTTGCTACCGTGCCTTAAATCACATTTCTATGGTTTATATCGTCATCATTTTGGTTTGATCTATGAACTGGTGTGTAAAAGTTCTTCATAAGCCAGTTTTATTTAAAATTATCCATTATAAGGATAAGATCATTTCTGACCTCATGTTCCTATAATGAACTTTTGAACTGAATCAAGGCCTAAGCTTTCATTTTCTTCACTTTAGTGCATCTCATTCCTCTGTGAACTAGCATTTAAAACTTCTAGGTACGTTCATTGCCTGTATCTTTAGTAATCAGCACGTATTTATCGAAATCATAATATTTTGGTGAGCACATCAATGAATCATTTTAATCGGTGCTTCATCACATGATTAGTGACCCTGTCAGTTATCAGTTACAGGGCATTGCCCTCCAGTTACCTGCGCGGCTTCAGGCCAGGCCCCTCGGTCGGCTTGGCAGGTGTACACCTATTTATAGATTGAAACAGTTACTAAGGGGTGCACTAACAGATAATAATTGGCAATGCAGTTTTATATGCATCTCATTCCCTGTTTTCAATTAAAATGAATTGCAAGCGGGCCCAAATAACTTTTCAGTGAATTTTTATCAGTACAGGGGTGCATGTACTGAGCTTTGGCTCACAGTTTGAAATATTTTTATGGTTTGTTTTAGGAAAATGTGCAGTGAACTGCCCTCAGGTGGGCAGGGAGGCCGAAGGTGATAAATGAGATGGGACCTTCCATATGATTGGCGGTGTGGGAGAGCTAAGATGCTATCTTATTATATTGTGATGTGTTTTGGAGTTTCAACTGTATATTCGAACTGAATTATGTATTTTGGTGCCACAACTGTATTTTTGGACCAAGTTATGTATGTGGTGTAACCCTTGGGATGTAGATCCATTTCTGTATATAACTTAATGGTTTGAGTGATTATGATGGTGAATGCCCCTTTATAGGGTAACCTTTGGTTTATGGCAAGTTTTCATGTATAACGGAAGCCTTGTCCTTTGTAGACGGCAGTAACGCCCCGTTCATTGAGTTATTATATGTTATTGATAACCGTAAGCAGGTGAATGCAAGTAGGCGAATGCAGGCAATGAATCATGTATATTTGGGGCGTTACAGTAGGATAGGTAAAGGTGTGTATGAACTGTCAGCAAGTGAATGGCTCCTAGCCATTTGACAAGTAGCACACCTTCTCAATATGTCTTGTACATTCTTGTTCATGCTAGGCCAAAAGTAAATGTTCCCTTAGCATGCTAAGGGTCTTGTTCTCGCCGAAATGCCCAGCCAATGAACCTCCATGAACCTCTCTAATCACCAACCCACAAATGCCACACTTTGGAATGTATAAACGAGTGCCCTTGAATAAACTCCCCTCTTGAATCATGAAGTACCCTTTTGGTTGCCTTTAACATTCTTTGTAAAGTTCCGTAAAATCCTTATCGTTAACATAAAAGGACTTAAGATGCTCAAACCTAAGGATACAAGCATCTAGTTGAAACAAGAGTAAGTGGCTTCTTGCTAAAGTATCGGCTCCTTGGTTTAGCTTCCTGAACTTGTGTTTGATTGTGAAGTGGATATAAATGAGTGAAAAAGTCCAACTTTGAGCAAAGCCCAACCCATCTTGAAGTCTAGCAAAGAGGGAGTGCCAAATCTAATAAAAGAGTGCCAGGATTCAGCAGGGCGTGCCATGAAACAAGATGCAGAAGAAATGTAAGGGTAGAAATTTGGCACAGGAGCACTGTGCTATATGGCACGACCGTGCCCCCTCTACTCTACCGTTTTTTAAAAAGCGATGATATAAGGGTTTTAAAAAGGGACTTTTTGGCTCTTTTAGGTTAAGTTAGATTTTACCAGCTAATTTCTCTCTCTAGCTTAGTGTTGTAAACTCTCTCACCTCTATTTAATAAAAACCTAGAAAGTTAAGCCTTTGGTTGAATTTATTATAAATTTCTTGTTGCTTCCTTTCATTATTGCATAATATCATATTCTCTCTCCTAAATCCCTCCAAAAACTCTTCTTCTAAGCACCCTAAATCTACCCTAAATATGGGTTTGGTGCATTGGGGGTTGTAGGGAGGTTTAGGTTTTAATCCTAAAGGATTTGAAACCTAAATCCACCTCCCAAAACTCAGACATCCCTTCTTTTGATTCCCCTTTTTTCTATTTTGGTCATCAATACCATTAGGTTAGATTAAGTTCTTGCAACTTGAAGGATAATTGGTAGAGGAGCTAAAGAAGACTTAATGATGACTTTTAGTGATTGACCTTAATCATCAATGATCGCTAAAGTAGAGGTAATCTTCTCTCTTTTACCTTTTTGTTGCATTATTTAGGGTTAGTAGTAGTGTAGGTTGTTTCTCTCTTTTTGGGGTGATCTTTTGAGGAATGTTGGTGCTATGTTGGTAGTTATGCCGTGCCATTGGCTATGTCGAGCCCTAGTCACCCCATTTTTACGTGCTATATGTTTCCAATGTTCTTAGCGATCAGTAGTTACGGTAGTCTAGTGTTTATTGTTATTATTAGCTTTGGGATCCTCATCAGTAGAAAAGTATATTAATTTACATGTTAAAATAGTTTAATGTAGTTAAATTAAACCCATAGTCGTAATTAAGTCAATCTTAAGCAAATCACAAATCATCTCCAATGATGACTTTTTATCACCACCTAAAATACTACCAACACCCTTGAATGTACCTCAAGGCCTCATGGTCAGAATGTAGTGTGAACTTACTAGCCACATATAATGGCTCTAATGCTCAAGACTCCTCATGATAGCAAAAAACTCTTCGTCATATCTGGAGTACTATCTTCTTAAGTCACATAACTTCTCACTGAAGAAGGCTAAAGGCCTTCCTTCTTGAGTGAGTGACATATGCCCGCAAGCGCACAGGTGTTGTAGTTTAGAAAAGATATCATTCCCACAGAGACCAATCATATTTTATTGAGTTTTGTCCTATAAAAGTGCTAAGTAAGCAAATTTCAATTGAGAGTTTGAACGACACTACAATCTAATTGAAAAAATTTAATCAATTTAAAACATCTAAGGATTTGTTCTATCAAGTAAAGATGTGGATCAATGAAATATAATATGCACTTGATCTATATTGGGAGCTTGAAAGGGGTGCAATCATATTTAGAATTCAATCTTTTCTTTTGAAATAAACTGATTTGCCTAAACTAACCAATTATTATACTTTCAAATGCCCTTGTTTAGTTTAAGTTATGGATTTGATGACTAAAGTTCCTATTAACAAGCGAATCTTTCTCAAGTATTGATAAGTCAAGTCCTATCTGGTCGATCAAATAGCAAGTTTCACCTATCAATCCTTCACTTAACTATTTAGAATTAGCAAATAAATTTAGCCAAAATTCACCCACAACAATTTCACACACAAGATAAAGCTCAACCAATACCAATCAAGAACAAGCACAACTAAATAAAAATGAGAGATTCCCACATCAACACTTAGCTAATGATCCTTAGATTGAGAAAACTAGTCGTACATATTTAAAATAACAACAACTAAATAAAGTTAGAGAGCAGAAAACTTAGCGTAATTGAAGATCCTTCAAGGGTTTCCCAACTCTACAAGGGCACCAAAACAGCAAGTAGTTCTTTACAACTTGCACCCAAAACTAACTAGAAATTTAAAACTAAACTTAGAAAAATGGAAAAGATTGGAAAACCTAGAGAGTAAGAGTTCTCTTTTGCTGTGCCTCCATCAAATCTATTGCAAAATAGCCATATTTAAAGAAGAACTCAATTAATCTCAGCCACACAATGAAGGAAAACGAACAGGCTTGTAGTTATGATCTCACCACAGACCGTCCTTTAGTGAGCTCTGTCTCGATATTCTTATGTTCTTTCTTCCTTACACAGGCATAGTGACTTGAGAGTGTCCGTGAGGATTCAAGATACACTAATTTATGGTCCAATTTGGGGTAAAATGGTCCAAAAACCTGCAAAACATAAAAAAGAACTATACCCAAGCATAAAATCGAGAAGGGGTGCATAAAATATCATAAAACACATAATTCTCGCTAAAAATGGCACAAAATGACCTCAAAATAGAGTGCACTTTAAGAACTTATCGGTAGGCACTCTACCAATCCCCATTCTAGAGGTGTCACACTCAACGTCAAAGACCATATCAAAATAAGTTATAGCTAACACTGCAGCTTGAGTAAGCTTGGACTTGATTTCTTCAAAGGCTTCTTGAGCTTTGGCAGTCAACTTGAAAGATGAACCCTTAATCACCTTAGTCATGGGGGCCATAGTGGTGCTAAAGTTCCTCATAAACCACTTGCAGAATGAGGCAAGTCCATGGAAACTTCGAACATCATGAATGCTCTTTAGAATAGACCAAGTCCGAATAGTCTCCAATTTGCATTAATCCACCTTGATGCCATGGGCAGTCAACTATATAACCTAGAAAAGTCATCTCATTCCTGAACAGGGTGTACTTTTTAATGTTGCCATAAAGCTTCTGCTTCTCAAGAACCATCATGATTTGAGTTAGATGGTCTTAATGTTCCTTCTCATTCTTGCTATAGATCAATACATCATCAAACTACACCACCATAAACCTACCAATATAAGACCTAAACACTTGGTTTATAAGCCTTATAAAGGTACTTGGTTCATTAGGTAATCTGAATGGCATGACAAGCCACTCATACCAGCTTCCCTTAGTCTTGAAAGCTATCATATACTCATTCCCCTCTCTAATTCGGATTTGATAATAGCTACTTCTCAAATCCACCTTGAAAAATACACAAGAGCTATGTAACTCATCTATTATTTTTTCAAACTATGGTATGGGATGCCTATACTTGATAGTGCTTTTGTTAATGGCTTGGCTATCTAGGCACATCTCATACTCCCATCCTTTTTAGGGACTAAAAGACTTGGGACAACATACGGGCTAAGACTCTCCCTAAACAACCCCTTAGAGATTAACTCCTCAACTTGCCATTGGACCTCCATGGTCTCCTTAAGATTCATCATATAAAAGGGTATATTTGGGAGTATGGCTCTGGGAATGAGGTCAATATGGTGTTGTAGGGGTAAACCTGAGGGTGTCTTTGGGAAAGACTTGAGCAAAGTGATCAAGTATGGATATAGGTAATGGATGGCTTATGGAAGAGCTCTCAGACTCACCAGGGGATGTGAGAATCCACTCTCTAAAAGCTTTAAACTCATGGTGAGAAGTTTAAGAAGTGGTTCACTAAAAGTAAGCAAGAGATCTGAATGCTCTTGGTTCTTTTGTAGCTTGCTTTTGTGGAGTTGGGAAGGGCTTAAAGGGGCAAGGGTGATCTTCTTCCCATCCTTGGAGAAGGCATAAGTATTCAAGTAACCATCATGCATCACCTTCCTATCAAGTATTCCCAACAAAATATGACTTGCATCCATAGGGATAATGTCACACCACAAGTCATCAAGGTAGTTCTTACCAATAGAGAATTAACTCAAGCATCTTGAATGAACTTAGAAGCCTTTACCTTGATTGAGTCATTGGATGTTATATGGAAGAGGGTGAGCCATGGCTTGGAGGTTGAGCTTCTTCACCATGCTAAGTGAAGCCACATTAGCACAACTCCCTCCATCAATAATCAAGGAGCACACTTTCCCTTGGATCGTACATCTAGAGTGAAAGATGTTCTCCCTTTGTTCTTCTTTTGCTCCTTTAAGAGTACCCAAGGCCCTTCTCAACACCAACAACTCTTCTTCACCTACCCCCTTCACAACCCGCTCTTGTTCCTCCATGAAATACACCTCCTTTTCCTCCTTCACTGCCTCTCCTTAGTAGCCTCCCATTCGGCCAAGGAGATAATTCTCCTATTAGGATAGTCCGAAGCAATTTGACCGAGGCCTCGACACTTGAAACACCTTCTAGTGTTCAAAAGACCGAGGTTTGGTTTCTTTTGAGGGGCTAGGCTCTTTTATGGAGTTTGGTTCTTTTGTGGGGTGGAAGAGGATGAAACCGTGGGCTTAGGGGGCGGAAATGAGGTCTCCATGTTACAAGGTTAGCTCTTGGGTGGAGGTTTAGGAAAGTCTCTTTGAGGGGCTTGGCTTTCTTTTATTGTTGTACTTTATGAGCTAAAACACATACCTCATCAAAGGTTGAGTGTTGTTACAATTCTAAGTCATGAGCATATCTGGGATCAATTCCTTTTATGTATCTCACAATGGTTTGGTCCTTGGCCTATTAAAAGCTTCACAAATTCCCTAGTATACTCCTCTACACTCATGGTTCCTTGAATGAAATTGTATAGTTAGGAGTAACTATCTTGGAGGTAAGAAGGGGAAGGAAATGATCCTTAAGCTTAGACTTTATCTTCTCCCAAGTTCAGATTTTGCCTTTTCCTTTTCTAACTTTTTTGGCTAACAAGTTAGTCCACCAAAGAGAGGCATACTTTCTAAGTCTAAGAGCAATAAGCTTTACCTTCTCATCCTCTGGAATCTCCTTGTAATCAAAGACTTTCTCAACAATGTGAAGCCATTCTAAGAACTCATCAGGGTTCTAGCTTCCCTTCAAACTCTGGAATCTCAACGCTAATGTTATTAAGGTTAGATTGGCTCTTTATTCCCCTTCTTAGGCTTTTATATGCCTCCTCTTTCCTAGAAGCACCAAAAGGATTGCTCTTTTCTTCCCCTTAGGTAGGACTAGAGGAGCTTGAAGATTATGAGCTCCTAATATTATTCTTTTTTTGCTTCAATGCTTCTCCAAGTTGACGCCTGAAGTATGCATTCTGATTTCCTCATTATGAATCCTTATTTCTTCATAATTCTTCATGAGAGCTTCAAATCTCTCTTCTAAAGTCATGCTAACACTCATGACTTCACTTGACTTAAAACTAGATTCTCTATGTTTGGGTTGCTTTTAGGTAGTGGGGCATGTTTGGGGCTTCGATTCAAAGTCAAGGAGAAACCTTAGCTCTGATGCCACAAATGGACTATTCCCTCAAGGTTGAAACCACACCCACTTAAGAAATAGAGTTGAACTAAGAAAGAAAGTAAGCAACCTTAAAAACTTACAAATGCAGCAAACAAGGGTTATATACTCCCTCCCTACTTAATTACAACATCTAGTGATGAATGTCACATTTGTATAGGATTTCATGAGTGTTTTAATGTCATTTTAGAGGACTAGAGTGTTTGATTGTGTGATTTTATACCTCTTTCTGTTTTACATCAGGTTTGGAGTTGTTGATGATATTTTGTAGAAATTGGCTAAGAGAACCTGAGTATGTCTAGAAAATCAATGAAGAATTATGCAAGAAGAGAAGACCCCAAAAAATTGACCAAAAAACCCATAAGAGACATGGTTTACCTGGGTATGAATCATGGTTAACCTGAGATAGCATACACAGTTAACCCAGCTTGACCAAATTGTATAGAATCAACAGGGCAAAGCAACCAGAGGGCACCACGGTCTATTTGTGGTGGGGGCCATGATCCGTGTTGGTCATCCATGGATTGTCCGTGGTCAGCATTGTTTCCTCCGAGCTTGTTAGTTTTCTTTGTGGCTGTTTGTGTTCCATGCGTGTGGCAGCTTTTTAGACTTGATTTTAGCCATAAAAAGCCATTTACTGCTTCCTTGGCACTCTATTCCATCCTCATCATTCCATTTCCTCTCTTGAGTTTCATCAATTAGATTAGGATTTGGATTTAGATTATGAAGAGTTGAGAGCAAGTTGAAGATTAGGATTTCCAAGGATTCCGGGTCAAGTTTGCATCTACAAACATGCATCGGATGAGCAATTCCTCTCCTTTTTCTTCTCTTTTTTCTTTAGATTTTTATGCTTTCAGACTATTAATAATATTTATATTATGTTTGACTTGTTAGTCTTGAAATTGAGTTGAATTCTTGTAAATGAATCAATTCTTGTTTTGATGTAAAAGTACTTTGGATTTGTTAAGTTTATTCTATTGAATCTTAGAAGTTGATTTTCTAGTAGGAAACTTGATCAACTTCTTGCTTGTTTTAGACATTTGGTGAAGAACTGAAAGGTAAAACTAGATATTGAAAAACTAAGATTCAACTTAAGTGTGTGGGATCATCGAAAAGACTTAATATTTAACAAACCCCTAAATTTGATAATCGCGTTCTTAAAGATCTTAGATTAATAAAAAAGCCCCTGAGAAATAGTAGCTAATTAGATTTAAGAATTTCATTCCACATTGACAGAGGGGCTTGATAAATCGATTATCGATTTTTAAATTACCCATCTAAAGAAGTGGTGCTTGATTAATAGTTGAGTTGGAAAATTACTAGATTAGATTAAATTCCTTGATTGTTTATCCATTAGATGAGATAATAGATCAGTTCAATTTTAGATCTCAAATTTAGATTCACTTAGCCTATCTTAAAGTGAAAAAGCCTCAGTAGATTGACCAAGTCCTTGTAGGAGACGACCTTGATTTGTTATAACGGCACTAGGCGCTTGCGACCCTATCAAGTTTTTAGCACCGTTGCCAGGGACTTGTGTCGAATATTAGGTTTTTCCGAATAGGTTTGACTAAGCATTTTATTTTTATTTGAAAAAAAACCAAAAAAAAACAAAAAATTAAAAATTTTGAGGAAAAAAAATAATGGCAATTTTCCATTTCCTCCCCCCAATTTGAGCATGAATTATTGTGGAGGTATTTCAAATGATTAAATGTCTTTCTTGCTCAATGTGGTTACTGTGTGGATAAATGGAAAAATTTGGACATTGTTGATGTAGCTATGAATGGTGAAACTCGAGCTCTTTTAAAGTATTGGGGTTTTCTTGCTAAAAGTGTTGATGAGGCATGGTATTTGCTTGAATGGATTGCTTGGGATTCATTTGAATTTGAGAAGGCTAGTCATGTTTCTAGATATTTATGCTTTGATCCTTGTGAATTTTATGCTAGATCTTATTATGCCCCTTTTTGGTGTGATTTGTGTAATTCTTCTGACCATGATATTAATTCATACCTTATTATGCATGCTATGCTCAATATAACTTTGCATCACCTTGGGACAATACTAATGTTGTCTTGACCTTACTTGATTCATCCTTCCCTTTAGCTCAGTGCATGGGGCTCGAGGTGAGTGAGCCTTTTGGGATATTTGGTAGGTTTATTGATGCATATTTTGAGTCTGAAGATGCTTTAGATGAGGTGTATGATCTAGATAAGACTCCTTTGGAGGGGTCCTGTGATGTGGTTGGACATGAGGAGTCTCCTAGCCTTGGTTTTGATAATATTGTCCTCCCCAATCCACTAGATTATTCCCATGCTTCACCTCTTTGTTCATTACCCTCTCCTTCCCCTGAGTATTACATTAATGTGTCCATTAGTAATCCTATGATTTGTGAAGCTAATGTTGTTTTGGGCTATGAGGACAACATGTTTGATGTGCTTGGTGCGGATGCTAGTAATTTTGAGTCCCTAGATTACTTAAGAGGGTATGATCCCTCTATTAATCCCCATTGTGTATGCCTAGAGGACTTACATAGGAAAATTACGTGGACTACATTCTTTACTCCTTCCTATAATTTTTCTAAGGCTGTTGCTAAGGTTAAGAGGATACTTATACTCTTTGGTGTGATTCTGGTTATTGCCTCTTACCTTGCGTTTTCTAAATTGTAGTCCTAGGAGTTTGATAAGATCCTGTGTGCTTTGACGACATCTGATTTGATGGGTCGTGTCTGAAGATATGATGGAGTGGCTGATGCTCCATTTGGCCTGTTTGCGAGGAGGCCTTAGCTTAGGTGTACTCAGCACCTAACCTGGTGAGATCATTATGTTTTATTCCCTTTTCATTCTCTTACTTTCCTTACTTTGAATAATGATCCTTTATCTAAGCATGGGGGAAGGGTGGTTTAATGTTTTTTTATTTTGGTTTTTAGTTTACTACTTGTTAACGTATATAATTTTAGGTTTCTTTTTGCTTGCATTAGCATGTTGCATTTAGGTATTGCATATAAGGTTGCATGTAGGGATGGTGTGGATTGGTTTAAATGCCTTCCAATTATGATTTTGCTAGGCATGATAGCTTTCATGATCTTGATTAACTTTTGATGTGTAATCCCATTTGGTGCTAAAATTTATGAAGATTTTGTAAATATTTCTTGTTTCAACCCTTGTCTTGATTAAGAACTTTGTTGCTCCTAGACTCTTTAACACTAATGTTGGTACATGAGAGTCATTTTATAAGCTAACTGAGACTTTAGTAGATATCCTATAAGACTTTGAGCTTTTTTTGGGGACTAATTAATTATGTTTAGCCTCGTGTTCTTTCATCTGTGTGGCTCTTTCATGTTGCATCTCTAGAACTTACCTAGACTCTTATTCAAAACTACATTAGCATGTGTATAGTTGATGATACGATAGAGGCAATCTTTGTTCTTGAACATTTTAGCTACATAGCCAAATAGTCTACCCTTGTGTTATATGTTTATTCCCTTTGCTATCCCTTTTGAGCTTATATCTGTCTTTGTTACGAACACTTCATATGCACCCTTGGCCAAACACATATTTCCAACCTTTAAACCAAGTCTATGGAGCATCACTTCAAGTATGTAGTGGGCGGTTTGGGGGAAACTAAGGTAATTGTTGCTTTGTATGTTGGGTTGATAAGGGGATGATGGTATTATAGATTTGGAGTGTTCCCCTGACATTGACATGGGTCGCGTATGTATACATTAAGATGTGAGTTGACAATTGATAGTCCTCTGTGTTTCATACTTGAAATTCTAATTTCATTTTCCAAAAGAAGACGTGAAAAAAGGAAAAAAAACCAAAGAGAAGTCATGGTGGAAAAACAAAAAAAAGGAAAAAAAAAGTGAATAACTTATTGGCATTGGACATTTCCATAGATTGAATTCATTTCTTTGTCAACTCATTTCCTACATGATCATTGGGATATGCATTGTATTGTTCAGGCTTGGAGAGTTGATAAACTTCATAGTTGCTTGATGTTTTGTTGGTTGCTACCTAATCATTTCGTTATATAACTCCATATTGCCCAAAATTATTAGTTCACCCTTTTCTCTTAATTGTTACAATCCATGTAAAGTCCTCTTGATTAGGGATGTTCATCGGTCTAGGATCGGACCGGACTGGACTAGACTAGCCTGGACCGAAGACCGATCAAGATCGCATGTGCGGACCGAGGACCGGACCGGACCGACTGTGGACCGAAATCATTGGTGCCTTCTATTTTGTTCCCTGTTCACTTCCAATATTAATGGGTTGTTATTTCATGTTTGTCTATGCTGAATTGCAGCTAATCAAATACCCTTGATTAGGTAACTGGAATAAAACACATTGCCTTATGACTTATGAGCTCACTAATTTACCAAACCAATACATCCAAACACACACAAAAATCTAAAGCAATTTTCAACTAAAAAAGTTTAATACATCACCTACTGAACCTAAAAGTTAATTACATTATATATAGAATTATACACCATCTTTGCTTCCTAATGGCCCTACTTGGCTGCTTGCTAGAGGCCTTCTATGAATCATGCGAATAAAAGGCTACTGTACTGTGTTACAGGCAGGTGGGGAAAATAGAACTCATGAGCAACCAGTCATATGATCAATGTGAGACTACACAAAATAAACTCCTTGAGCAAGCTTACTTGACACTTGAGAGTAGCTTCAGCAAGAAAGATATGAAGTGTATCTATTTAATGGCGACGAAAAATGGAAGGCCCTTGTTTCACAAAGAAGTAATGTAAGGAGCAAGAAGATTACCAATTGGTTTATGATAAAAGCATATTGCCAAGCATTATTGATCTGTCATAGACAAAACCACTCAGTACTATATCAAGAAAACCTTGATATTTCTCGGTCATTAATTATCATATTGAGGTGTGTTATGCGTGTGTTCGAATCTAGACAAATCAATAATTAGCCTATTATCTAACCTATCAACTGCTTGCATGTTTGTAAGGTCTGTAGTTCATAGCCCTCTTGAAGACTAGACCGGACCCTCTAAAGGCCTGACATTGTAACATTGTATGATTGTATCAAACATTTAGCCTCAAACCACCTTCCAGAAAAACCCTTTTGGGAGGGGGAGGGCTATAATGTAAAATAAACAAACAAACCAACAATTAATTTAGCAAAGAAAAATAATAAAGACACTAAGATAGTAGTACAATGTAAAATAAACACAATTAAAAGAAAATTACCTCCATATTAAATGTTCAAGGTATCGCCCATGTCAATGACATTATCCTTAACACTCAATTTACCAAGATCTAAAATAAACCTAATAAAAAGAACAAAAAACTAAAAGTTAGAACATAAATCATATAAAGTACATAAACCAAATTTAAAAAGAAATGAAAAATTGAACATTACCCTTATCTAGGTCCCGCAATTCATCAAAGTAGTCATCTATATCTAATCTATTGCTTGGCCTAAGCCAATCTTGTGCACATATGAGAGCTTGAATGATCTTTTCACAATCAAACCGAATAAAATTCATTAGTTAGCAAAGGATAAATAAATTATAAATTTAAAATACCATACAAAGAAATATACTAATTAATCAATTACCTTTGGAGTTAAAGAGGTTCTAAATGAATCAAGAGTACACCCTCTTGCACTGAATGCCGACTCCGATGCGACTGTAGAAACAGGCACAGCCAATACATCATGAGCTATACAGGCAACCACAGGATATTAAGGACCATGTATTTTCCACCATCCCAAGACATCATCTCCTACTTCATCCTCTTCAAGTCCCTCATTTAGATACTTTTGTAACTCAATCTCATCCTCTTTAAGTCCCTCATTTAGATACTTTTGTAACTCAATCTTGATGATTCCTCTTCCTCCATTTGACCCCTTTAACTTCTTTCTTAATTGTTGTGCATAAGAGGCAGCTCCACTAGATGCATTACCCTTCTCAACTTCAAGTTGTGCCTAACTACTTTGCCCACTTTGAGGAGTCAATGGCTTGTACAATTGCTAATACTCATCAAACAAAGCTTCTAATTTCTCTCTCACTTTCAAAACTATAGCACTACCTCATACTTCACCAAACAAATCATAAGGAGAAGCCTCAAGACCTATCAACTTGTACCTAGGATCAAATATAGGAGCAATATATAGCAAAGGGTTCATTCATAGTACTTATCATATTTCATCCTTATCCTCTTTGCCATTTCTTTAAAGTTTGTGATTCTAGATCCAATTTCCTCAATTTCCTCACTTTCTTCATCATTAGCATTAATGGTCTCAACAACTTGCTCCAACTAATTTAACATATCATGAATAGCCACAATCTCAAAGAAAAGCAAGTTTGATGTCACATATGAAGTACCAGACAACCGAAAAGTAACATTATAAAAAACCTCCAAAAAAAAAAAAAAAACTAACAAGTGTTTAACTTGTTTCCAATCATTAGAGTTCGGAGGTCTATCAGCATCATCATCCTTCGCCAACTCCACATTATAATAAGGGTCACTTTTGCTATACTTCCTGAATGCATGCTCATAGACTAAAGTAGTGCTAAGCATCTTATAAGTGGAGTTCCATCTTGTGGGAACATCAAGAGACAAAGAAACCTTGTACTCAATTTTTTCTGCAACTACACATTCTTGAAATCTTTGCAACCTACTAGAAGATTGCCTAATAAACCTCACAGCAGCTCGAACACGCTTAACTGACTTCCCAACAACCTTCAACCCATCCCATCCAGCCAAATTAAGTATATGGGCAACACACCTAACATGCAAGAATTCTCCACCAGAGAAAAGAAAATGACCATGTCAATGAAACTCACCAATAAGGGCATTACAAGCAGTGCTATTACTCCTAGTATTATCAACAGTAATAGTATAAAGCTTCGATGCTGAACCCCAATCCTATAAACACTTTCCAAGAACAAGAGTAATATCATCACCTTTATGACTAGAAATTGCATAAAAATTTAATATTTTCTTATGCAATTTCCAATCATTATCAATAAAGCGGGCAGTTATAACCATGTAGTTAATCCTTTGAAGTGAAGTCTATGTGTCTGTGGTCACACACACCCTTTGACATGAATGCAAAAGAATTCTTTCAATTTCCCCCTTTCATCGACATATATTTGACAAATGTCTCTTGCAATGGTAATGCATGAAGGCATATTGAGTGAAGGACAATAAACAGACATCATTAGCCTAAACCCCACATTTTTAACAAATCTAAAAGGTAATTCATCAATTATGATCATTTTGGCTATAGACTCCCGTGCCTCATGAGGTTTCAATACCCATGACTTCAATCTAACTTCTCCCTCAGTGTTTGGATCCTTTTCAAAAACCAACTGGCTTTGTGTCTGTTTGCTTTTATTGTTTATGTTTTCAGGGCACTTTGGAAAATGTTTTTTCATGTTCTTCGTTCCGTTCTTACTAGAGTCGGCCTTATATATAATACCACAATACTTGCACTTACTAACCACTCTTCCTCCATTCTCTTTGATCTCTTTGAAATAGTTCTAACACTTTGCCCTTTGAGTACACTTTCTAGCCACTTGTTTCCCCTTGCTCTTGCTTTGTATTATACCTTGACTTGCTTTTTCCTACTCTTCAATTTTAATGGGGTCATTTGGTTCGTGTTCACTTGGAATATCGGCATCCAGGTCAACTGATTGTTCTACTTTCGAACTACACCTCCTTTTGGATTTGGAGCTCGACATCTTGCATTGACAAGTAATCACAAAATATAAGTTGCAAATATAAGTAAATAAGCACAAACACACCATACACACACATACATCATGCTAATTTAAAAAACCAAAATACAAAGCTTACATTTCGAGAGCACGCTGTAAAGGACTCCGTGATGACTAATCTAATCGTAATATGGACTTAAAAAGTACACTTTGCACCTAAAAATAAGTAAATAAATCACAATCAAACCAAAGCAATGTCATTCGTGAACAAGATATCACAATCAAACCAAAAACAATCCACCATTTTCCACCAACATTTTCTTGAATATGTAAAAAATACTTGTTAATTAAATTGAAATCATATGATTTAGAACAAGAATCACAACATCAATCAAAAAGCAAAGCAAAGCAAAGCAACATTTTCCACCAACATTAATCAAAAAGCAAAGCAAGCAAAATGCAAGTTATATAACAATGATGTTTGAAGTTTCATATGATTCAGAACAAGAATCACAACAACAGAATTGAAATCATATAATTGAAGTATTAAACACACATAATTGAAGTACTGAATAGAGAGAACTCACAAATTGAACTCACAAATCACAACAACAGCAGAGGGAAGTCAATTAAAGTATTGAATTTGAACACATATAATTGAAGTATTGAATGGCAAAGTAACTCACAATTTGAAATCATTACAGTGAGGGAGACTTAGGCTTGAGTGCGGCATGCCGGCTTCTGGAGTATTGAACAGCCATTTGCTGTGCGACATGCCGCTTTCTAGAAGGCGACTGGCCATCTGCCATCAGGGAATAAAGTGAGCAGTAAGAGTGTGTCAGACTGGGAAGCTAGAGACTCAGGGTTGAGTGCTTGAGTCTTATGATTTCAGATTTACGAGTGTGGCTGAGAGGAGAGGGGGAGAGCCGAGAGTAGAGAGAACTAAGAGACAATGAGGGAGTGTTGGAAACTGGAGTGGGACACCGGAAGGGACCGAAGTGGGACGGGGGGCTGAGAATGAGAGCGTGAGAGGAACTCTGGGAAGGCTGTGAAGTGCGAACAAATTTTGGGAAAGCAGACCAAAACATTAAACATTAAATAAACCCTAATCGATCCACGGTCCAGCCAGTCCGGTCCCGGACCGAAGATCGAATTTGGACAAAACCAGGGCCTTAGACCGAACCGATTAAGCCCGATCCGGTCCGATCTTCGGTTCGGGCCCGGTCCAGGCCGAATAATGAGCAGGCCTACTCTTGATAGTCATGTGCACGTGACATTCTCAGTAGTGGAGAATTTTAGAGTCTCATCAAGCATATGGTAGATTACATCTTTGGAATGAATCTTGAGTGAACCTATACTATATTTCAAATACATGAGTGGGAGTGATCCATATTTCCCCAAAGTGAGGTTCTACTAGTCTATTTTGCTCTACCAAATCTCATGAACGTGCATGATGTGCTTTGTGGTTCTTTGAGGGTGATCAAGTTTAATATCGAGCTTGTCGTCTTGTACTTTTTCAAAAACATTCTTGTCCTCCTAATTTTGAAATGTGTTGCGTGCTATTTGGGGTTGCCATTGATGACTATTCTTGCTTGTGATGTGCTATGACTCACTTTAAGGAGGTTGTTGTGCTATGTATTTGGGTCCTAGACGTATTTCTCCTTGTTGGTTTTATCTAGTGTTTGCTTGAAGATAAGTAATGATTTAAGTATGGGGGAGTGATGAATGTCATATTTGCAAGGATTTTATGAGGGTTTTGGTGTCATTTTTGGGGATTAGAGTTCTTGATCATGTGAATTTATGCCTCTTTTCTGTTTTAGCTCGGGTTTGGAGTTGATGATATTTTGTAGAAATTGGGTAAGAGAATCTGAGTACGTCCAAAAAATCAATGAAAATTATGCAAAGAGGGAAGAGTCCACAAAAATTGGCAAAAATCCCTTTAGAGACATGGCTTACCTGGGTATACATCATGGTTAACCTGGGATAGCATACACAGTCGACCAGGTTGACAAGATTTTATAGAATTAGCAAAGCCGAAGCAACTGGAGAGCAGCACCGTCTATCCATGGTGGGGGCCACGATCCGTGATGGTCCCCATGGACTGACCATGGTCAGCCTTGTTTCCCCCGAGCTTGCTGGTTTTCTTTGTGGCTGTTCATGTTCCATACGTGCGGTAGTTTTGCTGACTTGATTTCAGCTATAAAAAGCCATTTTATTACTTCCTTGGCACTCTATTCCATCCCCATCATTCCATTTCCTCTCTTAAGTTTCATCAACTAGATTAGGATTTGGATTTAGAATAAAGAGAGTTGAGAGCAAGTTAAATGTGAAGATTTACAAGGATTCCAGGTTGAGTTTGCATCTACAAGCATGCATCGGCTGAGCAATTCCTCTTCCTTCTCCTCTTTTCTTTTTAGATTTTTATGCTTTCAGATTATTAATGATTTTTATGTTATGTTTCAATTGTTAATCTTGAAATTGAGTTGAATTCTTGTGAATGAATCAATTCTTGCTTTGATATAAAAGTGCTTTGGATTTGTTGAGTTTATTCTATTGAATCTTAGAAGTTGATTTTCTACGAGGAAACTTGATCAACTTCTTGCTTATTTTAGACATTTGATGAAGAACAGAAAGGCGAAACTAGATGTTGGAAAACTATGATTCGACTTAAGCGTGTGAAATCTTGAGAAACCCCAAAAATTTCATAATCGCGTTCTTAATAATCTTAGATAAATAAAAAACCCTTAGGAAATGGTGGTTGATTAGATTTAAGAATTTCATTCTTCCTTGAAAAAGGGGCTTGATAAATCGATTATTAGTTTTGGAATTACCTATCTAAAGAAGTAGTGCTTGATTAACACTTGAGTTGGAAAATTACAGGATTAGATTAAATTCCTTGATTATTTATCTATTAGATTAGATAATAGATCAGTTTAATTTCAAATCTCAAATTTAGATTCGCTTAGCCTATCTTAAAGGGATAAACCCAGTAGGTCAACCTAATCCTTATGAGACATGACCTTGATTTGCTACAGCACCACTGTGCGTTACGGCCCTAACAACTAGCAAAGTAATCTAAACCACATACAAACTGTGTTCAAAATCAGCCACTCGAACAATGGATGCAATGTCAACTTGACACCTCTTTGGTTGCTAATCTTGAAGACTTAGGAGTTGACAATGGCATGGGGAGGACTAATTGATGGGAAGAATTTGAGTTTTAATATATGTAACCCCAAGTGTAAGGTTCATTGTCAAGTACTTAGGGTGTTGTTGACTAGGAGTTGGGTTTCAAGTACCGGGATTCGCTCAAGTGGTTCAAGCTAGACTATGTGAGAAGGAAAGAAAGGCATGCTAAATCAAGCTAATAAATACAAGAAAAGAGGCATGGAGTAATGATTTGACCACGTGACGGACCAACTGATCGTGATGAGTCCTAACCTAACCAACCAATTCAGAAAGCTAGAGGTGGTTGGTTGCACCATCGAAAATCATCCAAGCCCTCTTTCAAGGGTCATGAGCTAGCCTAGTTAGTTTAACCACCCATTTTTGTGGAGTTAGCCTAATAGGGCCACCAAATTAACAACCCTTGCATCTAGCCAGGATCGGGACTATTTTCATGTCCAAATCCCAGCTATTCCCTCTCCCACACTAGTTAATTGACCTCACCTCTTGGCAAAAGTCAATCACCCAAAAATATAGACGACAGCTCTCTCAAGCATTTAATCAAACACTTGATGGGCATAAAAGAAAACTCTAAGTTCTACGCATAAATTGGGTGTGGTTCGGCCTAATACAAAACTAATTAGCCATCAAAGGGCTAATCACAATCCAAGCCACTAAAACTAACCACTAATCATCAACAAAACACAAAAAAAGCCCCAAGTTAAATATAAGCTAGGAATTAACGCAACAAGCATGAACTAAAGAAATTAATCTAGTCTAACATGATTAAAACAACTAATGAATACAAAATCATAATAAAAACTAAACATTTATGTTAAATATAATCTAAACTAACGAGACTAAACAAGAGAGAATAAGAACAAACATAAAATAAGGCGAGAGAGAGGAAGGAGAAAATTTATGGATTGCTTCGATGAATTTGAATCTGCAATGCTTGAATCCTAAAACCAACGTAATTAAACGTACTTTATTTCCTCCTAGTGAGGGTTTTTTGAAGCTAAACCCTAAGCTGAACTAGCCTAACAATCGCCAAAGGAGCCTCCAAAAAAATCCTGAAGAAGTGCTTTTAATAGGAATCGATGCGGGCCAAGAAAGAGGAGTGGCAGGCCAAGGGGTGACAGCTAACGGCCTATCGGCTGCGCGAGTCGCCTGTCCCTGGCTGTGACTATAGCGGTGGGCGATGGCTGTCATGCCTCCCCTTGCCCTTGCTGCCTTTTTTTTTCTCCTTTTGCTCCTCTTTTGCTATTTTTTACGACATTTGCTCAGTTAAACTTATTACCTGCAAAAGTAAACAAAACAAGTAAAAATCTCAAAGATTATGTCACTATATGAGCTAAAATTAGGCGATAGAGGTATGCCACATATGACAAATTAGTACCCAACAAATACCCCCCACCTATCTTTTACTCGTCCTCAAGCAAAACAAAAGAAATACTAACCTAGGAACCTAACTCACTTTCATAGGAATCATGTTCGCATTTAGCGTATGCAGCAAGCCCTTTAAACCCCTTGGTTCCTCCAGGTGGATGGGTGAGGTCTCGTGAGGGTTTGCAGAAGATATACCCACAAAATCTTTGAAATATTTTGGATTTTTTTTTCCCAAAAGCAAATCATATGTACAAGGCAAAGGGGAAAGGATGTACACATCTAGATCGATTCTATCACCCCAACAACCTAGCTACTAAGCCATATATAAGCAAAACAGACATTCAAGACACACATAGGCTATAGATGCATCCCGGCTCTCATTTTTTAACCCACGGAACACAATGACACAATTTGCACACCTTAGTGCTTCGTGCAAAGTGTATTGACTCCCAATGCTAGACTTAAACTGAGAAAAAGATCATCTCCACTTGGCTTATGACTCCCTTTATTTTAAGTATTTTTTCTTTTGTTCTTTTTCTCCCGCTTTTCTCCCGCTTTTCTCCTTATACTCCTTTGCCCGGGCAGGTAGTTCTTGGCTTATTAGGCCTTGAACTCCTAGAGGAACAACTTAGCATATATTCGGGCTTTTTTCATATGCAAGGGTTTTATTTGGATGTCCAAAGTACTTATGCAAGCCCAAACAAAAGTACTGGAGTTAAGCTCATTTTGCATCATCCTTTTCTCATTTTTTCTTCTTTGTTTCTCGTAATGAAGCCAAAACTGTAAGTCAATTAATCAAGTAAAATGCCCCCAAACTAAAATTTCAACAACTAACACCAAAAGTCAATGATTAAGTGCATAAGGTTGGCGCAAAATCGCACATATGAAATGGGGTTATTGTTAGAGACTGGAGACCTCAATGTAGACAAGTGCTCCATCATGCATATTTGACCTGTAGACATGCTCGCAACCAAGCTATCAAGGATCAAAAACCAATCACCACGGCACAAAAGTTCCCAAAGCCAATAAGAAAAAATATACAAATTTTAAACAATTTCACAAAAATATACACAAAAGGTATATGACTCCCACCTCCACACCTAAATCTCACAATGTCCTCATTGGGAGCTGAGGGGTTACAACAACCCAAAAAAACACACAAAACACAAAACAAAACAAAATACACAAGAACACTAAACCTACACACATATACACAAGCTAACTCACTCCCCCAAAAGCACAATCGCACCCAATCAACAACAAGACCACACACATATACGAGACCAGCACCAGCAAAAACAAATGTATACAAATCCAACAACACCACTCGGGTTCAATCCTCGGCAATGGCGCCAAAAACTTGATAGGAAGATTTCGACTTTTAATATTTGTAACCCCAAGTGCAAGGCTTATCGTCGAGTACTCGGGGTGTCATCCATTGGGGGTTTTGTAGTACCAGGATTTGTTCAAGTGATTCAAGCTTGGCTATGTGAGAAGAAAAGAAAGGGAAGCTAAATTGAGCTAATAAACACAAGAAAAGTGGCTGGGGGTTATGATTAGAGCAATTGACGGGCTAACTGATCTCGATGAGTCCTAACCTACCTAACCAATTTAGAAAACTAGAGATGGTCGGTAGCACCATTGAAAACCACCCATGCCCTCTCTTAAGGGTTATAAGCTAGCGTAATTAGACTAACCACCTATTTTCATGAGGTTAGCCTAATTAGACCATAAAATTAGCAACCCTCTGACCCTGCTAGGATCAGGACAATTTTTATGTCCAAATCCCGATTATCCCCTCTCCCATACTAGCTAATTGACCTCACCTCTTGGCGTAAGTCAATCGCCCAAAAATATTGATGAAACCTCTCTCAAGCATTTCATCAAATACTTAGCGAGCATGAAAGAAAACTCTAAATTTTGGACATAAATGGGAGTGGTTAGGCCTAATAGAGGACCAATTAGCCATCAAAGGGCGAATCACAAACCAACCCAAGAAACCTAATCACTAGTCATCAACAAAACACAAAAAAAGCCCCAAATTAAACCTAAGCTAGCAGTGAACTCAACAAGTATGAACTAGAGAAATTAATCTAGTCTAACATGGATTAAAACAACTAATGGACACAAAATCATGATAAAAACTAAACATTTATGCTAAATATAATCTAAACTAACAAGATTAAACTAGAGGGAACAAGAACAAAAATGAAATAAGAAGAGAAAGAGACAGGAGAAAACTTATGGATTGCTTAGATGAATTTGAATCTACAATGCTTGAATCCCAAAACAACCAATTAATCGCAATCCACCTACTTTATTTCCAGCTAATGAGGTTTTTTTGAAGCTAAACCCTAAGCTAAACTAGCCTGAAAATGGCCAAAGGAGCCCCCAAAAAACTCTTGAAGAAGGGCTCTAAATAGGAATCCCAACGGGCCGAGCAAGAGAAGTGTAGGCTGGGGGCCCGACTGTTGGCCATCGCCTGCCCCTGGCCATGATTGCAGGGGTGGGCGATGGCTGTCATGCCTCCCCTCGTTTAGCCGTCGCCTTGTTGCTTTTTTTTTCTCCTTTTGTTCCTCTTTTGCTCATTTTTACGGCACTTGCTCGGTTGAACTTATTACCTGCAAAAGTAAATAAAACAAGTAAAAATCTCAAACATAATGTTACTATACGAGCTAAAATTAGGCGATAGAGGCATGTCAAATATGACAAATTAGTACCCAATAAATACCCTACACCTATCTTTTGCTCATCCTCGAGCAAAACAAACGAAAAACTATCATAGGAACCTAACTCACTTTCATAGAAATCACGGTTGTATTTAACGTATGTAACAAGCCCTTTAAACCCCTTGATTCCCTTAAGTGGATGAGTGAGGTCTCGTGAGGGTTTGCAGAAGATATACCGACAAATCTTTGAAATATTTTTGGATTTTTTTAAAAAAGCAAATCATATGTACAAGGCAAATGGGAAAAGATGTACACATCTAGATCAGTTCTATCACCCTAACAACCTAGCTACTAAGCCATATGTAAGCAAAACAGACATTCAAGATACACATAGGCTATAAATGCTTCCCGGCTCTTATTTTTCAGCCCAGGCAATACAATGACACAATTTGCACGCCTTAGTGCTCCATGCAAAGTGTATTGACTCTCAGTGCTAGGCTAAAACCGGGTAAAAGATCATCTCCACTTAGCTTATGACTCCTTTTATTTTTGGTATTTTTTTCTTTTCTTCTTTTTTTCCGCTTTTCTCCTTATGGTCCTTCGCCCGGGTGGGTAGTTCTTGGCTTATTAGGCCTTGAACTCCTAGAGAAATAACTTAGCAATATTCGAAATTTTTCCTTTGTAGGGGTTTTATTTGAATGTGCAAAGTACTTAGTCAAGCCCAAATAGAGGTACTGGAGTTAAGCTCCTTTTTGTATAATCGTTTTCTCAGTTTTTCTTCTTTTTTTTTTTCTTATAATGAAACCAAAACTGGAAGTTAACTAACCTAGTAAAATTCTCCCAAACCCAAATTTTAATGACTACCACCAAAAGTTAATGATTAAGTGTACAAGGTTGGCACAAAACTGCACACATGAAATAAAGTTACTATAAGAGACCAGAGACCACATTATAGACAAGTCTTCCATCATGCATATTCGACCTATAGACAAGCTAGCAACCAAGATATCAAAGATCAAAAATCAATCACAGCAACACAAAAATCCTCCAAAACCAAGAAGAAAAAATATAAAAATTTTGAAAAATTTTACAAAAATATACACAAAAGGTATATGACTCCCACCCCTACACCTAAATCTCACAATGTCCTCATTGGGAGCTGAGGAGTTACCAAAAAAAAAAACACACAAAAAAAAAAACAAAAAACACAAGAACACCAAACCTGTACGCATATATACAAGCTAACACTCTCCCCCAAAAACACAATGGCACCCAATCAGCAGCAAGACCGCACATATATACAAGACCAACTCCTGGCTAGGATCGGGACTATTTTCATATCCAAATCCTGGCTATCCCCTCTCTCACACTGGCTAATTGGCCTCACCTCTTCACATAAGTCAATCGCCCAAAAAATATAGACAAAAGCTCTCTCAAGAATTTCATCGAATACTTGGTGGGCATGAAAAAAAACTCTAAGTTCTAGGCGTAAATTGGGTGTGGTTAGGCCTATTACAAGACTAATTAGCCATCAAACGGCTAGTTACAATCCAAGCCGAGAAAACTAACCACTAATCATCAACAAAACATAAAAAAAGGCCCCAAATTAAACCTAAGCTGGCAATTAACTCAACAAGCATGAACTAGAGAAATTAATCTAGTCTAACATGGATTAAAACAACTAATGGACACAAAATCATAATAAACACTAAACATTTAAGCTAAATATAATCTAAAATAACAAGATTAAACAAGAGGGAACAAGAACAAACATGAAATAAGAAGAAAGAGAAGAAGGAGAAAACTTATGGTTTGCTTGGATGAATTTGAATCTACAATGCTTGAATCCCAAAAACAACCCAATTAATCCTAATATACCTACTTTATTTCCTCCTAGCGAGGTTATTTTAAAGCTAAACCCTAATGTAAACTAGCTAAAAATCGCCAAAGGAGCCCCCAAAAAAGTCCCAAAGAAGAGCTTTTAAATAGGAATCACGGTGGGCCGAGAAAGAGGAGTGGTGGGTCGAGGGGCTGACGGCTGGCCGTCGCCATCCCCTGGCCGTGACTGCAGGGGCGGGTGCCTCCCCCTGGCCACCCATTGCCTTGGCGCTTTTTTTTTTTTCATATTGTTCCCCTTTTGCTCCTTTTCGTGGCACTTACGTGGTTGAACTTATTACATACAAAAGTAAACAAAACAAGTAAAAATTCCAATGATTATGTTATTATACGAACTAAAATTAGGCGATAGAGGCATATGAAATACTACAAATTAGTGCCCAACAAATACACCCATACCTATCTTTTGCTCATCCTCGAGCAAAACAGAAGAAAAACTAACCTAGAAACCTAACTCACTTTCATAGGAATCACAGTTGCATTTATCATATGCAACAAGCCCTTTAAACCCCTTGGTTCTCCTAAGTGGACAAGTGAGGTCTCGTGAGCGTTTGCAGAAGATATACCAACAAAATCTTTGAAATATTTTTGGATTTTTATTCAAAAGTAAATCATATGTACAAGGCAAAGGGGAAAAGATGTACATATCTAGATCGATCACCGAACAACCTAGCTACAAAGCCATATACAGGCAAAACAGACATTCAAGGCACACATAGGCTATAAATGCATCTCGGCTCTCCTTTTTCACCCCATGCAACACATTGACACGATTTGCATACTTTGGTACTTCATGCAAAGTGGATTGAGTCCCAATGCTAGGCTAAAACCAGATGAAAGCTTGTCTCCGTGTGGCTTATGACTCCCTTTATTTTTGGTATTTTGTTTCTTTTCTTCTTTTTTTCTCACTTTTTTCCTTATACCCCTTCGTCCGATGGGTAGTTCTTGGCTTATTTGGCCTTGAAATCTTGGGGGAACAACTTAGCAACATATTCAGGCTTTTTTCCTATTTAAGGGTTCTATTTGGATGCGTAAAGCACTTATTCAAGCCCAAATAGAGGTACCGAAGTTAAGCTCATTTTTGCAACATGATTTTCTTATTTCTCCTTTTTTTCTCATAATGAACCCAAAACTGGAAGTCAATTAACCAAGTAAAATGTCCCTCACCCTAAATTTTAACAAGTAACACCAAAAGTCAATGATTAAGTGTATAAGGTTGGCACAAAACCGCACATGTGAAATGGGGTTATTATGAGAGACCGGAGACCACATTGTGGACAAATGTTCCATCATGCGTATTCGACTTATAAACAAGCTAGCAATCAAGTGATCAAAGATCAAAAACCAACCATAATGGTACAAAAGTCCCCCAAAGCCAAGAAGAAAAACTATACAAATTTTAAAAAATTTCACAGAAATATACGCACAAGGTATATGACTCCCACCCCCACACCTAAATCTCACAATGTCCGTATTGGGAGCCGAGGAGTTATAACCCCCCCAAAAAAAAATGAAACACAAAACAAAACACAATCGGACCCAATTGACAATGAGACCACACATATATAAGACCAAAACCACAAAAACCGAATATATACAAATCCAACAACACCAGCCGAGTTCGATCCTCGCCAACAACGCTAAAAACATGATAGGAAGAATTCGAGTTTTAATATTTGTAATCCTATGGCAAGGTTTATCATCAAGTACTTGGGAGTGTCGGCTACTGGGAGTTAGGTGTTAAGTACTAGGATTCACTCAAGTTGTTCAAGCTAGGCTATGTGAGAAAGAAAGAAAGACAAGCTAGATTAAGCTAACAAACACAAGGAAAGAGGCTTGGAGCTATGATTTGACCAATTGACGGACCAACTGATCACGACGAGTCCTAACCTAGCCAACCTATTCAGAAAACTAGAGATGGTGGACTGCCCCATCAAAAACTACCCAAGCCCTCTCCAAAAGGTCATGAGCTAGCCTACATGGGGTTGGCCTAATTAGGTTGCCAAATTAGCAACCCTCAGACCTAGCTAAGATCGGGACTATTTTTATGTCCAAATCCTAGCTATCCCCTCTTCCATACTAGCTAATTAACCTCACTTTTTGGTATAAGTCAATCGCCCAAAAATATAGACGAAAGCTCTCTCAAGCATTTCATCGAACACTTGGCAGGTATGAAAGAAAACTCTAGTTCTAGGCATAAATTGGGTGTGATTAGGTCTAATACAAGCCTAGTTAGTGATCAAAGGGCTAATCACAATCCAAGTAGACAAAACTAGCCAATAATCATCAACAAAACATAAAAAAGGCCCTAAATTAAACCTAAGCTATCAATTAACTCAACAAGCATGAACTAGAGAAATTAATCTAGTCTAACATGGATTAAAACAACTAATGGACACAAAATCATAATAAAAACTAAACATTTAAGCTAAATATAATCTAAACTAACAAGATTAAACAAGAGGGAACAAGAACAAGGATGAAATAAGAAGAGAGAGAGGAAGGAGGAAACTTATGGATTGCTTAGATGAATTTGAGTCTACAATACTTGAATCCCGAAAACAACCCAATTAATCATAATCTACCTACTTTATTTCCTCCTGGTGAGGTTTTTTTGAACCAAAACCTTAAGCTAAACTAGCTTAAAAGTGGCCAAAGGAGCCCCCAAAAAAGTCCCAAAGAAGGGCTTTAAATAGGAATTGCGGCGGGCTGAGAAAGAGGAGTAGCAGGTTGGTGAGCCGACAGCCTGTCGGCAAGGCTATGGCTTGTTGTCGCCTGCCCTGGGCCGTGACTGCAGGGGTAGGCGACGGCTATCATGCCCCCCCAGTTACCCTTCGCCTTGCTGCTTTTTTTTTTCTTCTTTTGTTCCTCTTTTGTTCTTTACACGGCACTTGATCGGTTGAACTTATTGCTTACAAAAGTAAACAGAACAAGTAAAAATTCCAAAGATGATGTTATTATACGAACTAAAATTAGGTGATAGACATGTAAAATACGATAAATTAGTACCCAACAAATACCCCCACACCTACCTTTTCCTCGTCGTCGAGTAAAACAAAAGAAAAACTAACCTAGGAACCTAACTCACTTTCGCAGGAATCATGGTTGCATTTAGCGTATGCAACAAGCCCTTTAAACCCCTTAGTTCTCCCAAGTGGACGAGTGAGGTCTCGTGAAGATTTGCAGAAGATATACCCATAACATCTTTGAAATATTCTTGGATTTTTTTTTCAAAAGCAAATCATATGTACAAGGCAAAGGGGAAAAGATGTACACAACTAGATCGATTCTATCACCCTAACGACCTAGCTACTAGGCCATATATAAGTAGAACATACATTCAAGACACCCATAGGCTATAAATGTATCCCAGCTCTCATTTTTCACCCTACGTAATACAATGGCACCATTCGCACACCTTGGTGCTTCGTGCAAAGAGTATTGGCTCCTCATGCTAGGCCAAAACCATGTAAAAGGTCATCTCCACTTGGCTTATGACTCCTTTTATTTTTGGTATTTTTTTCTTTTCATCTTTTTTTTTCGCTTTTCTCTTTATGCTTCTTTGCTCGGGTGGGTTGTTTTTAGCATATTAGGCCTTGAACTCCTGTAAGAACAACTTAGCACATATTCGGACTTTTTCCCTATTTAAGGGTTCTATTTGGTTATGCAGAGCACTTATTCAAGCCAAAATCGAGTTCTCGAAGTTAAGCTCATTTTTGCAACATGGTTTTCTCTTTTTTCCCCTTTTTTCTCATAATGAAGCCAAAACTAGAAGTCAATTAACCAAGTAAAATGCCCCAAAATCCAAATTTCAACAACTAACAGCAAAAGCCAATGATTAAGTGTACTAGGTTGATACAAAACCGCACATGTGAAATAGGGTTATTAAGAGAGACCGGAGACTACATTGTAGACAAGTGTTATATCATGTATATTCAACCTATAGACAAGCTAGCAACCAAGCTATCAATGATCAAAAATCAATCACAACGACACAAAAGTCCCCCAAAGCTAAGAAGAAAAAATATCTAAATTTTGAAAAAATTTGCAACAATATACACAAAAAGGTATATGACTCCCACCCCCACAGCTAAATCTCTCAATTCCTCATTGGGAGCCGAGGAGTCACAACAACAACAAAAATGCATAAAACATAAAACAAAACAAAATATACAACAACAATAAACCTACACCACATATGCAAAAGCTAACACATTCCCCAAAAACACAATTGCACCCAATCAACAACAAGACCACACATATATATAAGACCAACACCACCAAAAACGAATATATACAAATCTAACAACACCACTAGGGTTCGAACCCCGGCAACAATGCTAAAAACCTGATAGGAAGAATTCAAGTTTTAATATTTGTAACCCAAAATACAAGGTTTATCGTCGAGTACTTGGGTTGTCGTCCACTGGGAGTTGGGCTTCATCTATCAAGATTCTATCAAGTGCTTCAAGCTAGGCTATGTGAGAAGGAAAGAAAGGCATGCTAAATTAAGCTAACAAACATAAGAAAAGAGGCTTGGAGTATAATTTGACCAATTGACGGATCAACTGATCATGACGAGTCTTAACCTGGCCAACCTATTCAGAAAACTAGAGATGGTTGGTTGCATCATCGAAAACTACTGAAACCCTCTCTCAAGGGTCATAAGCTAGCCTATATAGGGTTAGCCTAATTAGGCCAACAAATTAGCAACCCCGGGACCTTGCTAGGATCGGGACTACTTTCATATCCAAATCCCGGCTATCCCCTCTCTCACACTAGCTAATTGGCCTCACCTCTTGGCATAAGTCAATCGCCCAAAACTATAGACGAAAGCTCTCTTAAGCATTTCATTGAACACTTGGCAAGCATGAAACAAAACTCTAACATCTAGACATAAATTGGGTGTGCTTAGACCTAATATAAGACTAATTAGCCATCAAAGGGCTAATCATAATCTAGGCCAAGAAAACTAACCACTAATCATCAACAAAACACAAAAAAAACCCCCAAATTAAACCTAAGCTAGCAATTAACTCAACAAGCATGAACTAGAGAAATTAATCTAGTCTAACATGGATTAAAATGACTAATGGACACAAAATCTTGATAAAAATTAAACATTTAAGCTAAATATAATCTAAAATAACAAGATTAAACAAGAGGGAACAAGAACAAACATGAAATAAGAAGAGAGAAAGGAAGGAGAAAACTTATGGATTGCTTAGTTGAATTTGAATCTACAATGGTTGAAGCCTAAAACAACCCAATTAATCCCAATCCACCTACTTTATTTTTTCCTAATGAGATTTTTTTGAAGCTAAACCCTAAGTTAAACTCGCCTGAAAATGGCCAAAGAAGCCCATAAAAAAGTCCCGAAGAAGGGCTTTAAATAGGAATCGTGGGAGGCCGAGAAAGAGGAGTGGCAGGCTGAGGGGCCGATGGCTGCCCGTGGCCTGCCCCTTGCCATGACTGCAGGGGTGGGCGACGGCTATTGTGCCTCCCTCCAGTTGCCCGTCGCCTTGTTGATTTTTTTTCTTATTTTGTTCCTCTTTTGCTCCTTTTCAGGGTGCTTGCTCGGTTGAACTTATTGCCTACAAAAGTAAACAAAACAAGTAAAAATTCCAAAGATTATGTTATTATACGAGCTAAAATTAGGCGGTAGAAGCATGCGAAATACAACAAATTAGTGCCCAACAAATACCCCCATACTTATCTTTTGCTCGTCCTCGCGCAAAACAAAAGAAAAACTAACCTAGGAACCTAACTCACTTTCGTAGGAATCACAGATGCGTTTAGCATATGGAATAAGCCCTTTAAACCCCCTGGTTCCCCCAAGTGGATGAGTGAGGTTTCATGAGGGTTTGCAGAAGTTATATCCATAAAATTTTTGAAATATTTTTGGATTTTTTTAAAAAGCAAATCATATGTACAAGGCAAAGGGGAAAAGAGGTACACATCTAGATCGATTCTATGACCCTAATAACCTAGCTACTAAGCCATATATACGCAAAACATATATTGAAGGCATGCATAGGCTATAAATATATCGCGGCTCTCATTGTTCACCCCACGCAACACAATGGTATGATTTGCACACCTTGGTGCTCCGTGTAAAGTGTATTGTCTACTAATACTAGGCTAAAACCGGGTGAAAGGTCATCTCCAATTGGCTTATGACTCCCTTTATTTTTGGTATTTTTTTCTTTCCTTCTTTTTCTTTCCTGCTTTTCTCCTTATGCTCCTTCGTCCGAGTGGGTAGTTCTTGGCTTATTAGGCCTTGAACTCCCGGAGGAACAACTTAGCACATATTTGGGTTTTTTTCCTATTCAGGGGTTTTGTTTGAATGTGCAAAGCACTTGTTCAAGCCCAAATAGAGGTACCAGAGTTAAGTTCATTTTTGCGACATGCTTTTCTCTGTTTTTGTTTTTTCATTTTTTCTCGTAATGAAGCCAAAATTGGAAGTCAATTAACCAAGTAAAATGCCCCATAACCCAAATTTCAACAACTAACACAAAAACTCGATGATTAAGTGCACAAGGTTGGCATAAAACCACACGTGTAAAATGGGGCTATTATAAGAGATCGAAGACCACATTGTAAGCAAGTGTTCCATCATGAATATTCGATCTATAGACAAGCTAGCAACCAAGTTATCAAAGATCAAAAACCAATCACAACAGCACAAAAGTCCTCCAAAGCCAAGAAGAAAAATATACAAATTTTGAAAAATTTCACAAAAATATATACAAAAGGGTATATGACTCCCACCCCCACACCCAAATCTCACAATGTCCTTATTGGGAGCCGAGGAGTCACAATAATAACAAAAATGCACAAGACACAAAGCAAAACAAAATACATAAGAACATTAAACCTACACACATATACACAAGTTAACACACCCCCAAAAACAAAATCGCACCCAATCAACAACAAGACCACACATATATAAAAGACTAAAACCACAAAAATGAATATATACATCAGAGTCAGAAGATGTTAGAGTTGGATTAGAGTTGAAAATCATTAGACTCATAAAATGCTAAAGACCCTAAATATGTCAAAGAAGAAAATCATCAGAGTCCAAAATTTGCAAAGATACATTCAATTATGGCATGGAGAAATTTTGTTTGACTACTACCTTGCTAAGTGACAAATATGATAACTCAGAAAAAAGCTAGATTTCCACGTAAATGATTTTGGCAAAGATATTGACTTTAAAAAGAAGGCGGCGTTGCAAAGTAACAAACTGTATAATATCCTGAAGCTTATTTTTAATTAGTTGTTAATTTAGCAAGGTTTGCTGAAGTTGGGCACTCGAAGTTTAGTTTAATTCTATACATTGCAGGGCTCAAACAATGTCAATAGCCTCTAATTCAAACTTTCTAAACATCATTTATAAAATCTTTCAACATTTTAGAGTACGTATAAAGATACGTGTCTTTATTAAGAGGTCAAACTTGATATCTTTGACGAAAAGCATCACTTAAAGTGATTTATACAATTAGTATGCAAAAGGTCATGAAAGTAAAAAATAAAATAAAATATAAACCAAGTTCTAAGATATTAATGAGAATAAAATATATATGAAACGAATGAACAAAATAGAAGAATCAAATTTATAAGTTAGAAATGAGAGGTAGACTAGTATTGTACTTACATTATTTTGGTGAAGATAGTCATCCCAAAATAAGAGTCCAATTCTTTAGTGTTAGAAGAATGTTTGGGCTGGGCTATAAGCAAGAAAACTTTTTTTTATCTATATAATTAGTTCAGAGGGAGAAAGAGTTAGGAAATTCCTTTCCTGTACGGATATAATGCTCCCCTGCCCTACCCTATCTTGCCATCATTGCTCAAACTGCTCCACCACTATCAACCACTAACAGTATATCGGTGTGGATAGGAGATTGTCTGAGTGCCACCACACTGATATCAATCAATCTGTGCAATTTTGCTTTCCTTTTTTATTAAAAACCTATTATTCCTTAAGATGAAACTCTCAATTCATCTCATTCTCTTTACTATGTCTCTCTTGATAGAGCTAATAGACAGTGTTCCAATGGTTGGATAAGTGTTTCTAACAATTGATGATTTATAGCATGTACCTTTCAAAAATTCATATATTTTCTTCTAAATGTCAAACTATCATGACATAAATACTTAATGAATCATTTTCAAGCATTGTTTATTCACATAATCAAGTGGATCTACCCAGTTATCAATTATAAGGGCTTAGGACCATCAATTTCACTTGCGCGGCTTCAACTAATACTTCTCGATTGACATACTAGAGGTGTGCACCTTACTCAATGATCTCATGACTTAGATATGAGTTTATCAATTTGGGTCTATTTTAAGATAATAACAGTAACACTGTATTATAATAATTTTCTTTCACCTTATTTCAAGCTAAAATGAATTGAAATGTGGCCGCACGCTGAAAAATATATTGACTTTTACAGTGTAGGGATAGACATATTGAGCTTCGGCTTACTTTTCAAACATTTTTATGTTTTTATGTTTTCAGGTAAATACTCGTGAGTCTACCTTCAACCAACTGGCATTCTAATGTTTTGTCAAAGGGGTCTTAGTAGGCTCATGGTGATAAGATGTTGAGGTGTCAACTATTTATTTATTATCATTTTAGCCATGTAAAACAAGGGCATGTAACGTTCATGTTTCATATTTGGACTGGAGTTATCGTTCCCAAAAATTCGGGTGCTAGTCCTTAAGGGTTGTATAAGAACTAAAGAGTAACATAAACCACCAGTTACTAACACTTAGCCTTATCATTAATTGGAGGGCAGTAATGCTCTGACTCAAGCTTTTCATTGTGTTGACCAATATTGATTAGTTAGCTAAGACTAATAAGATGATTAGAAGTGGGATATTACACAAATAGACCTGACAACTTTTCAGAAATGGCAAACTATCACTATTAGAGCCTTGAACTACCTCTAAACAGAGAATTTAAGCGGGTAGCTGCAAGAAAGTGATTAATTGGGCATTTATAGTTCTAGAAGAGAAATTCAAATGTCAAAACATGTTATCTTAAACATACCAAAGCAAAAGAAGAAAAAGCTATAGCTGAATGCTATCGTCAAAGACCCTGACAAATACCCTAAAGTCAATGATCAAAAGCCAAGAACAACTTTATCCTTTATCACAATAGTTAAGTGTTATTATCCAATAGTCATGTAGAGGTAAATTGCTTATGAATATAGGACCAAGGTAGAAGATGAAGATTTGAATACCTCAAGCTATTCTCTCCTATTCTTTTAGTGTTATTCATTTCTTAAGGGTTGCACTTCACTCAAATCTTTTCTAATACTTTTGTAATACTTGTGGAACATGATTAGTGAGAGAATCCTCAAGTAAGAAAGTGTCTTTTCAGCCTTAGAATGAATGGATTTAAGGTTTGAATTGTCCAAGAGTAAGTAATGACTTTGGATAGTATGGCAATGGAGCTAGGGAGAGCTCAAATCAAGTTTGTTATAGGGCTTTGGGAGCACCTTAATGTGTTACCAAAGAACTAAGGAGGGTTCTTATAAGTGTTTTCCTCCTAAGAGTTAGACAACTCTAGAAGAGGAACATGTTAGAGTGCTCTGAAGAAAACTATAACTATAGGTAAGATGAAGGTGTGTTTTATTGGGTAAGCTATCACAAAGTGCTTTATGTAAGCTCTATAGTCAACAAGTAGCGGTGAAGCTCTTGTTGAATGTTGCTCTTCAGAGAGTTATAGAATTCTAGAAGAGGAGATGGCCAAAGCCCTTTAAGAAAGCTTTTATTATAGGTAACATGTCTGGGGACGACTATTGAACCTATGAGAAATTTGATCAATTGTTGTGCATGAATAAAGTGTCTAATGTCTCATCTATGCAAGGTGTGTGTTCAATTTGTGCTAGTTCCGTACATGCTTCTGTTGACTATCCTTATATTGGTAAGTCCGATTGTGTGACTGAACAAGTAAATGTTGCTAAAAGATTTCCTCCATCCAACAATCCTTATTCTAATCCCTATAATCATGGTTGGAGGAATCATCCTAATTTTTCATGGAGGTATCAAAATGTTGAAAATTCTCAAGCCCAATCTAGCAGACCTACCCCTCCAAGTTTTCAAAATCAGAGACGTGCTCCTTCTTCTTCCCATCAAGCTCCATCTGGGAGCTTTATATAGACAAGGTAATTTCTGCTATTGGTTCCTTAACTTCTATTGTATAACATGTTGACTCTAAGGTCCAAGGAATTAAGTCTAAAATACATATTATTTATTCTCACTCACAATTTATAGCTAAGTTAGAAACTCAACTTGGGTAACTAGCCATAGTTATAGGTAAAAGAGAAGAAGGAAAACTTTTAAGTCATCCCATACAGAACCCTAAAGGCCAACAACTTAAACAATTAAAAGCTATAATGGTTCTTAGGAGTGGTAAAGAAGTAGATAACAAGGTCAGTGAAAAGGAACATGATAAAGAGGAAAGATTTAATACCATAGAGAGTGACCTTGAATTTGAAACAGAGAATGACCCATCCCCTTCTCCTATCTTGTCTGACCCCATTGTGACAGAGAAGCCAAGGGTTCCTTACCGTCAGGATTTGGAGGCACCATTCCCTTCCAAGAAACATAAGTAAAAAGATAACATCCTAGAGACCTTTAAACAAGTTAAGATCAATCTTCCCCTCTTGGAAGCGATTAAACAGATTCTAACCTATGTAAAGTTTCTTAAAGACATGTGCACTTTTAAAAGAAAATCTAAAGGTGATAAGTCTAAAAAGGTTCTTCTAAGTGAATAAGTAAGCTCGGCTTTGAAGTGTGACACTGCACCTAAGTTCAAAGATACCGATGTTCCTACCATCTCATGTTTTATTGGCAATCACAAAATTAAAAGGGCACTTTTGGATTTGGGTTCTAGTGTCAATTTGATACCATATTCTGTTTACTTAGAGTTGGGATTATGTGAACTAAAACCTTCCAACTATACGCTTCAGCTTGCTGATAGGTCGGTTAGGACTCCTAGGGGGCGAATAGATGATGTTTTGGTTCAAATTGATAAAGGATTCTTTCCTGTTGACTTTGTTATGTTGGACATGGACCCTAGTCATGCTTCTAAGTAGATCCCTCTTATTTTAAGACGTCTCTTCCTAGCCACAGCTAATGCCACCATTAACTGTAGGTCATGAGTGATGGATGTCTTGGTTATGAACATGAGGGTTAACATTTTCAAAGCTTCTGCTCAACCTGTAGTTAGAAGATGAATCTGAATGCTTCTTTGTTAATGCAATTGATAAAATTATTGAAGAAGTTTTGCCTGCTATTCTGAGCAGTGGTCCCTTGGGAACCTGTCTTTCCCATGGAGATTTGAGATTATTTGATTTAGGAACTACAATAGATGAGATGGATTCTGATATGGATTCCACTTATCATCTTGAGAATTCCTCTTGGGTGTCCACTTATCAACCTTTTCCCCCCTTTGGCTAAGTCTCCTATGCCACCTTCTATTGTGTCCCCACCTAAACTTAAGTTGAAACCTCTCCCTGATTCAAACAAGTATGTGATTCTAGGCCCTAAAGAGACCCTACCTATTATTATATCTTCTCTTTTATCTTATGATCAAGAGAAGGAGTTGATTCGTGTCTTACCTAATCATAAGGGTGCTACTAGGTGGTCAGTTGTTGATGTGAAACGGATTAGTCTCATAGTTTGTACACGCAAAATTCATTTAGAGGACGATGCTAACCCTGCTAGGCAAATGCAACACAGACTGAACCCTCACATGAAAGAAGTTGTCTAGAAAGAGGTAGTAAAGCTTTTCAATGTAGGCATTATGTACCTTATCTCTGATAGTCAATGGGTCAGTCTAGTTCAAGTAGTCCCTAAGAAATCTGGCATAACTATAATAAAGAATAATGAAGGTGAACTAATTCCTACTAGACAGAACACACGGTGGAGGGTGTGCATTGAGTACAAAAAGATGAATTCTATCACCACAAAGGACCATTTTCCCCTCCTATTCATTCATTAAATTTTGGAAAAATCAGTTGGACAAAGTTTTTATTACTTTTTGGATGGGTATTCTAGTTACAACCAAATACCTATCTATCTTGAGGACTAAGAGAAAACGACCTTTACATGCCCATTAGGTACTTTTGCCTATTATAGGATGCTTTTTGGGTTGTGTAATGCACCTTCTACATTCCAAAGATGCATGATAGCTATATTTTTTGATTATATTGATAATTTCATAGAAGTTTTTATGGATGATTTCTATGTTTTTGGTTCTTCCTTTATTGTGTGTCTTGCTAATTTGTCCACTACACTAAAAAGATGTGAAGAAGTGAATCTTATTTTGAGTTGGAAAAAGAGTCATTTCATGGTCCAAGAAGGGATTCTTTTGGGAAACAAAGTGTCTAAAAAAGGAATTGAGATTGATAAAACTAAGGTTGATTTGATTTCTAATCTGCCTGTGTCTTCTTCTGTGAAGCAAGTCAGATCATTCCTTAGGCATGCTAGCTTCTATAGGAGATTTATTAAGGATTTTAGTAAAGTAGCCCGCCCCACTTACTAATCTCCTCAGTAAAGATGCTCCTTTAGTGATTAATGAGTCTTATGTGAAAGCTTTTGAAAAGCTTCTATCTTTATTGGTGTCGGCCCCTATTGTGTAGCCCCCTAATTTTTCTTTGCCATTTGAGATTATGTGTGATGCATCTAATTTTGCTATTAGGGTTGTTTTGGGAACTACCTTGCCATTGGGAAGATTCCTCCCCATTGGTCCAAACAAGAGAGAAAGATAAGTTCTTCTCACAGGTAAGACATTACTATTGGGAATATCCTTATCTTTTCAAATTTTACCCTGACCAAGTGATATGTAGCTGTGTCCCCGAGAGTGAAGTTCATAGTATTCTAACCTTTTATCACTCTTATGCTTGTATGCACTTTGGAGGTCGTAAGACAGCTGCTAAAGTCCTACAAAGTGGGTTCTTTCTTCCCACTCTGTTTAGAGATGCTCACTGATTCTGTCTTGCTTATCTACATTGTCAACGTACAGGTGCCCTATCCGGTAGTGATATGATACCCTTTTCCCCTATTCTGATTGTTGAGATATTTGATGTGTAGGGCATTAATTTCATGGGTCCCCTTTCTCCCATCTTTTGGCTTTGTCTACATATTGGCTACTTCTGATTATGTGTCAAAGTGGGTAGAAGCTCAGACTACTAGGACCAATGACTACGAGGTTGTGGTCACATTTGTGAAAGAGTGCATTTTCTGTTGGTATGGTATCCCTAAAGCTCTTATTAGTGATGGAGGTAATCATTTTTGTCATCGATCTTTTGAGGCTTTACTTAGAAAGTATTCCATGACTCACAAAGTAGCCACGCCTTATCACCCTCATACTAATGGTTAAGTTGAGGTGTCTAATTGTGAGATCAAGTCTATACTTGAGAAAACGGTTCAACCTGATAGGAAAGACTGGTCATTGAGATTGCGTGATGCGCTTTAGGCCTATCGTACTGCTTGTCAGACTCCCATTGGGATTTCTCCTCACCGGCTCCTTTTTGGTAAGGCTTATCATTTGGCAGTTGAATTAGAACACCGTGCTTTTTGGGCTATTAAAGCTTTTAATTTTGATATGAAATAAGCGGGTTCTAATCATATGCTTTAATTGAATGAATTGGATGAATTGTGTAATGAAGTCTATAGGAATGCTAAGTTTTGTAAAGCCAAAACCAAAGCTTTTCATGATAAAATGATTTCTCGTAAATCTTTTAAACATAGTCAGAAGGTTTGACTTTTTAACTTTAAGCTTAAGTTGTTTCCTGGCAAGTTGAGATCTAGATGAGATGGTCCCTTTGTTATCCAACAAGAGTTTCCCTCTAAGGCAGTTCAAATCTTGGATCCCCAAGATGGTAGAGTTCTTATAGTAAATGGCTAACATTTGAAACATGTTGTGACTAATGGTATTGTACCTGGTTTGATTTAATCCATCAATCTAGTAGACCCTATCTACTATGATTAATGGATAGGATCTTGTCTGGCTGAAGACATAAAACTTAGCACTTGTTAGGATGCAACGCAATCTTTTTAGGTGATTTTGAGTCTTTTATTGTTGTTTTCTTTTTGGTGTGCTTGTGTTTTTTAGTATGATTCTTCACTTGGTTTTTAACTTTTGTGGTTGGTGATGGTTGTGAATGTACTTTGGGCATTTGAATTATTGGGCTTATATGGAAATGATTTCATTGTGTTGTCAGGTTGTGTTGCTCTTTTCTCCATTTCTCTCTTTCTTATTATTTTCTGCAGTGAGAACAACGTAAGGTTTAGGTGTAGAGGGAAGGCAAAATGAAAATTTTGTAGGAAATTAAACTTGAAAATTGTTGCATGAATTTGATTTTGGAAAGAGCTTGAGTGTTCTGATTATGCACGTTATACTCTTAATAAGTGGATTGATTCATTTGACCCACATTCAATAGAGATTATTTCTAGCTTTGACTAGTCTAAGGCCAATTTTTCCTGCGCTAATGCCACTATGTAACTGATTTTGAGTTTGAGATGTGACCCTATTATCAATGTCATTACCAGCATTCGATAAGCATTGAGTTCCCCATTGACTTTTCAATCAATAAAGAAAATAAATTGAACTAATCAAGTTCTAATTCTGGTACCAATGTTCAGGGTCTATCTTTATCCATATCTTTCATCACTAAATATGTACTAAGTGCTTTTCTGAGTGTCATCTTTATCCATATCTTTATCCACTCAAGAAAGCACATGAAATCAAGTAACGTTTCAAAAAAAATTCAAAGTCTCAAAAAAAATCAATCAAGAAAAAGAGAACAATAAATTGATTTGGTGTTGGGGACTTGATTTTAAATATGCTCTTCTGATTTTTATTATGTGGGCTGAAATTTTGTGCCCACGGTTTACTACATGGTTTCATTGTGTGTTTAATTTGCTTGAATCTTGGCCTATTGACTTAGTTGAAGTTAGGAATCTTTGATAATGACTTGTGGGCTGGTAGTGAATTGACATATGTGATTTGGAGTGGGCATTCGTAGTTTGATCACTTGATTTTCTTCCTTGATCTTATTCTTATTCTACTTGAAAGTTTAAATGAATATATGCATTATTGTTATTCTTTACTCGATGACTACCAAAGTTTGGTGTGGAAGAGTTGATAATTCATATTTGTAAGTAATTTTCCCCTTTATTTTACCTACTTTTAAGTCTTTGAAATATATTTTTATAAACAAATAATGCATTTTTTTTGGAATTTTTTGGTAAAAATAAATATAAAAGAATTTAAGTAGAATTGATTAATTCTACTCGGAGCCCCCACATGTGCAATGCCTAAAGTCCAAGCCCAAGAAGAAGAAGGAAAAAAAAAAAAGCAGGAAAGTGCAGCAGTAAGGGCCAATTCTAGAGGTCTAGTTCGTGGCCCGGCTCGCAGACCCTAGCCCAATTGCCCCCCTTATGCTCTCCTCTTCTCTCACAGCCACCTCTCCACCCAGTTGGGCCAGTCTCGCGGCCCAAGTTAGCAAGTCATCTCTTCTGTTCCTCACTCTCCTTTTCTTCTCTTCGACTCGCCAGCCCAACAGCCAGCTCCAATCCTCCTACCAAGGTTTTCCTCTGTGTGGGTCGATGGCTTGTGGCCTGAACACCCACCCAGCATGCTCATCTTCTTCATTCACTCTCTCTTCACCTCATACAAATGGGCCTATCCAATAGGCCACCTGCACTAGCCCGCCAGTTTCCCCATCGCTCTCCTCTTTTTCTCCCTCTTCATTTGGGCTGCTCTTGCAGTTTCTGTGGCCCCGTCGTTCCCAATTCAACTCTCCCAGCAGATCCCATTGTCAAGTATTCAATTTTCCATATAAGCTAATTGTTAACATAGTCAAAACTAATTAATTTTGATTAATTGTTAGCTTAAGACCAGCCCTTTTTCATGCACTATAACAGCAAATTAATTAATTAAAATTAATTTTCATTAATTTTTAGGCACCAAGAGGGGGTGAATTTCCACTATGAAAAGGGGTTATGGGTTGGAGCAATTTCGCTCATCCATTCATCCACTCACTCACCCAAGTATCTTCTTATTCTCATCTTCCATCTTCTATTTTTTGAAAGAGCAAAGAGTATTTTGTAAGACAAAATCATTTGGGCTGAGGGATTTGGAAGAAAATAAGCTTTGATATCTATTTTTCTCTTCTCTTCTTATCTTATTTGTGAGTTAAATTTGAGAGTTTACATTTGATTATATCATTTGTGTAATTGAGTATGAAAGTTTGGGCATAGGAACGAAATATACCAACTTCAATGGCATTTTTACTAACTACGGTCAGCTAAACTACTCATTTCTAGGATTAGGATGGATCCTTGATGATAATATTATTTTGCTAATTTCTTATGCAGTTATTTTTGTCTCTTTAATTGCATAATTTTAAGTTTATACTGATCTCAATCTATTTTTGTCTCTCTAATGTTTAATCATGTTGATCACACTAGTTTAATTTGCTATCTCAAATTAATATTAGACCTTTTAGGCTAATATTGATATATGCATGTTGGGCTTAAAATTATAATTGTTAAAATTGAATAAATTATTCTAGAAATTAGATGAATTATGTCTAAAAAGAATGATTGATGATAATCCTTTTGAGAAATAATCTCATTTGATAATTAGAATCATCTTTTTAATTTATGACCTAATGCTTGTAGCTTAGGTTGAACAGGAGGCAAATTGAATCCCTATTTGAATTAATAAATCAATATTAACATCAATGGTAAAATCTAAAGTCCTAGATCATTTTCTAATTTGATTTCTCTCCACCTTCTTGACTCATTTACTCTTCTTTTGTCCCTTAATTCATATTGATAATTGAACTCTTCAATTGAACTAGTCTTTCTAATTAGAAAGGCTAAATTAAAAATAAATATTATTCCTTATGGGATCGATACCCCTATACTCGCTAGACTATGATTAACCTTGTACACTTGCAAGTGAAAAAAGGGTTTTAAAACTAAACATAAAATTCACATCTCTATTTATCACCGTCATACTTGAGAGTCGTTCCACAGATTAGGTTACTTTAACTACTCTAAGTCGTTTACCAAAGAAAAACTAAGTAACAGAATTTATTTAGTTTACTAGCTCGCTAATAAACTCATATAATTAAGTGGGAAAATGAAAAAAAAAAAGAAGAAAAAAAATTAGCCTAACTTTGGTAGTATCATATGAAAAGAGTTCATTAGATTGAAAATATAAAACAACAAATGTAACTAATTGTGTCACTCAATAATAATTAGCACAGGGCTACACAAAAGAGGAGAAAGACCCCTAAATAAGGAAATCTAAACTATAGATCATGGCTAAGAAAAAAGGAAAATTGGCACTACCCTAATCTACTTCTACCCCAAAGTGATCATCAAATAGAACTTAATATTATATCATATTCATCAACAACAAACAACACTAAAAACGTACACTACCCAGGTTATGAAGATAAACAGGAGAGAACACGATACTGGAAAGAAACAAAACACCCAAAGTGGACTCAAACAAAGCAAGCAAACCAGGGGAAGAAGGGCAGCATCATTAATGAGTAGAATTGAAATAGAGAAGATCCAAATTCAACGACACACACGAACTCAAACCTAAATTAGATACGATTCCAAGCCAAATTCCAAAGTTCAACTCAACCTCAACATCCTTAAGTGAATTATGCCAAAAAAATTCTTCTTTTGTGAATCTAAAACTAAAACAAAAGAAACACGAGGAATAAGAAAAATTGAAGAACTACTACTTGAAACTCCTAAATCACTCATTGCTCTAATTATATCTATAAATCAGAACCTCCAGCCATAATTAATCTTCCATTAAAGGTCGTGATTGCTCTAGTTATTGCTCCAATTCAACGCTTGCCTTCAATGCCCAATTTCACAACCCTTTGATGAAAGAGATAAAAAAAATATCGGCTTCTGATGATGAAGGATAATCAAGATGAGAATTGACGATGGTAAGAGACAAGAGTATGGAAATTCCAAGAAGATGAATCTCAAGCAGAACACAGAGGCTTTTCAAGTTTATTAGGGAAGAAATCGAAGGAACAGAAGAGATGGGGAGTGGCTGCCTGATGGGCCACGCTCTACGCACGTGAGGATGAAGTGAGGGAGGGGGGAATAAAACTAGGTAAGCATCTGCTAGGCCTTATTGTGTACTAGATTTGCTCGTAAAAGGTGATTAACATATGGTAAAACCCAAAAATAAATGTTGGGCATGAAACTCTAATTGCATAGTGTTTATTTATGTAGAAATGAATTTTTTTTTTTAATAATTTTAACTTCGGTGAGTTTATCTGGATAAGAATTTTAGTAGATTCTCTTGAAATTGCTAATCAAATATAACGTGTATGCAAATATAGATTGAATATGGGTGACACTCTGCATACTTTATATATACCCAAATAAAACTCATAAATCATTTAAAACTTGATGGGTATGGGTATTATTTTTGAAAATGGTATGGGCACAGGTATGGTCACTCTGTCGCGAACCTACCCCACGCCTATCCCTACTAGGCCTTGGTAAGGTGTTGGGCTACAGGTAAGGTGTTTTTGGTTGTAGAGAGAGAAAGGAACATGCCTGAAGTGAGGAAGAGAAAAGAAGGAGGAGAGGGACGACGAGGTCATGTGATGTGCATGTAACACGGCAGAAAGGAGGAGGAAGGATTGAGCTTAGGTGAGGGATTAGGCTCGTGTGACTTAGTCATGTGACTGGGCCATGCCCACTTCTGGCAAGGGGGAACCAGAGTTGAGAAGATGACATTAAGAGTGAGGAAGGAACTTGGTCGTGCTGCTGGGCCCTCTATTTTTCTCCTCTTTTTCTAATCAATAATTTTTGGTTCAACTCTTTTTTTCCAAGAAATTTATTTATTGCTCAAACGTCTCAAATTCCTATAAAATAAACAAAAGCATATTAAAATCATATTGTAATAATTTATTTTGAGCAAATATTAGACGATATAAAGGTGTAAAATGTCACACTTGCAGGTTGAATAATAATCCCATACTTAAATTTTGCTCGTCCTTGAGGAAAACGAAATTAACAATAATAACACCCCCACCTTCCAATGTGGGTCGCACTTTTGCGGGGTCTAGGAAGATCTAGGTGTAGGCAACCTTACCTCCATAGACATCTCTACCCACAGGAAGGACGATTCCGAGAGACCCACAAAACAAAAAGGATTTTGTGAAAACATTTTAAAGGAAAAACTAAAGATAAATAGCAGGGAATGAACTGAGAAATTCTAATAAAACAGGTAATAATCGCTATGCGAAATATAAGTATGACATCGCAGAGGAAAGTACCATACCTTAACAAACAAAGGTAAGCTACTATTATCTTTTGCTAGATGAAGGTACTACCTGCATACAAACACGACATACAGAAAATAAAAAAAATATCCAACAACACACACTGACAAATCCTACCCTACCGCAACCAAAGGATAACTGTGAAGTAATCTCTCTGTACTCTAAAACCTTAATCCTATTCTGCCACATCCTGCTATCATGAGTCATGTCCTCTGTCAACCTTAAAACTTTCAAATCCTATCAAATCACCTCGTTCAAGCTCTTTTTTGGTCATCCCCTACCTCTTCTACCTTCAGGGGATGTTAATCCTCTCGCATCTCTTCACAGTGGCATCCACGTTGCTTCTCTTCACATGATCAAACCATCTGAATTTAGTCTCTCTCATCTTATGCTCGATGGGAGCCACTTTAACTATGCCTCCAATTACTTCATTCCTAATTCTATTTGCCCTCGTCTAGCCACACATTCATCTAGTCATTCTCATCTCTACTACCATCAACCTTTGAACTTATGTCTTTTTAATTGGCCAACAGTCTGAGTCATTCAACACAACAGGTCTAACTATCATATGATAAACTTTGCCCTTTAATCCTTTAGGCATCCTCTAATCACAAAGTATGCCTACAGTATTCTTTCATTTTTGCTAACATACTTTTATACGATGGTTGATGTCCTCATCGCCATCCCCTTTTTGTTGAATGATAGAGCTCAGATATTTAATCTTCTCAATCTTTGATATTATCATCTCATCAATGGTGAATTCTCCCCTCTCCTTTTCTCTTCTCTTCTATTGAAACTAAAATATAGGTATTGATTTTCTATCTATTAGTCTAAAACCTCTAGACTCAAGTGTATGTCTCCAATGTTCCAACTTATTGTTAATTCCATCTCTAGTCTTATCAATAAAGACGATGTCATTCACAAATAACATGTGAAGATCTTCCTTCCTGTCCCTATGCAATTCCATACGCCTCCTAAGGAGGCAAATTGCCCCTATGGTCGATCTGCCAGGCGTAAAACCAAACTGGTTCTCTATATCAAAATATCCTTCTGTAACCTTACCTTCTCTCAATCACCCCGTCCCATAACTTCATAGTGTGACTGAACAGCTTTATACCTCTATAATTATTATAATCCTAAACACCATCTTTATTCTTATACAGTGGGATGATTGTACTAAATCTCTATTCTCTCGGCATCTTAGCAGTCCTAAAAATAATATTGAAAAGCTTTGTTAGCTACTTTAATCCCTCTTCACCCAAACACTTCCACACTCCTACTGGTATTTGGTTGGGTCCCTTGGCCTTTCTGTTAGATATCTTCTTGAGGGCCTCTTTAATCTCATCCTTGCTGATACGTTCATAAAATCAAGGTCATGTTGCCTCTCACTACTCTCTCGTTCCCTACTCCAAAAATCCTCTAATGCTTTGCCGTTAAGGATCTTGGAAAAGTATGTTTGCCATGTTTCCTTCATTTCTGCGTCCTTAACTGGCACCTTACCATCTTCATCTTTGATGCACTTCACGTCACCCAAATCTGTAGTTCTTCTTTCCTTAGCCCTTTCTAGCTTAAAGACCTCCTTCTCACCTTCTTTAGTCTCTAGTATTTGATATAGCCTATCATATGCCATGCTCTTCGCTACAGCTATAGCTTTCTTGGCTACCTTGTTTGTTGACTTACATCTAACTCTACTAACCTTCTTTTCTTCATCCATTCCACTATTAATGAAAGTAATGCATGTCTCTTTTTCTCCTTGACTCTCTCCTTTACCTCTTCATTTCATCACCAAGCTCCTCTCATTTTGCAACCACGTCTCCTAGATATGCCTAATATTTCATTAGCTAACCTCAGAATACATTCTGCCATTGCTTCCCACAATGTATCTGTATCCCTTACTTACTTCTAGTTCCCTTCCTCGATAATCCTCTCTGATAACTTCCTAGCATTCCCGATAATACGATTCCACCACTTCACTCTAAGGTCCCCAACCCTACTCTTCTACTTTGAACATTTGAACTCTACATCAATAACCAGTAACCTATGTTGAGTTCTCAATTACTCACTTGATATTACCTTACAATCCTTACACAACCCCATATTATTCTTTATGATCAAAAAGTAATCAGTTTGGGTATTTGTGATGCTGCTTTTAAAGGTCACCAAGTGATTCTCATTGTTCTTAAAATAGGAGTTTACAACTAACAATTCATAGGCAACTGTAATGTCCATAATAAAAAGCCCTCCATTGTTTCTCTCCCCATAACCAAAAGCTCCATGTGCCGTATCATATCCATTTGCTTTTGCATCAATATGGCCATTAAAGTCTCCTCCTATGAAAGTTTCTCGCTCTGAGGTACATCATGAATAACCAGATCCAAATCCTCCAAAAATTACTTCTTAATATCATCTGCTAAACCTATTTTAGGCACATAAACAATAACCACATTTAGGATTTCTGATCTTAGCACTATCTTAATAGCCATAAGGTGATCATTCTTATGACTAACTTCAACGACTAGATCAACCAACTCCTTATCAACCAAAATACCCACTCCATTCTTAGCCTTGTTTGACCTCAAAAACCATACCTTGTACCCATCAATTTTCCTAACTTTAACCCCCACTCACTTAGTCTCTTGAACACACGCTATACCAATCTTACATCTGTACAAAGATTTAACTAATTTTATCGACTTGTCAGTAAGTGACACAATATTTCAAGATTCCATACGCAACTTTATAAACCCTACCCCCCTCCTAACCCCATTTCCCCTCGGAGGACTGGCTTGATAACTTATGCTAACAACATCCACCTCTACCAAGCAACAACACCCAAGAACAACACCAATACAATAATAATACTAATAATAATAGAATGGCATTAATATTAATGATAACAATAATACCAGTACTAATAGTGATAACGCAACAACAACAATAAAATTGAGGAAAAAGAATCGTAAAGGTAATAATAAAATGTATAATAATAAAATACTAAGATAAATGAAAGAGAATAGAAATAGCAGACAAATACTACACAAAACTACCAAACCTGACTTAGTGTGTAGGAGGACGTGTCCTAAAAAAAGAAGAAAAAAAGAGAAAAGAAAAAAAATAGTAAGTGATGATAATAATAATAGTAGTAGTAGTAGTAGTAGTAGTAGTAGTAGTAGTAGTAGTACTACTACTACTACTACTACTACTACTACTACTACTACTACTACTACTAATAATAATAATAATAATAATAATAATAATAATAATAATAATAATCATGATGATGATGATGATGATGATGATGATGATGATGATGATGATGATGATGATGATAAAAATAACAATGACAATAAAGTAATAAATGATTTAAGTAATAAAACTAATAACAGAAAAAATAATAATAATAATAAAAACAACAACAACAACAATAATAATAAAACCAACAACAACAACAACAACAACAACAGTAATAAGAATACTAAACTAAATTGAATACAATATGCTAAATTACTCTCACACACCTCAGAAATAAAATGGGAAGCGAAACAACACTAGCACATATCTAAAATAATTGATAATATACGCAGATGAAAGCCAATCACAATACTAAAGTAATTTTCACTCAAATGCAGCACGCTTGATGAATATACAAATGAGAAAAATAAAAACACAAGTAAAAAGTTCAGCCACTAGTGATAGTAAATACCAAGGGCAGCGAGTTGACACAGAACAGGTAATTAGGTAGACTATGAAGTTTCTTTAGAAACCTTCTCTGTCTATCTCTTGCTTAAGGAACATGAAATTAAAAATCCTAGAAAAAGAAAAAAAATCCTGACTCAATTTCGTAGGAATCAAGATTGCATTTAGCATGTGTAACAAGCCCTTTAAAACCTTATGTTACCCCTAGTGGATGAATAAAGTCTCGTAAGGGTTTACAAAAGATATACCTATGAAATCTAAAAAAATAGAAAGAAAATAGAAAAGAAAACAGAAAATCTTTTTTTGGTTTTTCAAAAAAAAGCTATATATATTAAAAAAAATTAGGAAAAAATATATACACATTCCAATTAATCACATTACTCAAGTAACCTAAGAATCAGATAGCATATAAACATAATGCACACATCAAAAAATTCTTAATCCCTATTAATAACAACCACACACCATCGTTCATCCCATATAGGAAATATGAAAAAAACCCCAACAGGTAAAGCCTCATTTTAGGGAATATGTGAAACACTCCCACTCATGTGTTTAGAATATGTGAATGTTCAATCAATTCTCTTCCAATCATACAACCTATAATAGGCTTGTTAAGATTCTCTTTGCCACCAAAATGTAAAATGCGACACAATAAGCAAGAGGACTTTACAAGGGTGCAATGGGGCTAAGTGTTAAGGTTAGAGAGGAAAAATCGATTTAGAAAATGAGAAGCTAAAAGCCAAGTCACTAATAAGCAACCAAATACTTCTATCAACTACAATAATCACACACTCTCCCGATGTGACAAAATAAGAACACACTCTACAAAAGCAGCCATTGGTAAAGAGTTTATACAATGATCATAAATTCATGCCACTCTTATTCACAACAATTTTTTTTCCTATTTGAATTTTTTTTTCATTTTTTCAATTTTTTTTCTTGGAAACTTTCTTTTCATTCCTTTTTCTATTTTTTTCCTTTGAAAGAAGAATAAATAAATGGCAGTTAAGAAATTAACACTACTTAATATCCAAATGGTCACAACAACACATCCCTACACCACACCAAATGATCCAAATTCAATCACCAAATACATTCTCACACAAAAGTCACCCAACATCAAATGTTAAAGTGTTGCTCCACTAGACTTGGCTTAGGTATATGAAAAAGTGTTCAGCCCAAGGGCTAAAATGAAGGTTCACCGCAAATGAAAATGGTTAAAGCCCAAAGGGTTAGCAAGGGGCAAAATATTCAATTCAAGTTGACAATTTAGCTAATGTGGCTCACAAAATGAATGAATGCCTCTATCAATTTGCCATAATGCACGTATTGAATGTGATTTTGAAGAGAACTAAAGCCAGTTATAAAGACATAATCATAGAATGAGATACACATGAAAGAAAATATAAGACTGGCTAATGATGAATTAGTCTTCAAGCCTCAAAATCTCACAGCTTCAACTACCATAATCAATACAACTTGCATTAAAAAAAAGATGGGGGTTAGGACCAGGCATAAATATCACACTTTCAACTGAATTATATCATGCGCAGCATACTTATATACAACCTAACTAATACAGAGAAAGTCATCCAAGTGAGTTCTCCAAATCCAAATGATGTATATGACACTAATCAAGCCCACGAAGATCAAGGTAAGCAAACAATGCTTAATTAGATTCATTCCTTGTTCTTCTGTTTCAATCCAGAACTAAACATGGTTTTGGATGGCTTGATTCTTAGGGTTTCCAAGACATCCCATGGGCAAGTCCAACTTTGCTGGACTCCCTAAGATGTCTAGTTTCACTGGGGAAACTCAATTTTGGCCTAATTCATAGGCATTTTTGCTACATTGGTCAAAAATAATGAAAATATACAATGAAGATTCAAGTCTGCCTTTATTGGAAGAATAGTAGGATCACCACCTAAAGTCTGATTTACGACCAGAATTTTTGCTTGTGATGATAGTCGACATCCTAAGGTCTCAAGCTATGAGGAGAAATCATGACAAGTTCTTCATGGAGTTTCAGCTGCGTTTTATGAACCATTACAGCATGAAGCCAATCCAAACCTGGTTTAAGTTTGTGGTTGGTTATCTCACCTAAGCCTAATTTAGGTCTAATATTTCCAATTGGGGTTCTTATTGACATCCTATGAAACCTAGTTATGCATTACAATCAGTTCTAAGTCAAGTATAGGTTAGGGAACCAACTTGATCACTTCCAGCGCTAATTCGGGTTTGTCAAGCCTAAACAAGCTGTTTTGACCTTGCTAAGCTTTTGCTTAAAGGAGAGGGTTTGGTGACATGTTTGCTTGCCTCCGTGGTTTATTGAATGTCTAGGAACATCATCATTGATGGTCTTATAGCACTGGAAGCCTACTTGGCCAATAGGCTTGAGATGATACTTCTATTTGCTCCCGGACTGGACAGCCGAAAAGCAATCACCTGCATCGTACTATTTCTCTATCTACCATGTGCAAGGGGTATGTTTAAGGCTAATTAATCATGTTCCAACTCCAGGTTAGCTCTAAACAGATTGTATTAGTTAGATTCATGCTTGTGATTAGCTTAACCTAAAACTACTTTGCAACATAGTTTAGTTAAGCCAGATTTCTTTATCTAAGAAACTAGCCTACATGCTTGCTAGCGAGGGACATGCATATTAGCGTGCTTGCTTGTTCATTGTAAGCAAATTTGAAGAAGGAAAACTCTAGTTTTGTGTTTTAACTCAAACATTCTCAAAATCTCTCTTTTATCAATCTGGTTTATTACTAAACTAGAGTGGTTTCTTTCAATCCAAGTTTGGAGGTTGAGCCTTTTTGATTTAGGGGGTCGGTTCTTAAAATAGCTTGGGTGGTGGGGTAGCCTTTATCCCATTCATATCCTCAATTTTGATTTAAGTTCATTGCTGGATCAAAACCAAGTCAACATCAGATTACAAACAGATCACATTACTTGAGTTTATTCAAGGCTCACACATCACAGTGGTATCAGAGCTCTACTTGGTTAGTTAATTCTTACTATTCCATTTGTTTGCATTCATCCTTTGTTCTTACATTATGTTTCTGGTAATTATAAAGAATCCCATTCAGTCTAAACACTAATCTAGCCACAAAAGAACCTAAACTCCTTAAGCAGCCTGCAATCTGTTTCTAAGCCACGTCCGAGAGGGAGGAAATTTATCCTTCTCAAACTAGGGTCCCTAGGGAACTAAGTCTTGAGGAAGCTCATAATTTCAGAAGGGGAAATGCTATACTCTAACTCCAGAGGGATGTCCAAACCCTCACCAATACCTTGGCTGAAGTTCTGGCTAGGTTTAGAGATGACCCCCAATGGAAGTAGGAGGAGAAGTCGGGGTTAGCCAAGGAATGATCCAACCTCATATCATTCATCTTTATCCCAAGATGAACACTCATTTAGGGGAAGAAGAGGGCCACCAAGGACTAATGAAGATGACTTAAGGGATATGAAGTTTGATTCCCCTGATTTTAAGGGAACCTTGAACCCGAATGTGTGAATTGAGTGAGTCCAAACTTTAGAGAGGTTTTTTGATGTTAAAGGCTATTTTGATGAGAAATCCTATAAGATATCTATTCTCAAACTCAAAAAATATGCATCTGATTGGTATGAAAATACTAAAAGACAAAGAGCCAAAGAAGAAAAGTCATGAATCATTACTTGGTCCAAGTTAAAGAAACCGATGCACAAGAGGTTTCTACCTGAGGGTTACAGAAGGAATCTCTATCTTAGAGTGTCCTCCTTAAACCAAGTTCGAATGAGTGTTGAGGAATAAATCAAAGTGTTCGAGCAACTCAAGATCAGGAGTGGATTAGAGGAGGTACCAGAACAAGCTGTGGTTAGGTTCTTAAAGAGACTAGACCAAAACGTAGCAGCGAAGGTTGATCTCCAGCGTTATTGAGGTTTTGAGCATGTTTGTAAACTAGTTATTAAAGTTGAGAAGTATACCAAAAACAAAAAACCATATACAAACTCCTATTCTCATCCTAACCCCCACCTAAGCCCTATTCTGCTCATAAACCTGAAGCTTAACCAAAAGAAGATTCCACCAAAGACAAAGGCAAGGCTGTTGTTAGAGAGTTCCCTAAGCAGCTTGATGGTAAGAGGTGTTTCAAGTGTCAAGGGTGTGGCCATTTCCAAGCTGAATGCCCAAACAGGAGAGCTCTCACAATTAAAATGATTGAAAAGGTCGACCAGATTGTCATCGAGCCAAGTGAAGAAGAAACTAAAGAAGAGCAGGAGGCCACCATTTTAACTCCTGAAGTTAGGGAGTTTCTGGTCTTTAATAGAGTTTTACACAACATAGAGAGTCCAAAGGAGGAAAGCCAAAGGGAGCTCATCTTTCACTCACGTAAAGTATGTAGTTTAATCATTGATGGGGGTAGTTGTACAAATGTTGCTTCATCCCATCTAGTTGACAAACTTAAGCTACCTATTATCCCTCACCCCCACCCCTATCCCTTATAATGGCTCAAGAAAGGAAATGGAGTTCATATAACCAAACTAGCTTTAATTGCATACAACATAAGTAACTTCAAAGATGAGGTGCTTTGTAAAATATTACCTATGGATGCATGTCATTTATTACTTGGGAGGCCATAGCAGTTTGACAAAGGTGTTATTCATAATGGAACAGCCAACACTTACACCTTTGAGGGCAAAGGTCATAACTACACCCTCACCCATTTGCCCCTTAGCCAAATCCAGAATGTTAAGCCTCGCTATTAGGAGGAAAACATAAGTGAGAAAGCTTCTATTTTTGAGTAAAACATGGGTGAAGAGATCCATAAGGTAAACCAGTTTATGCCTTACTTGTGTTAGAAGAAGGAGAGGGAGAGACACCTTTACAACCCTGTGCTCAGCCCCTTATACATGAGTTTGTGGATGTGTTTCCTGTGGCCTACCCCCAGGATTACCTCTACTAAGAGGTATTGAACATCAAATTGACCTATTACCTGGAGCTGCACTACCAAATAAGCCATCTTATAGATGTAATGTTACTAAAACTACGTAACTTCAAAAGCAAATTCAAGCATTGATTGATAGGGGATACATTAGAGAAAGCATGAGTCCTTGTTCTGCTCCAGCTTTCCTTGGCCCAGAGAAAGATAGAACTATGAGAATGTCTATGGATAGTAAAGCCATAAATAATATTATAATCAAGTATAGGTACCCTATTCATAGACTTGATGATATGCTAGATGAATTGCATAGCTCAAAGTTGCCTTCTAGGATCGTCTTGAGGAGTGGATACCATCAGATTAGGATGAGGGATGGTGATGAGTGGAAGACAACCTTAAAAACAAAGCAAGGCTTGTATTAATGGCTTGTTATGCCATCTGGTTTATCTAGTGCTCCTAGTACTTTCTTGTTATTAAAGAATAAAGTCCTTAAACCCTTCATTGGTCACTTTATGGTAGTATACTTAATCATATTCTGATTTATAGCTAGAATGAGATAGACCTTAAATAGCACTTAAGAAGCGTCTTTGAGTTCTGAGAAGACGAAAGCTATATGCCAAGATAGAGAAGTGTTAGTTTTTCACTCCCTAACTCACTTTTCTTGGTTATGTAGTTGTAGCCAAGGGCATATAGGTTTATCAAAGTAAGATTGAGGCAATCCAAACCTAGCCTCAACATAAATCAATCATGGAGGTGAGAAGCTTTTATGATTTGGCTTCTTTTTACTGGAAGTTCATTAAAGATTTCAGCTTAGTCATGGCCCTCATTACTGAATGCATGAAGAAAGGTGTCTTTGAATGGTCCAAGATTGCCTAGAAAGCCTTTGCAGATATCAAGAAGAAGCTATGCCAAGCACCTGTCTTAGCTCTCCCAAACTTTGAACACCTATTTGAACTTGAGTGTGATGTAAGTGAAGTTGGGATAGAAGCTATTCTAATCCAGTCCAAGAGACTCATTGCCTACTTTAGTGAGAAGCTTAATGGTTCCAGATGTAGTTATGGCATATATGACACGAAGTTCTATACCATTGTGAGGGCCTTGACTCATTAGGGTCATTACCTCAAAGCTAGACCTTTTGTCTTACATTCTGATAACCAAGCTCTCAAATACATCAATGGCCAGTAAAACTTGAATCCAAGACATGTAAAATGGGTGGAGTTTCTTTACTCTTTCAACTTTACTTCTAAACACCAAGAGTGTGAAAGCGAATGTGGTTGCAGATGCCTTATCCAGAAGGTATACCCTACTTTCTGTTTTGGAAGCAAAGGTACTTGGGTTTTATTTAATCCCATAAATTTATAAAGAGGATCCAGATTTCTAGTCCTTGATTAAATAATTTCCAAAGGATAGCCCCTACACTATCCAAGAAGGCTATCTATTAAGGTATAACAAGTCCTACATCCCTAAATGCTCTTTAAGGGAGCTATTGGTCTGTGAATCTCATAGTGGTGCTGTTGTCGGCCATTTTAGCCTAAACAAAACAATTGATATCCTAAAAGAGCATTTCTATTGGCCTAAGACGGTGAGAGACGTTCATAAGATTATCTCAGCTTGATCCATCTGCCACAAAGCCAAAAGTCAATTCCATCAAGGCTTGTACACCCTACTGCATGTAACTTTGAGGCCTTAGGATGATGTATGTATGGATTTCATTGTGGCTCTCCCTAGGACTTAGAGGGGGAAGGATACGATCATGGTGGTTGTAGATAAATTTTCTAAGATGGCTCACTTTATTTCATACTATGAAACTGATGATGCAAGCTACATTACTAAGAGCTACTTCAAAGAAGTCATTAGGCTCCATGGTGTGTCGAAGTCTATTATACCTAATCGAGACTCCAAGTTTCTATCCCACTTGTGAAGGAGTTTATGGAAGCTTTTTAGTAGTAAACTCTTGTTTAGTACAGTCTATCACCCCCAAACTGATGGCAAGATAGAGGTAACAAATTGGACTCTTACTACTTTGGTTTGGAGTTTGGTGAGTAAAATCTTAAAAGATTGGGATCTGAAGCTACCCTATGTTGAGTTTTCCTACACTAGAGATCCATCCTATGCTACAAAATACTCTCCATTTGAGTGTGTGTATGGGGTGAACCCTCTTACCCCTATTAGCTTCATGTCTTTGCCAAGCGAGTCAAGGATGAACCATGATGCAGAACTAAGGGGCAAAGAGATGAAGAAGTTCCATGAACAAGTAGACATCATATTAAGAAGACCAATACAGCTTACAAAGTAAGGGAGAATAAACACAGCAAAAAGACGGAGTTCAATCCAGGAGATCTAGTCTGTTACACCTCAGGGAAGAGAGGTTTCAATCTAGAATGAAGAATAATCTCATGGCAAAAAGGGATGGACCATTCAAGATCATCGAGAAGGTGGGAGATAATGCTTACAAGTTACAACTCTTAGGAGAAATGGATGTTTCAGCCACTTTTAACATTGGTTAGCTTAATTCTTATGTGAAGGACTATTTTAGGGACCCTTCGGATTTAAGGATAAATCTTCTTGATGAAGTGGAGGTTGATGTAGAGCAAGGAATCCAAGTGAGTTCCCAAATCTAAATGATGTCCATGTGACTAATCAACCCTAGGAAGATCAAGGTTAGCAAGTAATAATCAATCAAATTCATTCCTTGTTCTTCTATCCCAATCCAGAACTGAATATTGTTTTAGATGGCTTGATTCTTGGAGTTTCCAAGATATTATGGGAAAGTCCAAGTTTGCTAGACTCCCTAAGATGTCTAATTTCATAGGAAAACTCAATTTTAGCCTAGTTCGTAGACATTTTACTACATTGGTCCAAAATAATGAAGATATACTGTAAAGATTCCAGTCTGCCCGTATTGGAAGAATAGGTGGGATCACCACCTAAAGCCTAATCTAGGGCCTAAATTTTTTCTTGGGATGATAGCCAACATCCTAAGGTGTCAATCCATGAGGAGAAATCCAAATCATGACAAGTTCTTCTTGGAGTTTCAGCTGCATTTTGTCAACCATTACAGTTTGAAGCCAATCTAGACTTAATTTGAGTTTTTAGTTGGTTCTCTCACCTAAACCTAATTTAGTTTTGATTTTTCTAATTGGGGTGCTTGTTGACATTCTAAGAAACCCAACTGTGCATTAAAATCAGTTCTAAGTTAAGTATAGGTTAGCAAACCAACTTGATTATTTCCAGTGCTAATTCGGGTTAATCAAGCCTAAACAAGCTATTTTGACCTTGCTGAGCTTTTCCTTAATAGAGAGGGTTCAGTGACCTATTTGCTTGCCTTCATGGTTGCTTGTATGTCTAGGAACATCATCATTAATTGCCTTGCAGCTTTGCAAGCCTACTTGGCCAATAGGCTTGAGAAGTGACTTCCAGTTGCTCCCGGATTGGATAGCCAAAAAGCAACAACCTGCAACCTACTATTTCTCTCTCTACCATGTGCAACTAGTATGTTTAAGGCTAATTAATCACGTTCTGGCTCTGGGTTAGCTCTAAATAGATTGTATTAGTTAGATTCATTCTTATAACGAGCTTAAGCTAAAACTGTTTTGTAAAATAGTTTAGTTAAGCCATATTTGTTCAGCTAAGGAACTAGCCTACTTGCTTGCTAGCTAGGGACGTGTATATTGGCTTGCTTGCTTGTTCATTGTAGGCAAATTTAATGAATAAAAAAACCCCAGTTTCATATTTTAACTCAAACACTCTCAAAATCTCTCTTTTATCAATCCGACTGATTGCTAAACTAGTGTGGTTCCCATTAATCCAAGTTTGGTGGCTGAGCCTTTATGATTTGGAGGCTGGGTTCCTAAAATAGCTTGGGTGGTGGTGTCGCCTTTATCCCATTCATATTCTCTATTTTGATTTAAGTTCATCGTTGGATTAAAACCATGTTAGACTTAGATTGCAAACAGATCACTAACACTAAGGTACAAGAGTGATAGTCAGCTATAATAGAACTTATATTCCAAAACAAATAAAAAACTTTATAGATTTTTCTCTTTTTTTTTCATCTTTTAATTTTTTTCATTTTTGTAAAACAAAGTTTTTCCACCCCACACTTAAATCAGATAATGTCCTCATTGCAAGTGAAAGGAAACAATAAGAACTACTAAAAAGGAAAACAAATTTATAAAAAGAAACATAAGATTCAAAACTAAAGAAAAAGACATGACTCTAAAACTGAAAAAGAAAAGCATATATACAAAATAAAAAAAATCAAATGTACAAAAAGAAAATAAAAGTAGAAAAAGGATAAGGAAGGGGCAGAGAGTTCAATCAAACTAGGTTAGGTGCTAGATATAACGGACTAATTCAATAGCATATCACTCATCAGAAATAGGCTCATGAAGTATCAAACACTCTATATCTTTTGCGCTTAGCAACTCCAAAACTATTTCAATCTCTGATCATTCACATTAAACTTGGCATCACTCATAGGATCCTATATTTTGACTATACCATTGGAAAAAAACATTTGAGACAAGATAGGGACCTATTCAGCAGGACCTCAATTTCCCTAGAAAAACATGGAGCTTAGAGTCATATAAAAGCACTTTTCTACTTGGGGCAAACACTTTCCTAAGAATGTATTTGTCATAAAACAACTTGGCCTTTTTCTTGTAAGATCTCGTACTCTCATATGCCTAAGCTCTAATCTCTTCAAGCTCATTTAATTGCAGCCGCCTCTCCTCACTGGCCTTAGTTAAGTCATAGTTAATCATCTTGATGGCCCACTGTAATGCCCCAAATGTACATAAATCACTGTTTGCATTTCTTTCATTAATTTCCCCAATTAGAAATGATAACCCAAATGATTAGGCGTTACTGCCGTCCAACAAGGGCAAGGCTTTGCTTGTACATGATAAACTTATTCATAATAATCAATGTTTACCGTCAAAGGCATTCACACCATCACAACCCATCAGATCATTTAGATAAATATAGAAATTATTGTAACATCAAAACCATTCAAATATCTCATGGATTACACCCAAATATAGAATTCTGATACAATATACAGTCTTGACACCAAAATATATCATAATATGGTGTTATAAATATCTCAACGATAATACACCATCATTTCATATAAACTTCCTAGCTCACTTATCATCTTCAGCCGTCCTGTCCGCCTGAGGGCGATTCACTGAACACTTTCCCAAAACGAAACGCGAAAACATTTTGAATTGTGAGTCGAAGCTCAGTACATGCATTTCTGTATTATTAAACATTCATGGAAAAACTGGTTGTGCCCGTATTGTAATTCATTTTTAATTAAAAACAGGGAATGAGATAAATATAAAACTGCATTATCAATTATTATCTGATAGTGAACCCCCTGGTGACTGTTACGATCTGAAGATAGGTGTACACCTGCCAAGCCGATCGGGACCTGACCTGAAGTCACGCGGGTAACTGAAGGGCTATGTCCTGTAACTGATAACTGATAAGGTCACTAATTATATGATAAATCACTTATTAAACTGATTCATTGATGTACTTACCAAAATATTGTAATTTTGATAAATACGTGCTGATTTCTAAAGATACAGGCAATGAACGTACTTGAAATTTTTAAATGTAAGCTCACTAAATAATATTATGCACAAAAGTGGAAGGAATGATAGACTAAGCCATGATTCTGTACAAAATTAGCGTTGTAGGAACATACGGTTAGTAAAAATATTTATTTCATAGCTAATAATTTACTAAAAGAAAAGTAAGAACACAACAAGGGCTTAGAAAGAATGACTCGAAACTTAGACATCCAACCTCTGATAGCAACTCAAAATTCCAACATAGAAAGCTTAGGAAGTCTTAAAAATCTTTCATTTAGAACACCAAGCTTGATTCCCATAATAGGATTCCCAAAATGAAGCTAGAACACAAGCATGTCAGTTTTGGTTCATTCTGCACAGTTTTGGTAAAACGACCATAACTTTTCCCACAGACCTCGGATTAATGTAATTCAAAAGGAATTTGAATGCTAACACACTCAAGTATCTATAAATAATAATTTTCCAATGAGCCGATCATTACCAGTTTAATTGTGAATTCTGTCCAGTTATCATGAAATTTCCAGCCCTCACTGTTTTAGCTTTTCCCTCTTTTTTTTACACAAATCGTCAACTTAAACCATTCTTTAAAAGCATGTAAACAAGCTTTGGTCCATTCCAACATCATATAAATGACCACACTCAAATTCACTTCATAATCATATCCAATAAAGATCATTTTTCAATCAAATACACACATAAATCAAACTTAATGCTAGTTTAATCCAAGCCATACATTACTTGCCAAAACCCTAGTTTATGGCCAATTTGGACTCACTTCAACTCATTTGAAATCACAAAAAACATCATCATAAATACTAATAGCTTAGAAGATGACCAAATCAAAGATAAAACAATCAAAATCCAACACTTTAACATCAAGCTTGCATGATTAAGGATTAACCTCAACCCTAGCATGATCTAACCTCAACTCCACCATGGTCAACACCAAAATAACTCTTATTTCTTGTCAAAACAACATGATCAAAGATCACAAACATCAAAACAAGAATCAAAATTAAAATGAAAGCAAACCAACAAGATCAAGTTTCAAGATTACTTACTTTGCTCGAAAATAAATAGAGATGGAGGTGATGTTTAGAGGTTTTGATGATGGAGAATGGTGGCTAGGGTAAAAGGATGTCGAGGGGAGGGATCGGAGATCACCGGAGTTGACCAGAAAACTGGCCGAAAAACAGCCAGAACTGGCTGGGAGTTCTGCTGCCGTGGGGGAGAAAAAGAGGAGAGAGAAAATGGAGTTTATGGATTGAGTTGTGATTTTTTGACTAATCCACAACTTGGTTGAGTTTTTAACTAGAAAAGTAACTTTCCTGAGCTAACCATGGTTAAGTTTAACCATGGTAATTAGTTAGATTAATAAGCAAACTTGTTGGGCTTCAAAACAACCGAAACAAGTTGGGTTCGGGAATAAAACGCTTCGTAACGATAACGTTTTTACGAAACTCAAAATTAAATCTTTGCAATGTTACAGAAAACAAAATAAATTACTTAGATTGAACTTGTTAGAGCCTACTATCAATTCTTCCAAAGTTTTCGTTGTTCAATTAAATAAACAAATAAAATCCAAAATGCCAAGTGAGGGCCCAAATAAATTTTTGCCATCGGAGTGAATAAATGCGATAAACAATTATGAGAAAAAAATCATGAACATGAGGTAATTAAAAAAATAATTATAATTGAATAATTTAGGGTTGGGCTATCACAGCCTTCTCCCCTTAAAGAGTTTCGATCTCGAAACTTATGACTTTTCCGTGGAATGCAAGATTACCTCAAATAATTGTAGATGTTTGGCTTTCATTTCCTCTTCAGTCTCCCAAGTAGCTTCTTGGGAGGTATGATTTGACCATAGCACTTTGACTAGAGGTATCCACTTATTGCGCAATTGCTTTGTCCTTCGATCTAGTCTTTGGATTAGTTGCTCTTTATATACTAAATCCGTAGTGATTTCAATCGGTTCGGATACAATGGCATGGTTTAGTTCTAAGGTATACTTTCTATGCTGAGAGATGTGAAACACGTTACGTACGTGTTCTAGTTCTACCGGCAGATCCAGATGATAAGCTATAGGATTCAATTTTTCAATGATTTCATATGGTCCAATATATCTTAGACTCAATTTGCCTCGTACCCCGAACCTCTTGATACCCTTAGTTGGCGGTACTTTTAGAAAAACTTTATCGCCTATTTGAAATTCCAAAGGCCTCCTTCTCTTATCCGCATAACTCTTTTGCTGACTCTAGGCAAGCTTAATGTGCTCCCGAATCCTTCTTATTGTTTCTATGGTTTCCTGGATCATTTCAGGACCTATAATTAATGCTTCATCCAAGTCACTCTAACATAGTGGGGTTCTACATTTTCTTCCATATAAAGCCTCAAACGGGGCCATTCTGTTGATGGACTGGTAGCTATTGTTATAAGAAAACTCCACCAACGGTAAGTCCTCTTCCCACTTCCCTTGGACTCTAACACACGAGCTCTTAACATGTCCTCTAAAATTTGATTCACTCTTTCAGTTTGCCCATCTGTCTCAGGGTGATAAGAGCTGCTAAAGTTCAATTTGATTCCAAAGGCCTTTTGAAGTGCTTGCCAAAAACGAGCTTGGAATCTTTGATCCCTATCTGATACTATATCTAAGGGATTCTGTGTAGTCGGACTATCTCTTTAACATGTAACTGGGCTAGTTTTTCAACTCCCCAAGTATCTTTGATTGGTAGAAAATGGGCCGACTTGGTAAGCCGATCGACTATAACCTAGATAGCATTCTTCTTCGAGGCAGAAAGGGGTAAACTCATAACAAAGTCCATTGAGATTGAATCCCACTTCCAAGTGGGAATTTCTAGGGGTCGCAATTCATCCACGGGACGCTGATGCTCTGCTTTAACTTTCTGGCAGGTCAGACACTTGTCTACATATTCTGCAACCTCCTTTTTCATATTATTCCACCAGAAGTATTGCCTTAAATCTCTGTACATCTTGGTGCCTCCTGGATGCACCGAGTAGCGAGTATTGTGAGCCTCCTCTAGGATCTGTTTTCCTTAATTCCTCATTTCGGGGCACACATAGGTGATTCTGGAATCGCAGGTCCATCCTCATGTACTACAAACCCGGGAGACTTTCCTTTCTCTAAATTTTGCTTTATTCTTTGGAGTTCAGGATCACTTTCTTGGTTCACTCGAATTTCCTCCACTATGAAAGGCTGTAAGGTAAGTGCTGATAATTGAACATGTGCTTGCCCATGGGACACTAGTTGAATTCCCAAGTCCTTCAAGTTCTTTCAAGAGACTCAACTGAGTAATCACCATAGTATTTGAGCTATGTTGCACTTTCCTACTCAGGGCATCTGCTACAACATTTGCTTTTCCTGGATGATATTGAATTTGCAAATCATAATCCTTAAGCAGCTCAAGCCAACACCGTTGCCTCAAGTTGAGCTCCTTCTGGGTGAAGATATACTTCAAACTTTGATGGTCAGTATAAATCTTGCATGGTACTCCATATAAGTAATGTCTCCAAATTTTCAGCGCAAAGGCCACTGCTACTAACTCCAAGTCATGGGTAGGATAGTTTTTCTCATAGGGTTTGAGCTGTCGAGAGGCATAAGCTACTACCTTATCTTCCTGCATCAGAACACACCCCAATCCGTTCTTTGAAGCATTACTATAAATGGTATACTCCTTACCTTCCATTGGTAGCGTTAGGATTACGGCGGTAGTTAGTCGCTGCCTTAGCTTTTGAAAAGCTTTATCACATTTTTTGGTCTACTCAAACTTGTTCTCTTTCTTCAGCAGATTGGTCAGGGGTGAAGCCATTTTTGAAAAGTTCTTGATGAACCTTCAATAATAACCTACTAAACCCAGAAAGCTTCTAATCCCAGTGATGTTAGTAGGCCTTGACCACTCTGTGAGTGCCTTCACCTTTTGGGGGTCAACTTTGATTCCTTCTTTTGTAACCACATGCCCCAAAAACACCATTTCTTCCAACTAAAATTTACACTTCTTTAATTTGCCATAAAGTTGATGCTCTCTCAGGGTTTGTAACACCATTATCAAATGATCAGCATGTTCATCTCTGTCCTTAGAATAGATAAGAATGTCATCTATGAACACCACCACAAATTTGTCTAGGTAGGGTCTGAAGACTCTGTTTATAAGATCCATGAAGGCTGCAGGAGCATTAGTGAGACCAAATGGCATCACCGTAAACTCATAGTGACCATACCTAGTTCTAAACGCAGTCTTGGAGATGTCTTCAGGTTTCATCCTAAGTTGGTGGTACCCTGACCTCAAATCAATCTTAGAGAAGACTCCTGCTCCTTGCAATTGATCAAATAAGTCATTGATTCGTGGCAAAGGATATTTATTTTTGATGATGATCTTGTTCAACTCCCTGTAGTCAATATACAACCTTAAAGTTCCATTCTTTTTCTTTACGAACAACACTGGGGCACCCCATGGTGACACACTTGGCCTAATAAAGCCTTTCTGCAATAGCTCATCTAATTGAAGCTTCAGTTCCTTAACCTCAATTAGGGTCATATGATATGGGGCTTTAGAAATAGGTTCGGCATCAGGGATTAATTCAATTCCAAAATCAACTTCCCTCTGTGGGAGCAATCCAAGTAACTCTTCAGGGAAAACATCCTCAAATTCATAGACTACAGGAATATTGCCAGCTTTCTCTTCTTTTGCTTGGGTGTTAATACATAACACCAGTATCCCATACACCCTTGAGATAATAGCTTACTTGCTTTCATAGCAAAAATCAAGGGATAGGATTTTTCCTCTCTCTGCTCATAGAAGAATACTTCTCTCCCTTTTTCATCTTTCAAAATAACTTTAAGATCCTCACAGTCAATCTCAGCTCCACAAGTGTGTAACTAATTCATTCCCAGAATTATGTCAAAATCAAAAAAATCAAATTGAATCAAATCCACAGGGAAAGTGGTTCCACCAATAATAATGGGAACAAGTTTATAGGAGATAGGGCATTCAATCACACAATCATTGGATAACTTGATCCTATAATTGATTTTCGTCCTCTTATCTTCCAGGTTCAATTGCACGGCAGATCGGGTGGATATAAATGAATGAGTAGCACCTGAATCAAATAATATACAAAATGGCTTTGAATTTAAAAAGAGAGTTCCAGTGACTATCGTACCAGATGTGGCAGCTTCCTTCTTGCTCATTACATACGCCCGTCCTACTGCTGCAGGCCTTAGTGGTGGCGTCCCTTGGCAAGGTAGGGCCAAGGGTTTTGCTGCACCTTTTTCTACAGCCTTCATCCTTCAGGGGCATGCATCAATCAGGTGTCCAGGGCTTCCACAGCACATGCACTTATTAGTTCCTACTCGGCATTTAGGGGTGGTGTGATTTGCTCTGCTGCATTTCGCATAGGTCGCTGACGAGCCTGCAGGACGGCTCTTGGGGGGAGCAGGAGAAGGTTTCTTCTGGTTCACACTCTCACTCGGAGTTCCTCGCTCAAACCCCTTTCTCTTTTGGTTGATTGGATTCAGTGCTCTCAACTCTGTCTTTACTCGCTCCACTGCAGCCGCTCGTTTATATTGTTCTTGGTAAGTCAAAATTGATTGCCTAGCTAACTGATTCCAGGTACAGAAGGCCAAACCCTCTTCAAACCTTCTCATTTTCAACCTTTCAGATGATACAACCTCAGGAACAAACCTAGATAATTCTGTGAACTTGCTGGCATACTATATCACAGTAATGGTGCTACTCATCTTGAGCCCCATAAACTCTTTCTCCTTTTGCCTTTGGGCCATAAGTGGGTAGAATTTTGCCCTCAACTCACTCAGGAATTTATTCCAGGTGAATTCAGACCCTACGAGCTTATCCTTAATAGTATTCCACCAAATGTCAGCTTCACCAGTTAAATAATACATCCTAATGTTTACTTTCTTTTCTTCTGGCACTTCTACTACTATAAAGATTTTCTCCATTTCCCTTATCCATTCTCCAATACTACTGGATCATAAGTTCCATCATAAACTTTAAGGTTGCATCGTGCCACCCTATCTGCTAATTTATCCTCTTTAGGAGGGGTTTCAGTAGGTACTTGGGAAATCTACTTCATCAATTTAGCTACTAAGGCTGGCCAGTAGTTCGGGTCCCCAATGTTGTTAGCTAACTCATAAGGAATCCGTGGTATTTAGCCAAAATTTTGTGGCACATGATGGGAGGCTTGATCACCCGATCCCTGGCCCTAATCCGAGATTTCCTCTATATGAACCTCTGTATTGTTGTGCACTGATTCGGATATTCTGATCATATGTTAAACAAGACAACTCAATCACTGAAATACTCAAACATGTAAGATAAGCATGCCCAACAAATACATTTAATATAACTCAAAGATTATTGAAAACAAACCTAAAGATTCATTATATTATTTCTTAACTGCTTATTTACAAACATAACTGCTTGTTTATACACAGAATCAGCAAAACATATTGCATCTAATTGACTAAGCAAAGTCAGTTTTGACTCCTACCTCAACGCCAAACACTAACTAGCCCCAAGACACTAGGTCCGTCATATAACCAAAAAAAGGTACAGACCATGTTATCACGGTCGGAGAGGATCTAACTGACTATATATAATGTCATATCCTACACAAAATACATCCATCTAAACCGACCATGCTATAAACATACAGGGCTCAAAAAGAAAACTACTGACACCAACCCCTAGACACCTAACGATTCCTAGATGGATCGTAATCCGGATCGGATTCATCATTAGGCTCTTCGCCTGAATCGAAGCTGCTAGTCGATGCCTCTGACTCGGCATCACCAAACTCCTGCTCACCCTGTTGCTCCACTACCATCTCGTCAATCTCCTAATCTCACTGCTGCTCTACCATTGCCTCATCAATGTCCTGATCCTCCTCGGGATCATCCTCCTCATCTGGATAGCCCTTGTCCTCAGAGCTAATCACCACCATCTCTGGTGTATCAGGGAGGTCTATCACCGCATGAGCCGCCCCAAGACTGTCAGGCATCGGTGGAGTACCTGGTGCAGGCGAGGAGGGTGGTCCCTGTGCTGGTGCTGGTGCTGTAGGCGGGGGATGTGCCTGATGTAACGGAAAGACATGTTGTAGAGTCTCCATGGTAATCCCCCTCTGCTCAAACTCCTCCCTCAATAACAACTCTGTAGCAATAGTAGTCCAAGCCCCCTGGGCCTGAAACCTAGGCCCGTCCCAACCTGGGTTCCCTATTAACATATAGTGATGATAACGGAGCCTAAACTCCACCCACGGATAAACAGTGGGTAAGGACCAGAGTAGTCTATGTGCACGGACCGTAATACTGTGAAACTCAGAAAAAGGGTCCGGTACATGAGCCTCTATACTAGCATGCAGCAGTGCAATGTGAGCAGCCCTAGATGCACTTAGCATCATGTTAACACCATAAGGGTCCATCTAACCAAAAAAAGGCATATATGAGACGCATACATAACCATAATTAAGGAACATGCAAATGTAAGCAACCTGCATTTCTAATATCGTTACTACACTTCTAATATCACTCTAGCAGTATACAATGGCCCTCATTACCAACCATTCTCACCCTCTTATTTCTAAACTCCACATTCCACAAAGAAAATCTCAACCTGCTGTTGATACCAAATCTGTAACGCCCCAAATTTACATAAATCACTGTTTGTATTTCTTTTATTAATTTCCCCAATTAGAAATGATAACCCAAATGATTAGGCATTACCACCGTCCAACAAGGACAAGGCTTTTTGCTTGTACATGATAAACTTATCCATAATAATCAATGTTTACCATCAAAGGCATTCACACCATCACAACCCATCAGATCATTTAGATAAATATAGAAATTATTTTAACATCAAAACCATTTAAACATCTCAAAGATTACAACCAAATATAGAATTCTGATACAATACACAGTCTTAACACCAAAATATATCACAATACGGCGTTATAAACATCTCAATGATAATACACCACCATTTCATATAGACTTCACGGCTCACTTATCATCTTCAGTTGTCTAACCCGCCTGAGGGCGATTCACTGAACACTTTTCTAAAACAAAACATAAAAACATTTGGAACTGTGAGCCGAAGCTCAGTACATGCATTCCTGTATTGTTAAACGTTCATGAAAAAACTGGTTGGGCCCGTATTGCAATACATTTTTTAATTAAAAATAGGAAATGAGATAAATATAAAACTGCATTGTCAATTATTATCTGATAGTGAACCCCTGGTAACTGTTACGATCTGAAGATAGGTGTACACCTGCCAAGTTGATCGAGACCTGGCCTGAACTTGCGCAGATAACTGAAGGGCTATGCCTTGTAACTGATAACTGATGGGGTCACTAATTATGTGACAAATCACTGATTAAACGGATTCGTTGATGTACTTACCAAAACATTATAATTTTAATAAATACGTGCTGATTTCTAAAGATATAGGCAATGAACGTACCTGGAATTTTTAAATGTAAGTTCACTGAATAATATTATACACAAAAGTGAAAGAAATGATAGATTAGGCCCTGATTCTGTACAAAATTATCGTTGTAGGAACATACGGTTAGCAAAAATATTTATTTCATAGCTAATAATTTACTAAAAGAAAAGTAAGAACATAATAAGGGCTTAGAAAGAATAACTCGAAACTTAGTCATCTGACCTCTGATTGAGACTCAAAACCCAATATAGAAAGCTCAGGAAGTCGGAAAAATCTTTTATTGAGAACACCAAGCTTGATTCCCATAATAGAATTCCCAAAATGAAGTTAGAACACAAGCATGTCAGTTTTAGTCCGTTCTACACAGTTTTGGTAAAATGACCATAACATTTTCCACAGACCTCGGACTAAGGCAATTCAAAAGGAATTTGAAAGCTAACACAATGAACTATGTACCCACCAAAAATCATAATTTTCCAATAGGCCAATCATTACCGGTTTAATCGTGATGTTTGTCCTATTTTCCTGAAATTTTCAGCCCTCACTGTTTTACCTTTTCCTGCTTTTTTTACACAAATGTTCAACTTAAACCATTCCTTAAAAGCATGCAAACAAGCTTTGGTCCATCCCAACATCATACAAAATGACCACACTCAAATTCACTTCATAATCATATCCAATAAAGATTATTTTTCAATCAAATACACACATAAATCAAACTTAATGCTAGTTTAATCCAAACCATACATTACTTGTCAAAACCCTAGTTTATGGCCAACTTGGACTCACTCCAACTCATTTGAAATCACCAAAAACATCATCATAAACACCAATAGCTTAGAAGATGACCAAATCAAAGATAAAACAATCAAAATCTAACACTTTAACATCAAGCTTGCATTATTAAGGATTAACCCTAACCCTAGCATGATCCAACCTCAACTCCACCATGATCAACACCAAAATAACCCTTATTTCTTATCAAAACAACATGAACAATGATTATAAACATCAAAAGAAGAATCAAAACTAAAACAAAAAGCAAAACCAACAAGATCAAGTTTCAAGATTACTTACTTTGCTTGAAAATAAGTAGAGATGGAGGTGATGTTTAGATGTTCTGATGATGGAGGATGGTGGCTAGGGGTAAAAGGATGTCGGGCGGTCGGGGATCACTTGAGCTGGCTAAAAAACTAGCTGAAAAACAGCTAGAACTAGCTGGGAGTGCTGCTGCCATGGGGGAGAGAAAGAGGGGAGAGAAAATGGAGTGTGTGCATTGAGTTGTGATTTTTTGACTATTCCACAACTTGGCTGAGTTTTTAACTAGAAAAGTAACTTTTTTGAGCTAAACATGGTTAAGTTTAATCATAGTAATTAGTTAGATTAACAAACAAACTTGTTGGGCTTCAAAACCGCCGAAATAAGTTGGGTTTGGGAATAAAACGCTTTGTAACGATAACCTTTTTATGAAACTCAAAATTAAATCTTTGTAATGTTACGGAAAACAAAATAAATTACTTAGATTAAATTTGTTAGGGCCTACTATCAATTCTTCCAAAGTTTTCGTTAATCAATTAAATAAATGAATAAAATTCGAAATGCCAAGTGAGGGCCCAAATAAATTTTTCCCACCAGGGTGAATAAATGCAATAAATAATTATGAGAAAAAAATCATGAACATGAGGTAATTAAATAAATAACCATAATTAAATAATCTAGCGTTGGGCTATTACACCTCAATCTCAATGAACAGATGACAAGGCTTATTATAGATAACCCAATAAGGTGGCATATCTTGAAAGCTATCCTATAAACCCATAAAAGATCAACAAGATTGTCACCCAAATCCTTTCAGTTTCTACTGACATTCTTTTCATGAATTTATCTTAATCTACCTTTTGGACACTTCTATCTAGCCACTAGTCTGGGGATAATAGGAGGTAACAAGTTTATCGACTATAGAGTACCTCCTCAATAAAACATCAAAAGATCTATTAGTATAGTGGGTACTCTGATCACTAATAGTATCTCAAGTCTTGCCAAATCTAGCCAAAATTTTCTCCCTAAGGAACTTCACAACCATTTTAGCATCGGCCTTACTGGGGATGACCTCTACTCTCTTAGAAACATAGCCTACAGCTAGCAAAATGTACTCAATCCAAAAATAAAATGGAAATAGTCCCATGAAATATATACCTCATACATCAAAAATATCTATCATAATGATGGGATGAAGTGGCATGATGTCTCTCTTACTAATCATACCCAACTATTGACACCTAGGGCAATTCTTACAAGACTCATCGCTAAACAAGGTAAGCTAATGGAAACCACATTGAAGAACTTAAACTGATGGTCAAAAATACACATTCTAAAGACTTAGTTAGAACAATAGTTAAACAATTAAGAATCATCCCAAACAAAGAATTTTACGACATCGAAGAATCAGTCTCCATTATACTTAGTCCAACCCTTAGGAAGCCTATTAGGTACTAGGTAGTTAACAATATTAGCATACTAAGGGTCAGGGTAGACTACAAACATTTCCTTATCAGGAAAGCATTTAGAAATATAGGACTCTAGCTCTCTACACAGATAATCTTAGACAAGTGGTTAGCAACTAGATTGTCATAATCTTTCTTATCTCTAATCTCACAATCATATTCTTGCAAAAGCAAGATCTATGTCACAAGTCTAGGATTGGCATCCTTCTTAGAAAGAAAGTACCTAAGCAGAGTGTTCAGTATAGATAATGACATGCAATAAGGTGAGGTATAAAGTTTTCAAAACCAAAAATCACAACCCAAAATTCTTTGTCAGTCACAGTATACTTCAATTGGGCACCATTCAGAGTGTGACTAACATAATAACTAACATAGGGTTTCTTATCAAGATGTTGCCCTAAAACAACCTCAATAGCATAATTAGATGCACCATACATTAATGCAAAGGGTTCTCCCTAGATAGGAGGATGAAGAATGCAAGCAAAGTTCAAGGCTTCTTTTGGCTTAGTAAATGCCACATGACACTCCTTAGAGAATTGAAATTGCACATCCTGAGGTAAAACACTAGTCAAATGCTTAGATGTCTTACTAAAGTCTTTAACGAAACGATAATAGAAGCCAGCACATCTAATAAAAGACCTCATATCTCTCATACAAGTGGGAGGTGGAAGATTAACAATCAAGTTAGTCTTAGACTTATCAACTTCAATTCCATCTCTAGAAATAACATAGCCTAGTCCTCTTTTTCACCATGAAGTGACATTTCTCCTAGTTTAAAGTCAAATTTTTCTCCCTACATCTTTGTAGCACTTTACTCAAATTAGATAAATAATCATCAGTGGAAGACCCAAACATAGAGTCATCCATGAAAATTTTCATGCACTATTTAACTAAATCTGAAAAAATAGAATCATGCACATCTGAAAAGTAACAAGGGCATTATAAAGTCCAAAAGGCATTTTCCTAAAAGCATATACACTATAAGTACATGTGAAAATAGTCTTCTCCTGGTCCTCAAGAGCAATAGAGATCTGAGTATAGCTAGAATATTCATCCAAAAAGCAATAGAAAGAATGTCTAGCTAACCTCTCTAATATCAAGTTCAGGAAGGGGATGGAAAAATGGTCTGTCCTATTAGCAACATTTAATTTTCTATAATCAATGCAAACACACCATCCAGACTGTGATTGGTGTGGAACTAGCTCATTCTTATCATTCCTTCTCATGGTAATGCCGGTCTTGTTAGGAACAACTTGAACAGGATTAATCCAATCATTATCAAAAATAGGATAGATAATCTCATAGTCTAACCACTTAAGCACTTCCTTCCTAACTACTTCCTTAAAGGTCGGGTTCAAGCACCTTAGACGGTCATAGTAGGGTTTAGAATTGTCCTCTAAATGGATCCTATGCTGTATAATTAAGGGACTAATACCCTTGATATCCCCTAAAGTCAAAACTATGGCTTCCTTGTTCTCTCTAAGTAAGGCAATTAGTTTATCCTCTTGGTTTTAGCCTAAATCAAAAATAACAATCACATGTACGGATTCATCGAGTCCCAAAAATGAATACTTAAGAGAATCAGGAAAAAGGTTTTAATTTAAGAAAAGTAAGAGGAGAATCATACTCAGAGGCAGAAGTAATCAAACAGTTAGCAGCATAGTATAAGTCATAAAATTCAAACACATTATATTCAAGCTCATCATCAAACCAAAAAGACTCATACTCAACAATAAACATCTCATCAAAGTCATCATTAAACACATAATACTCTACCTAGTTAAGAGTAGAAATCTCCATATCACGAAATCCTAAAGGCTATCTTTGCAAATTAAAGATATTCAACTATAAAGTCATGTTACTAAAAGATAGCCTCATTATGCCATTTTTGCAATTAATGAGAGCATTGGCAGCAGCGAAGAAAGGGCGTCATAGAATGACAGGGACCTGACTAGTAGTATCAGCTATATTCTTAATCTAAAGCACAACAAAGTCCAGAGGTTTAATGAATTTACATACTTTAACCAGCATGTCCTCTACAACATCGCTAGGCAACCTGGTCGATCTACTAGCTAGTTGGATAATAAATTGACAATAGCTCCTAACATAAGCAATGCTTTATGAACCCCTATAACTATAGAAATAGTAGGGTAACCGGGGTCCTTGTGTTTTATTGGGATCTGATGGAAAATGATAGAAATAGCATCAAAGGCTAAGAAAGTCTTCTTAGGAATACTAGTAGCTCTCTTGGTGGTACGTAGATCCTTCAAAAAGCTAGCACAAGGGGGCATCTACAGAATAGCATCAAGCAAAGGGATGTTGATTTTGGCTTGAGAGAAGGTCTCTCTTATCTTATCAACATGGGCTTGGTCTTTCTTTTTTCAGCCTATGAAGGAAACGAGGTTTGGGCTTATGAACTCGCTCAATAGCAGAAGGACATGAAGAATCCTTAGGAGATAAGGGATCCACTATATCAGCAGAATCATTCTCCTTAGGTTCTCCTTATTAGAAGATGGGTCAAAAGGAAGATGATCATTAGGAGAACCACTAAGGACACCAACAGAAGCATCCATTGACTTCCTGGATAAATTAGTCTCTGGAGAAGAAGAAGGGGAAGAAGATGAATTTTGGAAGAAAGTGTGAGGGTATCTAGAGGTTTCTTTAGGATTTTGCACGTGATTATCAATCCATCAACCTAATCGAAGAGATATAACTACATTTACTTTGCTCTCATTCTCACTAGGGTTGGCTCCAGATGAAGAAGATGAGGTATGACCCTTAGAGTTTACCTCTAGTTGACTAGAAAAATTATCTAGCACCCTAGTAAATGATGCTAACTGAGAAAATTATTCAGCCATCATTCTCATCAACTTTTCCATATTAACATTACTCATCCTCTTTACATTACTATTAATTCTCCTCTCAATCTTATTAATGTTAATGTAATCAGGAGGAGGTTAATCTAAGCAACAGCAGGTAATGGTCTAGATGCACTAGGCACACCTGGAAAAGTCGGTCTATATTAAGAATTAGAACAATGGAGATGGACTGGGAGTTGTTTCTAAGAAACACTTCAAGTTGAGAGTTAAGAATGACAACATTAGGTCCACTACTACAAGAAAGATTTCTCCATCCTGAGTTATAGTAAGGGGGGAATAGGTCATTCTTGGCATTCAGTACGCCATATTTATTTGCCCTTATCCAGTAGATAACTTGTTAGAAAAATAAGGGCACAAACTCAGTGTGTGATCTAAGGCCTGACATTGAAAACAAGACACCATAGAAGTATAAGAAGTCTAGGGTTCTTCAACAGGTCACCCTTTCAACATGTTCTCTAAAATTGCAATATTAGACTTCAAGTGACTCACATTAAAAACAGAATGCATTCCACCCCTAGCAAACCTAGAATTTAGATTGTTGTCCCTAATAGTTTCCCATTACATGGTCTTCTTGGCTAAATCCTCTAAAAATTCTTAAGTAGTAATGGCTGATGCATATTCCCATATGCATCATTTTTATTTAAGGTCAACTTCCAAAAAGAAAAGTGTCAAACAAGAGCGTGCATGGGAACTCTCATATTTTCTCTTATTATGTGAGTTCAAGGACTTTAGACACCATGAAGTAGTCAAGCAAGTGGCGAAAATCTGGATAAAACCCATATTCCTTCCGGAAGAATTGGTGCCCGATTCATCCCTGCGGAAGGTAATTTTTTTTGTGCTCATTTTTTGGACTAGCTCAAGTGGACCCACAACTTGAGGGGCCACATGGTTTTGAAGCTTAAGATGTCAGCTTTAAAATAAGCCCAATTTTATTTAATTTGGACGTCATTTGATTGGGCAAAGTAGCACTCAAAGGGAAGTTGTCCTGCTCCAGTTCAGTTCTGATATAGGTGTAATGTTCGGACCATAACTTTTGATCTACTTATCCAAATTGAGAAAATGAGCCCATTATGGAAAATATATTTCCAGGGCTTTCCAACAAGCCCATAATTACCTGATTTAGACCTGTGTGCTGAGAGGTATACGCAGTTGAAGTGGAGGCTGCTGCAAGGATTAAATGCTGGGCAAATGAAGAGACTTTGGTTACATGACATCATGTGGGTGACTTCATGCACGACTTGGAGTGTTCTAGATGGATGTCTTCAGCTGATTGGAAGCCTAGAATATTCTTTGTAACCTCCCCCACCCCTTTATGTTGAGTCTTTTCCATTTTCCAAGCCTTTTCAATTTTCTAGTTTTAATTGCTAAGAGTTTTTAAGTCTTTTGGTTATCTTTGTTTAGCCTATAAATAGGTGGGTTATGTAGTTGCATTTGAATTCAGAGTTGTAAGCTTTTCCAAGAGTAGTACAAACACCTTGAGAGTGATTCTCATTTGTGTCCAAAAAAAATCCCTAGTTCTATATCTTGAATTTTGGCAAGTTCAAGTGGTGTTCTAGGTTCTCTTTTCTTTTCCAATTGGAGTGATTCCTTGGTGAAGACGAGAGGATTTGCCCAAGATCAAGTCCTTGAGTGGCTCCGCGAAGGATTATCTCAAGTGCAAGGTCTTGTTTATCCTTTGTTCTTTTTTGTTATTATTTTCATTCCATCTCAATCAACCTTCCATTTTCTCTTTACTTTGGTTCAATTCTTATTTGGGTTTATTTGAGTTTGATTTGGTTCACTTACCACCCACATATACATCAATTGGTATCAGAGCCTAGGTTGCCTACTTGACCAAATTTCCAAACCCAAACACACCCACAAATCAGCCTCATACACATCTGGTCCTACCATGAGTTCTAGCATGAGCGTTAAAAGGTGTTCTAAGTGTCAAGGCTTTGGTCATGCACTCTCGAACTGCCCCAACAAGGAATTCATCACCTTGACCGAATGGGAAGAAGCCATGAAGGAAGAAAAAGAAGTTAGCTATCCATTTGTCTTAAATGGAGAAGGTCATTATCAGGAAAATAGTGACGTTAACTTTGATCTACCTCCCATCTTTGACGCCTATAATGAAGTAGATAATGAGGTAAATTGGAGCCTACCTCCAAGATTTGATGAGCATGAACCTAGCCCATTCAACCTTCCCAAACCCCCAAATCACAAAAAGTCTTACAAAAGAACCTCTTACTCACCTCTCTTCTCCCAACCGTAACCCTAGTTTCTACCCTCCCATTACCCGCTTTTATCAACCCCATGATCATACTGCTCTTCAAGAGATGCCCCATAATTTTTGTCCACAAAGAATCCCATTTCATAAATATGCCCTCTTGTATGAGAAGAAAAAAGAACTCCCGAGTTTGAGGACAAACTCAAAACCACCCGGGGAGTATGATGCATATTCCCATATGCATCATTTTTATTTAAGGTCAACTTCCAAGAAGAAAAGTGTCAAACAAGAGCGTGCATGGGAACTCTCATATTTTCTCTTATTATGTGAGTTTAAGGACTTTAGACACCATGAAGTAGTCAAGCAAGTGGCGAAAATCTGGATAAAACTCATATTCCTTCCGGAAGAATTGGTGCCCGATTCATCCCTGCGGAAGGTAATTTTTTTTGTGCTCATTTTGTGGACTAGCTCAAGTGGACCCACAAATTTAGGGGCCACATGTTTTTGAAGCGTAAGATGTCAGCTTTAAAATAAGCCTAATTTTATTTAATTTGGACGTCATTTGATTGGGCAAAGTAGCACTCACAGGGAAGTTGTCCTGCTCCAGTCCAGTTCTGATATAGGTGTAATGTTCGAACCATAACTTTTGATCTACTTATCCAAATTGAGAAAATGAGCCCATTCTAGAAAATAGATTTCTAGGGCTTTTCAACAAGCCCAGAATCACCTGATTTGGACGTGTGTGCTGAGAGTTATGCTCAGTTGAAGTGGAGGCTGCTGCAAGGATTAAATGCTGGGCAAATGAAGAGACTTTGGTTACATGACATCATGTGGATGACATCATGCACGACTTGGAGTGTTCTAGATGGATGTCTTCAGCTGATTGGAAGCCTAGAATATTCTTTGTAACCTCCCCCACCCCTTTATGTTGAGTCTTTTCCATTTTCCAAGCCTTTTCAATTTTCTAGTTTTAATTGCTAGGAGTTTTTAAGTCTTTTGGTTATCTTTGTTTAGCCTATAAATAGGTGGGTTATGTAGTTGCATTTGAATTCAGAGTTGTAAGCTTTTCCAAGAGTAGTACAAACACCTTGAGAGTGATTCTCATTTGTGTCCAAAAAAAAAAAATCCCTAGTTCTATATCTTGAATTTTGGCAAGTTCAAGTGGTGTTCTAGGTTCTCTTTTCTTTTCCAATTGGAGTGATTCCTTGGTGAAGACGAGAGGATTTGCCCAAGATCAAGTCCTTGAGTGGCTCCGCGAAGGATTATCTCAAGTGCAAGGTCTTGTTTATCCTTTGTTCTTTTTTGGTTATTATTTTCATTCCATCTTCATCAACCTTCCATTTTCTCTTTACTTTGGTTCAATTCTTATTTGGGTTTATTTGAGTTTGATTTGGTTCACTTACCACCCACATATACATCAATGGCCCTCTTAGAAAGAAAGTCATCTTGACACATGAACTCTAAAGTGGTTTAGGTTTGTTGGTCAAGTCCGCAATAAACAATTTGGCAAAGATGCGACTGTTTTAAACCATGATAGGGACATAGAGCCAATAAATTCTTAAACCTATCTAAGTATTTTCAAAATGATTCCCTTTTTAATTGAACAAACTGATTGATTTCATTCCTTAGCTTTACAATTTTAGCATCGGGAAAATATTTTCTAAAGAATAACTTATCAAAGTCATCCCAAGTAGAAACAGAATTAGCAGCCATGTTATACTTCCATCTTTTACCAGCATCTTTTAAAGCAAAAGGCATTAATTTCGTTCTTACCACATCAATAGATATATTAAGAAAATGCATCATGGAACATACTTCTTCAAATTCCCTCAAAACAGATATGCATTCTCTAGACTAGTAAATTTACAGAGCATTTCAGCATAATGAGGTCTCAGTTCAAATGCCACATTAGGTCCTTGGTCAAGCAAGTTAAAGCATAAAGGCAAAGTGGTCCTTGGAGGATAAAAAATATCACTTAAGAACCTCTCTTGTGCCATTTCTTTCAATTCGAGTTCAGGTTCAGGTTCGAGTCTAGGGTCAAGTTCAATCCTAACAAGTGCTCCTCTCTTAGAGTCCCTAACTCAACTAATCATGCAATGCCCACGCCGACAAAAGAATTTTTGGACTTTTTCTTTTTCTGAATTTTTTGGGATTTTTTTTTTCTTTCACACAAAAAATTAAAAAAAAAATCAAAACATAAAACAAAACAAAAAACAAAAAACAAAAGAAAATAGAAAATCTAAGGTCCAAATTCAGATAATACACACAAAAAATTTAGAAAAATGAAGATAGACATGGACATATTTTGTTTCAATTTTTTCTCTAACCTAAAATTGTGCAACAAATTCAAAACATAAAACTATTTCTAGAAATTACAAAAAAATCTAGAAATTACAGAAAAAAATTCCATAAAAATTCATCTAGGCTCTAAAATCCCCTTGAAACCTACTAAAAATATCATAAAAGCAAAATAAGGATTAAATTATCATAGAAAATTCAAATTAGAAACCTAAAATAGAAAAAAAAGGCCTGCACTAATTCTTTTTTTTCTTTTTTCAATTCTGGTTTGCACCTGCACTGTTTATACCTGCTATTTCAGTTATGATTTTTATTTTCAACAAAAATTGAACACTAACTAATAAAAGCAAAAATTAACCAAAATAAAATCAAAATACAAACTCTAAATAAAAACAAGAACATAAGAAATCTAAACTAAAAACAATTAGAACTAAATAAGCATTCACTAAAAATCAAAATCAAATAAACACTACAAAGGCTCAATCAATCAGCTCAAGACTCAATTCAATAAAACATACAACCTAATTTTGCAAATTTCTTACCCTGCAATAGCATCAAAAATTTGCTGTGAATTTTCACAAGTGTACGGTTTATCACCATAGTACTTGAGGGACGATCCACAGAGATGTTATATGTAATTAGGTTACTTTAAATACTCTAAACCATTGACCAAAGAAAAACCAAGCAAGACAATTTATTTAGTTTACTATTTCACCAATAAACTCATATTATTAACTAGAAAAATGGAAAAAAAGAAAGAAAAGACATTAGCTTGACTTTGGTAGTATCTTATGAAAAGAGTTCATTAGATTGAAAATATAAAACTAAAAAATCTAACCAATTGTATAACTCAAGAATAGTTCGTACAGGCAGACACAAAAAAAGGAGAAAGATCCCAAAATGAAGAGTTTTAAACTGCAGATCATGACCCAAAAAAAAAGGAAAATTGAAGCTACCCTAATCTATTTCTACTCAGAGGTGATTATCAAACAGAACCTGATATTGTATCAAGTTCATCAACAACAAATAACACTAAAACCTTCCATTACCCAGGTTATAAAGATGAACAATAGAGAAAATGAAACTAACAAGAAACCACACACCCGAACTGGACTCAGGCAACGCAAGCAAACTAGGGAAAGAAAGGCAGCATCATCAATGAGCAAAATCGAAATATATAATATCCGAATTCAATAACCCACACGAACTCAATCCCAAATTAGATATGATTCCAAGCTAATTCTAAAAGTTCAACTCAAACTCAACATCCTCAAGTGAATTACAGTAAAAAAACTAATAAAAAATAAAAAGCAATCCATTTTGTGAATGTAAAACTGAAACAAAGGAAACGCAAGGAAGAAGAAAAATTGAAGGGCTGCTACTTGCCACTCCCAAATCAACAGTTGCTCCTATTATATTTGCAAATCGAACCTCCAACTGCCATTGATCTTCAATTATAGTTGTAACTACTCTAGTGATTGCTCTAATTCAATGCTTGGCTTTAATGCCCAATTGTCGCAACCCTTTGATGAAAGAGAGAGAAAATAACATCTTCTGATGATGAAGAATAATCAAGATAAGAATTGATAATGGTGAGAGACAGGAAGATGGAGAGACAAAGACGATGAATCTTAAGCAAAACACAGAAGTTTTGAGTTTACTAGGGATGAAACAGAAGAAAGAGAAGAGATGGGGGTTGGATGCCTCACAGATCACGTGCTAAGCACAAGAGGATTGAGTGAGGGAAAGGGAAAGAAACTAGGTAAGCATCTATTGGGCCTTAGTAAGGTGTTGGGCCATGGGCCAGGCATTTTGGGCTATGGAGAGAGAAAAGAACATCCCCAAATTGAGGGAGAGAAAAGAAGAGGATAGGGAGAACGACAGTCACATGACATGCACGTGATAGGGAAGAAAGGAGGAAGGAGGTTGAGCTTCAGTAAGGTGCTAGGCTCGTGTAACTAGGAGAGCCTACTTCTAGGAAGGGATAAAGAGAGCTGAGAGGATGAGGGACGAGAGTAAGAAAGGAACTGGGCCATGCTGCAAGGCCCTCAGTTTTTCTCCTCTCTTTTTTTTTTCTGTCTTTTGATCCAACAACTTTTGGTTCAACTCTTTTTTTCCAATACATTTATTCTTTCTTCGAACTTTTCAACCTACAAAATAAACAATAGTGTATTGAAATCCCAATTTAATAATTTATTTTGAGCAAATAGATAGTAAAAGGATATAAAATGTCATAATTTCAGTTTGCTCTCACTCATTTGAGAGGGGAAGACTCCTCCATAAAAACTGATCATTTGAAAATACAAGACACCACTTTTCCCTGATGCCTTACAATGTTGAAATCTAGAGATGCTCAACACAATTGCATTCGGTGACTAAACTGGAAAAGGATAGAAACAGGTAAATTAGTGCACCATAGTTTTAGGTAAATTGAATATTAGCACTGAGTTAAGTGTCTTTACCTTGTCCAGCGCTACTAAAACTCTGGTAAAATGCCACACCTAAACAATATACAATCAAACTTTCTGGTAGAACCACCAATCATACTCAAATGGTTAATACAGCACCTATAATTGTCTTGAATGTGGCAACCATAAAGTCACACCTATAATTTTGTTGTCCAGCACTATGATGACTGCTTAGAAACACGTTAGCTATTAAATGAACCATTAAAAAGGCTTGATCAATTGCTATTGTTTTTGGAGTTATGCAATCCATAGTCCTAGGAAATGTATTGAACAACGAAAAAAAAACTCTCAACTTTCTCGTTCATAAAAAACCCATATCCAAACATCACATTTTTGCATGATGGTTCACATAAACAACTGGAGCACAAATTGTGCCACATTTTTTTATTTTGATATGTAATGTCAAACACTGATAGACCTCCACAAAGAAGATAATCACTTTTTATATGACAATCCCTCTAGAAGAAGCCAACCAAATGATCATTGTGATCTAACTAAATAGCATAAGGAAAAAAAAAAAAAAAAAAACCAATCCTTCACCATTTGAGCGCTATTTTTGAAAGTATCTATCAAATTTTCATTTCTCCAAACAGTAAATTTGTTTTGGTTTCATCCCATTGCAAGCACCAAATTGGTGCCCGCAGGATTCTATCCTAACTGCAAGATTGCATGTCCAATGCTCATCACCCGATGAAGATAATTACCTAACCTACTAAGGGCAACGCAATACTATACTTGCATTCTTAATAATTGGTCCACAAATAAAACATCTTCTTGCAGCACACAAAATTTGTAAAAGTTTTTAAAAGCTTTTAAAACCCATAGTTTTTAAAATAATTGCAAAAAGAACAAAAAGCTTAGGGTTTGTATGATTTATTAGCATGTAGGCTTAAACCCGCATGGGTGAGACAACAATCAGTGGGGTGACACATCGCCTCATGATACAACTCTCACAAGCAATCCTCTTAAAGTAGAATTGGGGGACCGATGACATGATCATCATTGTTGCTAAGAACCGGAGGAAAGTCATTGCCACCTAGCGATGGCTACTGGGACCTATCAACCACCGTTGGATTTCAATATAGGTTGTTAGGTCTACCTTGCACCCCCTTCTAAAGTCCCATGTGCTTTTCTTGTTGATTGTCGCAATCAAGCTAATTCGGGATTAATTACCTGATTGCATGCTAATCAATTTAGTTCCACTCCATTTAATAAAAATTTGGTGAATAATTTGATTTGATTATTGAAAAACAAACAAGATTTTTTATTTTTCATTGAAGCTTTCACATAATGAAAAAAGCTCTTTTCTTTATAATCATCCTTTTTAGACATGCAATTTTTATAAAATTATCATTTTGGCTCCTTTTAATTTCAAAGAAAGCCACGCCTTGCCCTTTGTTTCTTTCCTTGAGGTGTAACCCACTAAAATCATGTCAACATACTTCTCATAATTTCTATTTAACCAAAAGTATAACACTTTCCAATGTATCCTAATCTTTAACAATTTCAATTCCTATCATTACATGTTAACAAGTGAAATATCATGCTAAATATTAGCTCTTTGAAAATGCATGCACAAGAGTCCTTATTTTTCTTTAACTAGACAAGACTTTAATTTTGAGTCTTCAAGGTTTCTTTCTTAAAGTTTAGTTATTTCCATCTCAAAATCCTATACAAATGACCACATAGAAACTTCATACTACTCAATCAAAATTACGTAATTTCATATTAATCACAAGTTTACACAATCAAATTATCAAAACCCAAAGTTCAAACTTTTCCTCTTTCTTTCCTCTTTTTGGTCCTCATGGGTATTTTGCACAAAAATCACTTTTCGCAATTTAACCATTCAAAAAATATAAAAATGTACTCAAATTATCAACAAGCATATAAGTTGATCATCATGGGCATTCAAATTTCATAAACATAAGCCTCCTCAAACATACAATCATCACTCAATTTAAACTGTAAACACATTAGCAAGAAAAAAATCTAGCTGAGGAGCAAATGTATCGGATTTGGAGGGGGATGGAAAGGGTTGATGATTTTAACTTCAACAATAAAATTCCAACAAAAACAAGTAAAAGCGAAAGCAAGTGGCTGAGGGTGGAGAGGTTGAAGGAAGAACAAAGAAGAGGAAATAAAAATAAGGAGAGGCTTGAGGGAGATTGATTGTTTAAATGATGTTTACCTGATAACTGAACCCTAAAACCATGTTTATCCGTTATTTAATTGCACAGCAATCATTCCTACTCTCCCTCTTACCCAATCGTCAAACTTACAATCGACAACATATCTACCAACTTGTTCATAGATATTTCTCCTCATTTTTCCTTTGTGAAAAAATAACATTCTTCTCATGTTTCTTTTCTAAATTCCACATACACAGAAAATTTTTTCAACCTTTCCAACATTCTCGTGATGATATCTTTCCCAAAATTTTTTATTTGGATTTATAAAATTATCAAAATATTTGAAAATCTTCTTACCTAAATTTCCTTCGTTTTCCCATTTTTTCTTATTTTTCCTTCACTTCAAAATGGTTTTGTTTTTCATAGTTCTTGCGTGAACTTAAAGTAACCCAGTAGGGATTCGCTTTGCTGTTTGAATTCTTTTGTTTATGCAATCACATTCTTTTCTTGAAATAAAAATTGGACTTGCTCACAAAATTATAATAAATAAAAAAAACTGTTTCACAAATCAATTCAATTTATATATTTTTTGCTTACTATAACAAAGTCGCCTCGTAAGCTCTTGAATCTACAAAACGATCACAATTCCTGTGAAAACAATTGGAAAGATTTTATAAAATTCCCTCTTTTTAATTAAATAATGAATTGGAAGAACTCTGACTAATTTTTTCATCATATTCTTGTCACATTTCATTTCAAAAATTATTGCACTTTTATAAAGATTGTTGGAGCTCATAGATTCATTACAGATAATTTCACCTCATTAAATCTAATTATGCGTGCTTTTAGTTAGGGTATTATAAGATTAATCACCAAAGTGAGGATTGCATTACACTAAAATATATAAAATGCATTACACTAAAATATTAAGTTATCACTGACATTAACTATTTATTGCTTATATGTTATTGATGTTCATCACTTTTTGATAATGATGTTTTTGCTAATGGATGTAATTTTTTTGTGAAGTTGTGTTTTGCTAATGAATGGGATTATATTAGAGCTCAATTATCTTAATGGCACCTGGAATTTTATAGAGTGATGCGAAAGTGACTATTAAGTTACACTAAAATATGAGCTAATGAGCATTAGCATACATTGAATTATATTATATTTAGTAGAACTTGTTTATTGTTCACAAAAGTGATGCTAGCAACACCAAAACAAAATTCAAGGGAGGAATACTGTTGTAAGAGAGAGAGAGAGAGATGTGTTGCTCAAAATGAGAAGTTAAAAGAAAGACTAAGAAGGAAGATAAGAAATATTCAAAGCAAAGCACATGAAGTGATTGCAATACATAAATAGTCTTCCAACTTAAATAAGAATGGTCATTGGGTTTGCACTGGTCATATGATGGCACACAACCAGGTAATTTTTTACAAAGTTATGAAATCTACTTGCACAAATCTCATAGGAAAAAAACTAATATTCAATATTTCACAAAAATGAGGAAGGGTGGACGAAAGCACCACTGGCAGTGACGACCGCAGTGGGGGTGTGGAACGGGACGAGTGACTCGTAAGGCTCGATCTAGTACCTTTTGTTCCCTTCCCAGTGGCTGTCCTCTTTTGAAGAGGGCGCACGACTGCATCGGTTGGCTTTCTCACGGTGATGGTTCTATGGTGAAATGTGGTAGGGTGGAATTGTGCTTTTAATTTTATAGAGTCACCAGCACGTTTTAAAAGAAAATATACAAGCATATCATTCTATGGAAAATACTCAATTCCTTCATGAAACCAGATCCTTTAAACCAAAACAACAATTGAGGGATATATATATATATATATATATATAATATATATATATATATATATATATATATATATATATATATATATATATATATATATATATATACATATACACTTTATTTTTCAAGAAGAAGAGTTGTTTGTTTTTTCCCATAGGTTTATGATTCTTGGATTTCTCAAACAAAGATTAAAATAATTACTCCATTGCTACGAACCATGACAATGGATTCACAGTGAAGGTACGATCTACTAGATGCTAAAAATCACCATTAAATCGCCCTTTTCAATAACTGTCTCTACTAGAAATTGGTGTATAAAAAATTTATTTTTCAATCCCATTTAAAATGGTATTTTTCATGATTTTGTCTTATTTAGTGAGATATCTAAAAGAAGAATATTTTGAGTGGCTATTTATTAGAAATTAATTTTAAAAAACTGAAAATACAAGAAAGCAATAAATTTTGTGATCACTTTGTTGTTACATTTTTTTAATTTTATGAATGAAAGAATAAGTATTACGGACATAGTTATGCAAGATCAAATAAGAACATGATAGTGAAGATAAGAATTAAAGAAGTTGATAAATAATTTATTATCTTGGGCTTATGGCCCTTTGGATACCTCGATATGAGTAGAGTTGCTAAGCAATGATTCTTGATTTTCTTCCTCTCAAGTGGGTTATGGTAGGAAGAACCTAGTCCCTTTTCGAAAGAAAAATTCTTTTTGAAGAATTTTGGGTGAAGACTTTGGTGGACTTTTGTCACTACTAAGTTTTGGGAGTCTTTGTGTGACGGGAGAGTGGAATAGAGTTTTGCTAAAGAGATGAGAAATATGTTTAAGGAGAGAAAGAAGCAGAGTTTGCTCTATAGTCCAAGCTTCTCCTCGCTTTTGAAAATAAGGGGTCCATGCCTCTATTATAGTGCTGGCAAGGTCACTATGCTAGGGAAAAAAAATAGGTCAAAGGATTTATGTTTATCCTTTAGAAAGGAAGTTTAAAAGAGTCTTTTCTCTTTTCTTTGACAAAGTTTATAAGATGGGTATTTTAAGAACTAAAAGGACTCTCCCCTTCAAACCAAGAAAGAAAGTGATGAAATGGCTTCAAAAGGAAAATGATTTAGGGATCAATTCAATACATTTCTTATGTAACCATAGGTGCAAAGTCAATGGGCTAATAAGACTCACAAAATACTTAAATGGTCAAAGCTGGTCACTTGGGCATTCACTTTAAGGAAGAAGCTCCTTGAACATAACATACATGATTTTCTAGGGAAATGTAAGCTACCAAAGTGAGTAGGATAAGTGGTATGTTGTGTGTATTTTTCCAAGTAATGTTGCATTCTTGAATGAAATATTGTTTTTGAGAGAATGAGATGCATGTTGTTTTTAAGTGAGATCCAACTGACAGTACTGTGGAAGTAAGTGGGGGTCCCCAAGGGAGATACGCCTCTGATTGAAAAATAAAAAGGGACCGAGAGAGTACACTTTCAAGGAATAAATCTCAAAGATTAATAATAAGCTCACTGCCGAAGGAATTCCCCCTAAGTGAATTACATTAAATAACAAAGTTTATAAAAGTATAAGGATTCTTATGATATTTTGAAATTAACAAAATGAATATATGAAGTCGCAACCTCACCAATTCTAAAAGACTTGCATTATGAGGGATAGACGTACTACGTCTTTGACCAGAAATTATATCGTCTATCCGATTGTACAAATGCAATTGTACAACCGGGCCCACAAATTGCCCCCACGTACAAAACACAAAGAAAAACGCCGGATTTCGGCTCACCAAAAATGCCTTATAGCTTACTAAAATATGCTGCTGTGCATCCAATTTCGCTCACTAAAAATAATGTATAGCTCACTAAAATATTTTAGTGAGCTGAGATACAGTTTTAGTGAGCTAATACGTATCTTTAGTGAACAGACATATCGAACCTAATGTATCTTATGTACCCAAGTTTCACTTAGTAAAAATACTATATAACTTATTAAATATGCTATTGTACTAAAAAAGTGTTATTGTGAATCTGAAACTCACTAAACTATATTCTAATTGTCTATATTTTTTTTAGTGAGCTATCATATTTATTTACTAAGTTGCTATATCATACAACTTAGTTGTATAGAACCAATTGTACAATCGAATTTCACCTCACTAAAAATGTATAGCTCACTACAATACTTAGTGAGCTGAGATACAGTTTTAGTGAACTAATACATACTTTTAGTGAGCAGATAGATCAAATCAATGCATCTTATGTATTCTAGGTTTCACTTAGTAAAAATACTATGTAACTTATTAAAATGTGTTATTGTACTAAAAAAAGTATTATTGTGCATCTGAAACTCACTAAACTATATTTTAGTTGTCTATATTTTTTTAGTGAGCTATGACATATGTTTAGTGAGTTATGGCATATATTTAGTGAGCTATGACATATATTTAGTGAGTTGGATTATATTTAATAAATTCACTACATTTCTATTATACTCACAAAATATAATACAAATATCCTTATGGTATAGTAAAAAATAATTGAGCTGTAACATAATCCAAGTACTTCACAATATTATTTACTGGCTATCTATACTATTCTTTGTAGTGAGCCATGCTATTTATTTAGTGAGCCATGATAGATATTTGGTGAGTTATAAAATATATTTTGTGATCAATATGATTTAGTGTGGAGTACTAATCATTCATAATAAAAAATGAGTGAACAAACAATTTTAGCTAGCACATATACTTTTTTGTTCATATTCTAAAGTATGATATATTTGTCTTTTAGTGAAATATGACTTATATTTAATGAGCTATGACATACTTTTAGTGAATTGGACTATATTTGTATTATACTAACTAAATATATATAATACGAATGCGCTTATATCATAATAAAAGATAATATAAATATTTCTTACTAATATTCTATTGCTCATTAAATATATTATATAGCTTACGAATGCGCCATTGCCTTTTGAAACACCAGAAGGATTACACAAAATTATAATACAATAATCAACATCAACAGCCTCAGCAACAGAACAATCTAAGGTAGATATGAAAAATAAAGTATCATCTGCAAAAACAACATAATTTTTGTAGTGAGCTATAACGCATAATTGATGAGTACAATCTTTATTCTAATAAGCCAAACGCTTGTGTTAGTGAGCAGAAATGCTCTGTACTGCAAGGCAATATATTTTTTAGAGTGAGCTATTGTTTCCCTGTTAGGCACCAAATTAATTATAGTAATTACATTTGATGAGCAGATAACTGATTTATGATTGCTGAGCACAAGCTCAATACAAATGAGCTAAATGTATTTCTTTAGTGAGCCAGTGACTATATTTAGTGAACACATAACTCATATTGGTGAGCTGTTATTTCTCATATGTACATAGCAATAATGAAAATATCATCTGGAAAAACAACTATAATATTTGTGGTAAGTTATAATACAACATCAGTGAGCACACAGGTCAATCCTAATGAGCCAAACGTTTCTTTTAGTGAGCAAAAAATTACTTTGTAGCATAGGGCAACATATTTTTTATAGTGAGCTAAATGTACACCTCTAGTGAGCCAACGACTATATTTAGTGAGCATATAACTCATAATTGTGAGCTATCATTTCTCATATGTCACAAACCAAAATTTACATGGAATGAATGCAATCCAGTTCGAAAATCTCAAAATTAACTGGTCAAAATGCAAAACTAACGAACACAACTTCCAATCCCGAAAACAAAAATAGAGATCGAAAAAACGTTATCAAACTTAACGAATAATTCCATTTGATGATGATTCAACATCAATAGCAACGTTAAGATTAAATCCAGCCACTCAATAACTGCTGAATACTAAAGCAATCGAAACAGCGAAGAGTAATCGAATAATTGGGAGAATGAAAACTGCGATTTCAAAAAATTGAGAAGCATGAATTTTTTTTTTAAAAAAAAGGGTCAGGCTCAGCAGTTGGAAGAACAAAACTGCTGTTGGTGGGCTCGGGTGGACAATTGAGTTGTCCACCCAGTTGTACGTAATAATTTACGGTCTTTGACTCATCTTCGAAGTATTTTTTTGTTTTTATTTTTAGGTCAAGCAACTCTACAGTTAGCTAAGCAAGTAAAGAGGACAAGGAAGTTAGCACAAAGATGTGACATTTTTTAGTTGATTATATTATATATTCAAGTATTTTGCATTCACAAACTAGGCATGACTCTTGGATGCACCCAAACATAAGCAAGGGACCAATTTACCTTATATTAAACTTTAAGGTACACCTCTAAGCTTTATCGATTAAGCTTTATTGAACCTGAAAGGACCGAACCCGAATTTTTTTGACCCGATTCGATAGTGAGCTGATCTTCAAAAGTAACCTCACAGGAGGCCCCATTAACCCAAAATTTTATTGATCTAAATTGATCAATTATTGAACAAGATGGCAAAAAACATGAAATATTGAACAAAAGGAGCAAATTAGTAATACTTCTATCTTGCATTTTGTGTTTTGAGAGAAAAACTTATTTAAATGGGCTTAAAAAGGAGCAATTATGGTTCATGAAGTTAAAATAGAATTTTAGGTACAAGGGTCATACGTTGTAGGCTTTGAAAACAAAGTAATACAAAAAATTGATAACCAGCCTGCATTCTATCTAAACCCATTATGACCTGATAATATCCAATACTCAAGAGTGACTCAATCCAAATGGGTTAACCCGAACCCAACTTGATTCAATACAAAGACGACCTATAGTGATCCTAACTTGTATGGATAAACCTAAACCCGATCCAATTGACCCGATTGCCACTTCTAAATTGAAAAATATGAGTTCATCATCAGCGTAGATATCTAAGTGAATAATACTCCCAATTTAATCAATAATTCACCATTTTCACTTTCCAAAAGCTAAATTAAATAGTATCCCAATTCAATAACTCATCAACATGAAGAATGTCTCTAAAACTAATTCATTGATATTTGTATCTCTATAAAAAAATTTCCAAAGTACTTGTTACCTTGATCTCTAGTTGCCTTCACAATTGATGTACCTTGGTCTCCACTTGCTTGTACAATCTGCAAACCTTGATCTCAAATGGAATCTGGATTAGAGCATGCCATATCTCTCGATCACTGGATAACTTCAAAAATTGAATGCATAATTTGCTTGGGTTTAGGAATTTGATATCTAAATTTCGAACAGCAGCACAATTGATGAAGAAGAATTTCAATTCCAAAGAGGATAAAGAAGATTATTTCTAAATTGAATCAATGCTGTCGATTTGGAGATGCGCAATATTGCTGAACTTATGGTTCTTATCTAATTTCTCCACTTCTTTTCAAACTCTTGATAGGCAAAGAATGAGAAAAACAACCAACGATCGTGTGTCTTGAAGGGCGCGTAGGAAATGATAAGCAGGTACATGAATATTGTAACTTGACATTTGCAATACTTCCAATTAGAATACTTCAATACTGGAAAATAGAGAAGACACAAGCCTAAAACTAATGCAATCTACTTTCAAAATTCTTAAAAGAATTGTCTTAGGAGAAGCTTACATTTTCTTAGCATTATGGTAACTATTAGAGCTTTCCATCAAATTGCCACAAAACTTCTTGAAAATTCAATTTTAGCGTCGATATTTTGTTTATTCAAAAGTGTCATTTATTTTCTAATTTGGTTCAAAACTTCTACTGTGGTGCTGGATATCACCTGTAGCATGTCATTTTTGTTTTTGGAATTTTTTTTAGTAGTAATAAAATGAATCCTTTTAAAATATAAGAAAAGACAAAAACCTTATCTATTCCCTCCAAGCCAACATCTTACACACCCCATCACTTCATACTTCGGGTACAAATCTTTCTCCCTCTCTCCTCTCTCTCACTCTCCTTGACGTTGTTGCTGAGAAACCCTATTTGCGATTGTTGAAGAATAAAACCAACGAGTGAGAATTTGTTGGAAAAGAGGCATATGATCTACTCGAGTGGGTCAAGCTTCCAGGAGCTGAGCTTGACAAAACTTTTCATCCCCATGAAGTCACTTTGTGTCGAACAATTGAAGTCCCAAACTGATTTTGTGGGTTGAAGCCTTCTCTCCGTCCAGATTTTGATACTTTCACAGTTTCACCCAAAAACCCCCGACGGTAGTTTTTCAATAGGAGGGAAGGAGACTCACAAAGCCCCTCTCATTTCGAAATAACTCTTTCCCCTGAAGCTTTTGCAGCATAATATAATCCGAAAATAAGAATAACAGGCTATAATAGATCATCTGGAGCCCATGCTGGCAGTTCTAAACCAAACTGGATAATTAATGGCACCTTTGAATAAAAACATATCAGCGACAATTGAATTCTTCAAAAATCAAAAAATTTAATGACAATTTGATGCGAGAACCCACTAATTTTAAACCGCAAAATCAGAGCAAATTTAGTATAATGTTTGCAACGCGAGGGTTAGCTGCACTTGCAAATGGAGATTGACGTCATCATATACAGGTGGATACAAAAGCTCGCCACTCGTTTGCATTTATAACAAAAAAATTTTGAGCACCATGCATCCTCCTCGATAAATCTGAGTATGCTGCAGCCAGACATTAACATACCACTAGGCTCCCTCCTATTCTACTTGACCGACTAAACTGCTAATTAAATGACCCGCATTTACTTGAAAATAGCCCCACTATCACTTAAGAAGATTACTCAAACAATGAGAGGTTTCTCTGGTAATTCTCATCAGCTGCAACCAACCCACGCCACTAACACCCTTTACATGATTATCTAAATATAAGCCTGCAAGCTGAACAACCTCTGGTACAGAGCCTCCTTTCATCATTTAGCTTCGACCCACCATCATTATCCCAACATCCATTCTTTTACGCAGAAAAATCAGGAATATGACCAGCAAAATGCATCTCTTGCTGCTGGAACTGATGCTGAAGTTGCTGCGTAGTTTCTGAACCGTGCCTTAGGCCTAACGTAAGTGACACGGCACCATTACCTCCTATCTCTAAGCCCCGCCTCTGAAAAGGCAAGAAGCCAACAAATGAACCATCATCCATACTGGTGGTCGGGATTTGTTGACGATCGGTTTCTGTCCTAGGATGCTTCTGCAACAAGTGAGGAGCAGTCATCTCAGCACTACTGGTTCCTTGCATAGAACTTGATGATCCTGAGCACTCGAACTGCTTTGATTGAAAACCGGGTTGATTGCCAGAATCCTGCTGCCTGTTGTTCACAATGGGGGACATCTTACTGTTATTTGAATTAATTTCAGTGTCGGGCACACCTTTGGTTTCCAGCATGTGGATTTCTTCCACCATGGGCTTCCATAGTCGTACTCGTGCATTAATGAACCAATTGGACACCTGCAGTTATCCACAATTAGATATATCTCAACCATGCAGTATCACAGAATAATACAACCTTCACGCTTCTCATTTGTTCATGTATTTTTGTCTAGGAAATTCTTATTATGCTTCCCTTGGTTAATTTTTTGGATCGACGATTCTTTCAACAATTCACTTGTGCTTCCAACAATTATTTTTTTATTTAAACAAACATAAACCTCATAATTACTATGACAAGATGAGCTAACTCTCCAATCAAAATGTCAATGGAAAGAGTAGACCAAGGCCAAAACATAGCTAGCAGAACATAAACATCCATACGGTTCCACAGTGATTTGGAAGGCAAAGATGCATTTGCATACACTTCGAGGTTATGTGTACTAAAATTACTTTCTTATTCGCAGGCATTCTAAGCGCTTTGCAAGGCATTTCATTCGTCCACAGTTCTAGGAAGATGTTTAATATATATATATACATATCTCTGTGTGTGTGTGTGTATGTGTGTGTGTGTGTGTGTGTGTGTGTGTGTGTATATACATATATGTGTGTGTGTGTATATGTGTGTGTGTGTGTGTGTGTGTGTGTGTGTGTATATATACATATATGTGTGTGTGTGTGTGTGTGTGTGTGTGTGTGTGTGTGTGTGTGTGTGTGTGTGTATATTCCATTAAATGTTTTCACAAAATCGTTCTTCGATAAAATGTTTTCACAAAATCTTGTTTTGTGGGTCTCTTGGATTCAACCTCTCTACGGGCAGAGATGCCGGTAGAGGTAAGGCTGCCTACATCTGGATCTCCCCAGACCCTGCGAAAGCGGGACCCACACTAAGAGGAGGTGGTTGTGGTGTTGTGTGTGTGTGTGTGCGCGCACGCGCGCGCGCACACACACACACACACATATATATATATGTATACACACACATATATATATATGTATGTATACACACACATACATATATGTATGTATACACACACATATATATATGTATGTATACACACACATATATACATACACATATATATATATATGTACACACACACACACACACACACACACACACACACACACACATATATATATATATATGGAAGTTCGAAAGTACAGCGCATCCAAGTTAATTACTTTGAGTCAGATGCCTTTATTTAAATAATACTCCCAAGTACAAAATATCTAACCTCGAACAGGGTTCAAGAAGGATTTCTGTAAAGGGGAATCGATTTATAAAGGGTAGCATCCCAAATATGAAGCAAATTGTTTAAACTCTAAACGCTAAATTTTTGCCAGAGACGTTGAAAAGTCTAATGTAGACGACCAGGAGAGGGGTCTTAAGCATGCCTAGACCTGCAACCTAATAATTTTCATGCTTTCGGGTTGGCAACGGCCTCAGGTCACTTGCAATCTTCCCTCACAAATTCCTGGGGCCATTGAATCTTATCTTAGCCCCACAGAATCAGGTAAGGATATCAGTTCTGTGGATGAAACAGTAAAGATGATTTTCCATACTTGATTGCGTGATAAACCGGTTTGGCTAGCAAGCATTTGTTTATCTGTGTCAGTGGGATACCTGCAGAGGCATAAGAATATAAAGTTACCATAAAACTCAAGTCTCAACATGTTTCTCCTTTTTGTGTGTGAGCATGTACTTAACATTAATGGAAATAAAAGATGAGGAAACACTTTTTTGGGGATTGGGGGGGGGGTCAAACATGAGGAAACACTTACGGGTGAAGAAAATGGTCAAACAGCCAAGCTCTAAGAATAGAAACAGCCCGCTCAGGCAAGCCTCTCTGAGGCCTCCAGACATGGTTTTGGTAACCCATGCCACCAAAACTGCCAGATTTGACCTTCGCGAAATTCTGACTGAATCTCAGACTGGTGCAATCACTCCTTGAGAAGGTAGGCGGTGATGATAGGTCCTCGCCCAACATACTTTTAATATACTTGAGTTGGGCTGCAATTGCATTCTTCAGACACCTGAAATGCCTCGAGATGGTCTTGAGTAACCGTGAAATATAGGGAGTAGCATTGGCAAGGCCTGGTACAGATTCAAATGCTGATATGACCATCTGTATTTCTTGATTATATTGCTTTTGTCGTTTGCAAACCTTTGGAATTTCAAAGAAAAAGTAATCATTCAAAGATGGCAAACCAAATCATAACAGAAATTACAAGTGATGGGGCCACAATAAGATGCGAGCTCTACTTTGATAATAATCTCAACAATTAAGAACCAACCAGTCATTTTGAAAGCTCAACCAACAAGATCAAAAGGAGAATGCAGCCAGGACATGCGAGACAATCATTTTTAAGGGAAATAACTTATATAGGCAAAATAACAAAAGGCTCGAAATAGTCAAGAATGAAGTATGTCATGGGACATTGTAACAAGAAAGTCTTAGCCAATCACTATGCTAAAACTCCTCAAAAGTGCTATGTTCTGTTGGTACGCACCAATCAATAATCATTACGGAGGTAAAATGCAATTAACCCAGCAAAAGCTGAACGGAGTGAAAACAACACCCCCCTCCCCCCCAAAAAAAAAATCAAGTAATGTTGACAGAACTTTGTGGAACAAATCCCATAAAGAAGGGACACTATGCCCTTCTTTGAGGCATCAGATGCAACAATAAGCATATTTGGAAAGTAGCTATTAAACGTCAACTTTTTAACCCTATGGCTTGGCTGAAGCCCAGATTGTGCAATATGATCACTAGTTCAATACAGCATAATCCCCCAATCCCTTTACCTCCATGCGTCTCCTTGCGAAATCATTGCTGAAAAGAAAATTAGAGTTCCTCGAAATCCCTACTCAACTATGACAGGGGAGAATTCACCACCCCTTCAAGCAGCTTATCCTTGCCTATCCTCCTATTCATGCTGCAGAACCCCCCCCCCCCAAAAAAAAAAAACCCAAAAAAAGATTAAAAAAATAAAGGAACAACATTCACACTGTACTTTCAAGAAACGGGGCAATAAGATTTATCATCCCATTATTCCCTTCTTTCCTTTATCTTGTCTATTTAGTATTTTCCCCTATTCATGTTTGTGTGTGTTGGGGCGGGTTATGCTGAGGGGTACATAACCAACAGGCCACACCGAAAGCATTGTACATGCAATTAAATTTCAGCTGAATTGACTAAATTCCACAGTGAACAATCAAGCACACATTAGCGGAGCCATTAAAAAGTTTCTGGAAGCAGTGAAGCACCTTGAATATCGCAGGCTTTCACAAAAAATTGTTGGCAGGGGCCAATTTCAAGCTATATCTTCCAGAGGCATCAGCTACATACATAAGGGACTATTGGCCATACTAGCCCTTCTCTGCACCTCTCATGAGTCATGACTAGCTATCATGATTGTGAACTTCAATACCTAATAATAAATCTAGGCAAGCGTCACAAGTCCACAAAGGACAGGCAAGGGTACCATAGTCCTTGTGGGAGAACATGAACTATCCATCTACCACAGATTTTGTGGCTCCACCGCCAATTGTTAATGTTAGGATAAGAAACAACAAAATTTACATATAAGATTTAATTTTTCACTGAGGAAGAAAAAATTCATTTAGAAGCTTGAAAACATAAATGCACGATGACATTACAAAGTTTAAGGGTCAGAAGTATACAAATCTGAAGGCAATATTTGAAGGGCAGTACATAAGAAAAATCCATACGCCAAGTTCCCACCGAAGGGGAAGAGGTTCTAATGTAGAAACCTTATCCTTGAACTGCAGAATAACATAGAGATTGGCTCTATTAGACACTAGATCTAAGAGGCGCTAACTGCCTACTATTCTATAGAGAACAAGCATAGGACAATTTAGAGAGGCATATTGCTTTAGTCACTACAATCCAAGTTGATATCAGGAACTCAAGATATGACAAAAAGAGACGCATGAAGGAATCTCAGGTATGATGAAAGGAAATAACCACTACACACAACCCTATGGACACTACCAAAAATATCTTGCAATAGAAATTATTCCCCCCCCCCCCCAAAAAAAAAAAATATTTTGTAGCAAGATCAAATGACTAAAGGGGGTCTTCTACAATAAGCAAAAATCATGTAAACATCAAGAGTTCTTAGTTGAAAGTCTTCACCATTTCCCCTACCATCATGCAAAGCTCTAATTATTGCAGAACAAATGCTACTTCAGCCCAAATGAGGGTAAAATTGAAGTTAACAAATTCCTAGGAAGAAGTTGAGAAGATGAAAACTAAAACATGAAAAACGCACATTGTTTCATAATGAAGTGGGTCGCAAGACAAAGATCCACAAACTCCTTCGTCCCTGCTTAGAAACTTCTATCATTCATGATGAGGAAGCTCTTGTTAACAAGTCTCATCCTTTTAGGAGAGCTATGAGTAAAATACCGAGATAATGTAGCACAAACCAAGGAGTATGTGGTCAGAAAATGCTAATCAATTAATTAATCTATAATCTTCCTCCTATAATATGGCTGCATCAAGTATCTGAGATTTAGATTCATAGAACTATAGAATATCATATGATTTAATAAATGCCTCTTCTACATCTCTTGTCCATGGCAGCTAAAGCGCCAATAGCTTAAGAAGAGGATAAGTTTATATTCTTGGTTGGTGATGCAATAAATCTCCAGTAGCTACACATAACGGGATAGTGGCATCCTCCAGAAAATGGAATCCATGTGCTTACAAGAGACATGACCTATCAGCATGACATCTAATTAGCACATCACCACATGCACAATATTGACTCACTCTTTGTAGAATAAACATCTATTAGAGTTTCCATCCAATCAAAGAGTAACAAGAAGGTGAACTGCTTTGTTTCTGCCAAAATGGTGCAAAAGAACCTTCCTCTTTTTCTTTTTTCTTAAATTTTTATAAAAGATAGTACAACCTGTCCTTGATTTTGTGTGTTGTCGGGAAGGTGGAACCTGAACTACATGCTGAAAAGCCTCCAAGCTCTTGACGAGAAATTGGCCTGCACCATACCTTCAGGGGCCTTTGTCATCAGGGTATAAGCTGGTGGGAAAGGTTTATACGATAACTAAAATAATTCTTAGTTTCTTACCACACCTACTCCGATGAATTCTACGCTGTGTGTTGTTACATAGAGCGACTGTTAGTCTAGGGTCATAACGAGCAACTATTTACCCCCATATGAAACTCTGGCTATTATCTGAAGATTATTAATCCAAACACCCCTCCCCTAACAAAAAAGAACCCATCATTTCACTACCTCCCTAAAATTTCCGTCCCAATACCCTCCCTCCAACCACAACCTGAGATGGGATTGTATGCTGCAGCAGGTAGTGGTGGCCATCAGCCTACAGGTTCATGATCTAGGAGGCTTCTCAATTGAGGCCAGCCAAGTATCCAACTTCTTAAGCCTCATCTACCGTAACACACTTTATAGAAGACAATATTATAGGATAATTATAGATAACTCCTGTTCTTATTGATGAGACTAAAGAGGGAGTTAATGACAAGTTGGAGCAATGGAGACATACACTGGAGTCTAGAGGCTTTAGAGTAAGTAGATCGAAAACCAACACATAAAAGTGGATTGGCAAAAATGGAAGTATGCTTCATGTGTGCTGTGTGATAAGAGAATGCTTGTAAATTTAAAAGGCAAAATTTATCGTATAGTAGTTAGACCTCCTGTACTGCGGAGTGTTGGCCTATAAAAAAGACACAGATTCAAATGTTGATGGTAGCAGAGATGAGGATAATTAGGTGGATGTGTGGTTATACAAGAATGGATAGAATTAGGAATGAAGTATTCAGAGACTTAGTTAAAATGACTTCCATCGAAGATAAGATAAGAGAGACAAGACTCAGATAGTTCCGCCATGTGAAAAGAAAGAGTGTAAACGCTCCAATAAGGAGATGTGAGAGAATTAACACCCGTGAAGGTAAAAGAGAGAGAGGACGACCAAAGAAGAATTTGGACAAGGTGATTAGAGAGGACTTGAAAGTGATAGGGTTCACGGAGGACATGGCTCAGGATAGGAGATTATGGCGGAATAGGATTAGGATCTTAGCTCTCAGAGAATTTGCCATCTAATTCGATTGTGGTTTTTCAGTTGCAATAGGATCGTTTTAGTTGTGGTTTTTTCATATGTCATATTTGTCTGCAGGTAGTACATACATTTGGGAGGAGTCATTGTTTGCCTACCTTTGTTTGTTAAGGTATAGTACCTTCCTCTACCTTCCTCTACTTTGCTATACACTTGTACTTATATTGTATTTATGGTTACATTGTTACAACCATATGATCTATTAGTATTTATTAATTCTTTCCCTGCTGCGTAGCCTTAGTTTTTGTTCCATTAAATGTTTTCACAAAATCCTCTTCAATAAAATGTATTTACAAAATCCTGTTTTATGGGTCTCTTGGATTCCGCTTCTCTATGGGCAGGGATGTCGGTAGAGGTAAGGTTGCATACATCTGGATCTTCCCAAACCCCGCAAACAAAATCCCTCCAAACAAAATCCATGAGCCTTGTTGTTGTGAAGATCAACTGTGAGTCTAACGAGCACAAGGAGCAACTATTTATGCCCATATAAAACTCTTGGCTATCAACTGAAGATTATTAATCCAAACAACCCCCCCCCGCAAAAAAAAGGTGGGCGCCCACCATTTTATTACCCTCTTAAGATTTCCCTCCAAATACCCTCATTCCAACCACAACATGAGCTAGGATTATAAGCTGCAGTAAGCAGTGGTAGCCATCAGCCTACAGGTTCATGATCTAGGAGGTTTTTCAATTGGGTGAACTCCAAGGATCCAAGTTCTTAAGCCTCATCTAATGTCAAACCTTTGTAGAAGACAATATTTTTCCTTATATCTAAATAGATGAGGGTGTGTGGCAACCAAAAGCCTTGAAGCACGTACATACACCACTTATTTTAAAATATACTACGCCCTCAATCTCCCCCTCCCTCAAAACCAAGAGCCAAAACAGTGGATTCATCACTTCTCCAATGTTAATACCAGCATGACTTATAACACAAAGTCTCAACTCCTAAAAGATAATAATAGTCTAATATGAGAACCTGTTTGTCTTAGGATTCAGTAAGATTATCATAAATAATTTTGACAATAAAGTCTTATAAATATGAAATACGGTAAACAAACTCCTAAACCTTTTCCACCAAGGCTAATAATGTCAGTAATATTCTGCACAAGTTCATTGGACAATCTGGCATTGCTTTCATAACAGTAGCACATATAGATTTTCTTAGAAATGGACATCCGGGCAACATGAAACTGAGATACTAAAATAGCAATATATTTATGCAAGCAAGAGGTACCTATTTTAACTCTCAACATCTTCCCTCTGCATAACTGTACCGGGAAAACAACTAGGTGCAGGCTCGTTGTCACGGACTCACAGACAAAAGGAAGAGAATACAACAATAAACACGAAAAGAAGAGGAAAATTTGAGGAAATTTCCTATGAGAATCACGGGATTCTAAATCACCTAGACACACAAGTGTTTGTTGTTTTTGTATAAGAAACCTCACAAAGGTTATTTTTAGTTACTTATCGGTATTAACATTCACCGAGAAATGACGTTTGCCACAAGATAAACTGTGTAGGAATTTAAATGCCCTTATCATAAAGGAAAACCTGTGCATGAGGTACTTAAACAGAAATTGCAGAGAACAGACCTCTTCCATCACATTCATGTTTCCTGCTAGCATTCATAAGAGGCAAACTTTAGCAAGGTCAACCTTGTTGGGAGCTAGCAGGAGGTAGGAGCAATGTTTTATACTAGGATAACTTACAGACCTCCCCTTATAGCAATGCTCAACAAATTTAAAACCATAAACTTATACAAATTACACAATAAACAAAATGATTCCATCCCAAAAAAAAAAAAAAAAAAAAAACTTTAGGGGAAAAGTTGTTGATACTAAAACATATGTGATTGTATCTTTTTTGTCCACTTCTCGGACGCCCTAAAAAAATTTTGCTACCTGAGATTATAGTGGATTATAGCAAAAAGTCTAATGAAACTGTCCTTTACTTATGTTTTGAGGACTAAAAAGCAGCCAAAATACTTAACCCCCTATGCTAGACTAGACTCAAGGTATGGATTTGAATTTCGAGTTTTCATATGGTATTTATTTGTTTTTAAAAAATCAAATATTAAATGTCTCCTTCAACGAAGCAAACCCTAAACACCAAAGTCCATGATATACAATCATTCCTCAACATCTCATAACAAGATACACAAACAATTGAAAATTCCTAAAGTATGCTCCTTTTTAGGACCTACAATAAAACAAGAATTAATCAAGGGGAAGTATGGAGTCATTCATGAAGCTTTTTTGGGCCGGGGGGGGGGATAAACAATAGCAAGCATCCTAACACCTAAATACTTTGCAAACATGAAGGGATTGTGCAATCAATTTTTCCTGCAAATTCAATGGCGCATCTAGGATGTTTGAGTGAGGTGCCCAAGTTCAAATTTGCTGGAATTCCTTGAAATTCGGTATTTGATATATTATTTCTTTTTTGAAAAAAATTAAAATTAAAATGTCTTCCTTCAACCAAACAAACCCTAAATACAAAAGTCAACAATATTCAATCATTACTTAACATCTCGTAACAAGACACACTCACAAACAAGGGAAAATTTCTCAAGCAGGCTGCTTTTTAGGACCTACTAAAATAAATTTTAGAATTAATTAAGGGAAAGTATTGAGTAATTCATGAATCTTTATTTCCCCTACATAAAACAATAGAAATAAAACCCGAAGCATCCTAACATCTAAGTACTTTACAAACATGAGGCGATTGTGCAATCAGTGTTTCACTAAACAATCCTCTACTCTACTTTTTTCCCCCCTTTGAAAGAGTAGATAGTCAATGGTTTTTAATCTAGGGTCTAACTAAACTAGTCTCTAGGAAATTCAAGGTAAAAGGGAACCATGATATCTGCCGCCCCTACCCTGCCGGCCTGCTTAGGGTGGGTTCTAGAGGTATAAATACCAATATGGAAACGAATTGAAGGAAGATTGGAGGAGACTACTTCCAATGACCTTTCTTATTTTTTTATTAGTGATCTTATGTTTTATTTGTAAACGTACTGTCATGGAGTTTATTTGGGATTCTAATCCATAGCTTTAGGTGGTTGGTTACTAGCTAATAAAATCTTGGAAATTTTGCAAGGTCCTTCAATTCGAGGGTTATTTGTATCTTCTGAATCACCTTTTACCTTTTTCCTAGGTGCTTTAGCTGAATCTTAAATTTAAACTATTGTTTCTGAAAAAATAAAAGAAAATGGGACTTGGACCTATCATAACAAAAGCAGGAAGCGAGCCAATAAATGAAACCACCATTCTTTAAAGAAGCACATTTGACAATTATTATCATACCCGCCATAAGAGGCATACGCCTATTTTTAAATACTTAATTCAAATGGGTTAACAACTTTCAGTTTCTCCCAAAATTCCTTGAGCTTTCGGGATTCCCAACCAAAGCTACATTCCTCGATGCACATCATACATGCACAGCATTATTTTAATCCACTTCTACGCATACAATCAAATCCCATAGTTAATTCAACAGGTTAAAGAGACAAACTCACGCAAAGACAGACCCATATTTCATCCCAAAAAGCAAAGCAAAGCAAAGCAACAAACAAGGACCCCAAAAAGAAGATGGATACAAACCTCTTCCTGCATGCTGAGGAGCTTGACTTTCTTTTCATGGCAGTCTGGCCAACAAGACTGGTCACCATGGCCACTCCCACCACTCAAATCATTGGAACCACAAGACTTGAAACCTCCACAATCAATAACGCCGTTACTCGGAGCTAAGGAACCACTCTCAGACTCTTCGGATCCCTTCATCGTCTTCAACACAGCAGCGTTGAGGAACTCGTCCAACAGTTGCTGAGCAGGCTTCAAGAACTTGGAACTCTTCAAAATCGTCGCGTATCCCGTAAAAGGCCCCAGTGGCCCCAGATTCCGCATCGAACCCGCGACAATATCTTGGGTGAGATTGCCTTTTCCGGTGACTGATTGATTCACGACCGAAGATATGCTTTCGGACTCCAATGGTTTCAACCCTAATCGCCGAATTTCGCAGATTTGATTCGATGAGAGAGAAAGAGAGAGCCCATGATGAAGGTTTCTATCACCAACGAAAGATGAGTGCAAATTCTCCCAATTTTGAAGGTTGTTTTGATAATCAGACTCAGACCCTCCAAAGGTGGCTCCTCCTAAAACCCAGTTCTCAGAAAAGGGTTTGAAATCGCACCCGTTTTGCGGGTCGCCCAAAACGGAGATGAAACGGGTCTGGTGTATGCTGGAGAACGAACCCGAGTTAGGTGTGAAGTTGAGCATCTCTAAAGGAAGAACAACTGGGTTTAACTGATTGTAAAAATTGGACTGATGAAAGTCCTCCGACTGCTGTGCTGAAGATGCAGATGATGAGCTTCGAAGCTTTTCACGGCGACTTTGCTGGGCTACGTGAAGCTCCGGCATGTAATTACTACTCATCTCCATCTTCGACTTTTTGTCTCTCTTGTTTCAGATGGTGGTTCTTCTATCCCAGTCTCAGTCCAGAATTGCCAACATGAAGAGGGAGAGTTTAGTTGCATTGGGAGAGAGAGCAGTCTGGTGTTGCTTGTGGCAGGGAAATCACGTCATTTCAGTACAACTTTTTGGCTCACACAGTTCTAGCTAGCTAGCTAGGTAGTGTCTGTCGGCAACTTTAAACGTCATAAATGGTTATAAAACACCAGTGAAAAAAAAAAAAAAAAGGGGCCAAAACTTGCGGTGTAGGAGCCCTGCCATCTACTATCGTAGCGCACCTAGTAGAGATGAAAAAAGAGGAATCTGATGACAAACCCTAAAATTTGTCTCAAGCTATGTGATGTGGTGGTGTTTAGTTTTGAAATGCAATAATAAATGTAAGAGAAATGCCATTGATACTTAGAAGTTTTCGAAAATAAAACTCTAGCAGTGCTGAATTTTTCTCTATCTTATAAGCAAATAAAGAGAACTATTAATTTTGATTTGTAACATCAAATGGATAAATAAGATCCAATGAAGTAATACGACCTAGCAAAATTGTCCCGAGATTCGAAACCCAAACTGAATAAGCCGGACTCATATCCAATCAAACATTTGAAATATGCTCACATAAAAGTGGACCTGAAACTGTAATTGATCCAAACCGAACTATATCCGACCCAAAATTTTATACAAAATTGCTTGTTTTTTGCATGAAAGCGTATTGAACCAAAAATTTGTTGACTCGAAACCGACCCTGACCAAAGTTCATCCGACCCAAACCAAATCTACCCGAAACATGATCCGACCTAAACTTAATCCAACCTGTACCTAAACCGAATGATTCATTTATCAAGTCTAGTAATAATTATGGCATGTGTTAAAGAGGAGAGAAGATAAGCTAGAAAGTAAATAGCTATTAAGCAATTAAACTCGTATATAATCAGATGACATTAGGCCTGTTTTTTTCAATTTATCATAAGTAACTTAATGTAACCAGTACTTATGAGTGTTAACAAGTGATGGTAAGTGCTAACAAGTGATTGTGAGTGTTGGTCAGAGTTACAATTATGAGTTAGGAATATGATTATGTGCTAATTGGTGCTGATAAGTGTTGATCAATGTTGACGGGTGATGATCAGTGATTATTAGTGCTCAGTGCTAGTGGTAAGTAATTAAGATAAGTTGAAAAGAACAAACTCATTATTTTTATAACAACAGATGAAAAAATCATAGCTTGTGTAAAAATAATTGGGCTTTTAGGAGACCACAAGAGAGAAAGCAAGACAAAGATTTCCGTTGAAGTGACACAAGAATCGAAAATGGTTAGTATGATGATAGAGAATTGCTAGACAATAACAACTAACAAAATCAATTTCGTAATGGCGAAATATGACATCATTATGTAAGATAGGGTTGGATTATGCCGGGTCATGAAGGTACAATGGAAGAAATACTGCATTTCACAAGTTCATTATTCACACGAACTCAACATCCATGCGGCACTGGCAAACTCTCTCGAAACCCTTTCTTCATTTGCTAGTAAGTGTCAAGAAATGCTTGGCTTAGACTTAAAAAGCTAAGTAAGCACTGACACACACAAGGGGGCTTAAAGAAAGTAGACATAATAGAGTTTGGAAAAATATTTTGTATTATATTGCACTGGACTTGCTCAATGTACAAATGAGCCCCCTTAAGGGTATATATACAGTTCCACCTCCTTAATGGACGGTGGAGATTGAGTTTATCTTATAGCAATCATTACACATTCAGAATATTCTATACAAATATCTAACATTCTATACAAATATGAAATTATGTGGAACTCTATGAAGCATCCTAGAAAATACTCTAGAGAAATCTGGAGAAATCTGGGGCAATCTAAAGTAGCCTGTAACATCCTCCCTTACCTATTCTAGTGACATCCTCATTGTCTTTTTGTCCCTGAATACTTGGAGTTTCTCCTTGAATTGTCATAAGTGTTGGATGTGTTCCTAGCTAGCCTTATTATCGGGCAGTCCCTGTCACTTTGACAAGGAGTTTGTGTGTCGACGGTTGGTTCAAATGTTGCACCACCCAAACGACAATGACTTCTTCCACTTCCTTATTATGTTGGATGTTTATGCCCATTGGTACCCATTGTGAGATGTCTATACTTGAATCCACGTGGTCTTCATGATAAGGCTCGAGTAACCTCCCACGAAAGACGTGATGGTACTTAATCTTTGGAGACTACTCTACCTTATAGGCTTGCGCCTCCACGTTCTTAAGAATGCAGAAAGGACCCCTCATATCTTTCGATGAGACCCCAATGGCAACAATCTAATCTCGCATAGTTGTACATCTTGACAAGGATGAGGTCTCCGAGTTGGAACTCCCTTAGGCATATGTTTTTGTCGGCCCACTACGTCATCTTCCTAGAGGCCTTATCCAAGTAAGCTTGAGCCACTTCTACATGATCATCCCAATTCTTATTGAAGTTGTAGGCTGGTAGGATTGGTCCCTTATAACCTATGGTAAGTGACCTTAGGTCAAAGGTTGTTGACCCGTGAGTATCTCGAATGGACTCCGACTCGTGGGCTCGCTCCTTTGCAAGTTGTATAAGAATTAGGTAACATCAAGTAACATCGCTCGATCTCATTGGTTAGGACTCATGCATGGCTCAAGTGAAGATCCAATAAGGTATTGACCATCTCAGTTTGTCCATCACTTTGTGCGTAAAAATTGGTGAAGTTCAGTGCAAAACCCATGAGGTTGAATGACTTCATCAAAAAACGCCCTATAAAGCGAGTGTCCCTGTTGCTCACCATCGAACAAAGAAGCAAACACAATACTTTACCACATGCTTGAAGCATAAGCATGTGCCTTGCTCGGTGAAATATTCAATGGGTATAGGAAAGAAGATGGCATACTTGGAGTAGCGATCGGCTACCTCAAGGATCCAATTACGCCTTCAATTGGGGTAAGCCCATAATAAAATCTATGGAGACACTCTCACATGACCTGTTAGGAATGACGCAATGCTCTAAAAGACCCTTAGGTATTCCTTGCTCAGCCTTGTCTTGTTGGCACATAAGACAAGCCTTCACGTGGGCATCGACGTCATCCTTCAATTGATGCTAACAGTAGGAATCGCGTTGCGAGGGTCAATGTGCGGTGCATACCAGGATGACCTTTGCACTTTCTATCATGACATTCCTTCATAACTTTCTGCTTGAGGTTGCCATATGAAGGGGTGTAGACGTGCTTACCCTTGATAAGAATTAAGCCATCTTCAAGCCAAAATTGCCTCGTCTTGCCCTCCTTTGACAAGGTTGATGATGGTTTGGGCACAGGAATCATGTTAGAGTCCCCCTTTGATGCGATCACAATGGTTACTTTGAGGTCAGCTTATGTCATATTCCCCCTTACGACTTAAAACATTGGCCACTAGGTTAGGACTAGACAGTTTGTACTCCGCATTATAATCAAACTCCGCCAAGAAATCTTGCGACAAAGTTTGCTTGGAAGTGAGCTTCTTTTGGGTCTAAAAGTAGCTTGTGGAATTGTTTGTCTTGATTATAAACTTGCTCCAAAGCAAGTAATTTCTTTATGTTTAGAGACCATGCACCACCTCAGTCATCTCCTTTTCTTAGACCATGTGCCACCTCTTGGTGTCATTGAACTTTCGGCTTTCAAAAGTGATATGATGGTCATCTTACATCAAGACACCAATGATGTTAAAGTCAGAAGTATCAGTGTGAAGCTTAAATTGCTCGTTGAGATCGAGGGGAGCTAAAACGGGCTCCTTGGTGACAACCTTCATTAATGCATCAAAAGCTTGCTAGCACTCGTGGCTCCAAGTTCATCCTCTTCACTTCTTCAACAAGTTAGTAGGATGGCTATTGTAGAGTATCCATTAATGAACCATAGGCAGTAGTTCAGCAAGCCAAGGAATGATCTTAACTCGATGACCTTGGTTGGTGGCTCCTATTCAAGGATGACCTCGACGTTTGTCGGATCCATGCTTAGTTTACCTTTGTAGACAATACGTCCTAAGAGTGGCATCTTCTCTTATGCGAAGGGGCACTTTTCTTTCTTAACGTACAGTTTATTGTCCTCCAAAGTTTAGAATATTTTCCGTAAATATCCTATATGCTCCTCTAAGGACTTGTTATAGATGACACTATCCTCAAGATAAACAAAAGCAAAGTGATAAACGAAGGGAGCAAGTACCTTGTTTATGAGGGTTCAAAATGTGGTTGGTGCATTCTTAAAGCCAAAGGGGATGACTAGGAACTTGTGTGGCATATAACATATCACATGTGTCGTCTTTGGATCATCTCCTTCAGCCATGCAAACCTGATAATACTCACTCTTCAAGTCAAGCTTGGTGGAGCACCTTGTATTCCCAAGTTGATAAAAGAGATCATCGATGCGAGGAATGAGATACTTGTTCTTCATGATGATCTTATTAACGGCATGATAGTCTATGTGGATCAAACAGATTTATGTCATGCTTCTTTTAAAACAAAACTGGCGCACCATCGGGTCATCAAGTAGCTCCTTTAATTACCTCCTTAACTCCTCGAGCTCCGGAGGTGTCATGCAGTAAAGGGAACATTTGGAAGCCTTTTTCCCTGGCTTCAACCTAATAGCATGATCTACTTCCTTTCTCAAAGGAAGTTTCTTCAGTAACCAGATGGAAATGATGTCTTTGAAGTCATTGAGCACCTCTTGAATGCCTTTGGTGCTTGCATGTATTTGGCCTCTTTATCCAGCTTGAGAGTGACAAGGAATGTTGGGCTCTTTCTTGTTCATCCCCTTGGAGAATTAAAGAGTGGAGGGCATATTGATTTTGTTAATCTCTCCTTTCATGGGGACAACACAAGGTTTCCCCATCTTTATGATGTACATTGTGTTAACGCAAGGCACCAAGAATGCCTTCACTATGTCGAGGAAAATCAATCCCCAAATAGAACTTCTTGTTATCTAGAGGGGCAACAATGATGTCGACCTTACCTTTTCCTCGGTTAATTTAGATTTCGGTGCCTCGAGCTAGACCCTCGATTGGGAAGCTTCTCGCGTTAACTCCTTTCACATGGTTCTTCTCCTTGGTGTATGGGAGGCCAACCTCATTAGCAAGCTCGTTAGCCATAAAAACTATGCCGGCTCACATATACAACATGTAATAATCCAACATAAATATATAGAATTATCTCGTTTACAATTAATTAAGCATAAATTGGAAGCAAAACACTTGCAAGGTTGGGAATGTTACCGCAGTCTCATTAGAAGAAACAAGACTAGAATGTTAGAAAACATGTTAAGTCGACATGGACTTGGGACTCAAATGAAAATTTTGATTAGATGCATTGCTTTAAACCTAAAGCCTAAACTCCCGAACCTAAGATCCGTAAAATAGTATAGGAAAACAACTCTTTAAAATAGGTCATCATTTCTTTTATTTTAAAGTTGGTCCATACCAATATAGCTTATATGATTTATGTTTGTGTAAAAACAAACTAGAGAGTGCAAGAAAACTTATACAAATAGCAAATCCTTCATCTATCCAAACATCTAACAAGTCTAAAACAAAAAAAATAAAAATAAAGGAGGGAAACCTATGGTGTGGTTTTTAGAGCCTCAGCCAAGTCTAAGTCTTCCTAATAGTACGAAGAGCCTGGGAAACATTTGCATTCATGAGCCTACATAGTTTGCATCATATGCTATTTCTAAACTCGATTCTGGTCTAGCTAGTGTCTCTACTCCTAAAATATTTTGTAAAACACAAAACAAGAGAGAATATGAGTGTTTATCTCAGTACATTACCCTTTATACAGTAAAATCAAATTAAAGAGCCAGTGAGCACGCACAATCTTAAATTATCTTATAAATCATAAGCAATAACTTAAACTTAATATCAAATGAGGGTGAATCATTTCTATTGGCCAAGCTTAAGACCCAAACGGTGAATAAATCAATCATAGGTATTCATGAATTTGGAGATCTCCATCTAACTCCTAGGTTTTGGAGAACTATTCAGCGACAGTTGGAAATGAATGGTGAACAATGAATTGCACTGCTGGCAGGCCTATTATCCAGGCATTCCCAGATCAACAAACTTAAGTATTTGATAATACATGTTCATCATAACAGTGATTAGGTGTGTCAGATGGACAAAACACAGTAAAAAATTTTAAGCATTAACTTATGAATGAATTAAAGGTTTTACTTGATAAGGATATAAGAAACAATATAGATTTCGCAATTGCTCATTTCCTTGTAGGTTTGACCCTCGACAGTTTTTTCTAGGTTGCTAATTGACTATTTAGATTTAATAAAGTTTCACGAGTCTTAGTGTAATGCTATCGAAGTATTTTTGCCCTATAAATTTCAAATAAATTTTTTATCTTTTTTAGCTAGTGTTTTACGAACGATCATTTTGTAAGCTTTTTTCCCTTTCCTTATAATTTTTAATACTTAGCTTAAGAACTCATATGAATCTTTTCTACTTTCATATATTCGATATATATATATATATATAGATATATATATATATCTAATATATAATATATATATATATATATATACACATAGACATATACATATACGCAGAGATATACACACACACACACACAAGTACAGATATAACAATAATATATGTATATATATACATATATATTCTATATATATATATCTATATATATTATATATATATATATATTAGATATTATATACACACACACACACATACACAACAACATATATATAATTATATATATACATATATAAATATATACATATATAACATATATACATATATATACATAATATATATATAGATATAGAGATATATATATATATATTAGTATTATATATAGATGTATATATAGATATATTATATATAATATTATATATATATATAATATATGATATATAATATAACTATATATATATATATTATATATATATATATATATATATATATATATATATAATATATATATCCTCAATTCCCATTACCAACTTCCAAAATATACATCTTTAGCTAATTTTGTTCTACATTTTAGAGAATTACTGACACTCAGGTTTCTAAGTTCAAGGGTAACTATTTTTACACCCCTGCCTTTTCAAAACTAATTCTGGGATACCGTGTGTTTTCAGAAAACTAATTGTTAGGTCATTTTTCTTATTATTTTAGTCCTTAAATTTTTAGAAATGGCAGAATAGTCCTTGAAATAGGAAAAACGTGTAAATAAGTTGTTTTTAGAGGTTTTTTCATGAAATGTGCTTGTTTTAGCTGATTAAACTTCTTATAATGACTTTACTGGTACTAGTTATCACAATCTATACTTATATCTTATATATTATATTTTCTGTGATTATACGCCCACCATGCATAGCAAAAATAATTAATACTTAATTGGAGAGTTTTCACCATTACCTGAACTTAGTCGGTGCTAGACTCCGGTGTTCCTCTAACTTCTCGTTTACAGAGATTGCTAATCTCAACCCCACCTTCTTTAGATCAGGTACAGCACAGATCTGTTTCGTTTCCTCCCTCAGATTATAGTCACTAATTAAGTTTTTAATCTTTTTCAAGGATAGTGGAACTTTAATCAAGAAATTATAATATTTAAGACGTAAAGTTCAATTGATTAACATCTCTATTGGGAGACTTCTTTTATTAAAAGTTTGAAAGTAGAAATATTACAATGGAAAGCTTTGAAGAGGAACTTAAGCTAAGATCATTAGAGATGTTTGCTCATAGAGAAATAAAGAATCCTGACTTCTCTTTTGCTCAAGAATACTCAAATGACCATGTCTCTTCTCAGTATTCGACCTCTCTATTTATAGAGGGGATGGGGGTACCTAGGATGTCCTAATGGCTACAGTACATTCTAATTTTTCATATGGCTATAGTACACACTAACGGCTACAGTACACTACTTTATTTTATAAACCAGATACTTGTCAAGATAGTACAATGATGGGGCAGCAACTTATGAGCTTTTAATGATGACAAGACTAGTCATCATTATTAAGATTTTGCATGCCTTTATCTCCCATTATGTTTTTCAAACCATCATTATCAGGATAATAATCAAAATCTTCATCAAGTTGCTTGAGATGCTCTGGATCCCATTTCTCAAATAAGTCAAGAAGATATTTCTTTCCTTTTGCTGATAGAAAACTTTTCAGCTCCTATATCAAAGAGATAATCAAAGATATCTTCTGAGACCGCTCCTTCCACCTTCATATATTCTTTAAACTCGTTGTCATAGGTGAAAGTAGTATTTTCACAATGCATTAATGTTTTTCCTTTTTCAATTAATGCCCAACTTTGATGATAAATGTTGAAAAATCCAATGGCTCTTGCTAAAGCAGGATCAGTAACTAAATGTGTTAGTAGTTCAGAAACCCATTCTTGTCGTTGATCATTGAGATCGCCGTAATCAACGATCTGAATAAGATAATGGGTTGGCTTAGTTTTTTCATTTTCATATCCGATTAATGCGCTATACACTTCCAAATTTAGGCATTTGTGAACTGGGACTTTTGTTGGATCATCAGGAGATGTAAGAATCCAATGGATCCTTCTAAACATGAATTGCTGAAATTTTGTTAGTTTTGAGAAAAATAGGAATTTTAGATCTGGGATTTCAATGAAGTAAAGCATCATCCCGTGTTCCCAGGCTTTAAAGACAGGGTCATTTGGAGATAATGAGTTTGTTGGAAAACTAACACCACCAACTCCAGATCTATCGGGAAAATAGATCGCTATACCCCAAGACTCCAAATATCATAAGAATAATGATGATAAAAGTCGATGTAGGCTGCATACCACTCATTGAACAATTTTTCTCGAAAATGAGAACTTATTTTTTCTTGGATATCATAAGGACACCGAAGGTAACTAACTTGTAACTCTAAAAGGAAAAATCTTTAGGCTATTAGGTAGACAGCAGATAGTAGACCAAAACGTGATCTACTTTTTGTATGGAATTCTACGTAATCAATAAGGACTTTAATAGAAGGCGTAACCCGTTCGTAGATCCTTGTATAAGAATAATGATGATAAAAGTCAATGCAGGCTACATACGACTCATTGAACAATTTTTCTCGAAAATGAGAACTTATTTTTCTTAGATATCATAAGGACACTGAAGGTAACTAACTTGTAACTCTAAAAGAAAAAATCTTTGGGCTATTAGGTAGACAGCAGATAGTAGACCAAAACATAATCTACTTTTTGTACGAAATTCTAGGTTATTAATAAGGACTTTATTAGAAGGCGTAACCCGTTCTAATAGGAATGACAGTTCATTAAGGATTTCCTCCTTTTCTGGCAGGAGGTCGACTTTAGTGATCACCATTGGCGAGTTCTCGAGTTAGACTTTCTGTCAGAGAGTTCTTCGATCCCTGTATATGTTCAATAGAGAAGAAAAACTGGTTAAGCCATAATTGCCAACGTAGGAGTCGCCCTTGCACTTGCATATTTGATAAATTCTTTTTCGAAAAACTAAGTATTTCTTCGCAATCTGTTCGAATAAGAAAAGGTTTTGAGGCTAAAAAAATTAAGAATTTTTTAATTCCCCTTATGACTGCAAGGATTTTTTTTTTTAATTGTAGGATACTTGCATTATGCCTCATTAAAACTTCCACTGTAATATTTACAGAGTTTTTCTCCTTCTTTGATTTTGAGTACTGCACTCCAGTATTCATTGTTGGCATTTGTTTCAAGAGCTAAATCATCTCCTTCATTAGGCAAATTCAAAACAAGAAGATTTTTACACATCTTTTTGAAGTTTTGAACAATATTTGTATCATTAATGGTCTTTGTCCAACTTACTTCTTTCTTAGGTTTTTGCTGCAATGACTTTCTTTTTAGCTAGATCTTTAATGAAGTCTGAAACATAGGTAAGACATCCAAGAAACCTTTCTAATTGCTTTCTGTCTTCAATTTTCTCAGGAAAATTTTTTATTTTTTCAGAATATACTTTTGTAGGATGATTTGTCTAGCTTTTATCTCTAGGCCTAAGAACTCAATTTCTTATTCAGCATAAATGCATTTGTTTTTACCAAGTATGATACCATGATCAATGCATCTCTGGGTGACAGTTAAGACATCATCTTTGTGTTATTCTATGGTTTTGAAAAAGGCAAGGATATAATCGATGTAGACTAAACAACAATGATTAAGGTCTTTAAAGATATTAAACATTCTCCTTTGGAATATTTAAGGTGCATTTTTAAGACCAAACATCATTACTATCCATTTATAATGTCCTTGTGAGGCACTAAACGCAGTTAAAGGAATGCTTTCCTCATCCATTTTAATTTGCTAATAACCACTTTTACAATCCATTTTTGACAACTAAGAGGCTCCTTAAATTCTATTGAAAAGGACAATTTTGTTAGGAATATAATATCCATCGAAGATAGTGTTATCATTAACCTTTTTATAATTGATTACCATTCTTGCCTTTTCTCTTTTTTCTTCTGCATGATTTCTTACCATGAAAGTGGAACTGGTGTGAGGATTCCTGCTATTCCTAATTAATCCTTTATCCAGAAGTTCTTTAATTTGTTTATCAAATTCTTGAATATCCTGGAGTGCATACACCATTTGTTTGACTCGAATAATAGTGTTGTGATTTAATAAAGTAATTTTTACAAAGGTCTTATCTTTATCCCAAAACTTTAGTGGATTATCAAAGTAGAGTTTCTTACATAATTTTTCTTGTTGTTCGATAATCTGTTCTTTAATAGATAATTCGAGTATTGAGAATGTCAGTGCTACTTCACGTTGTGCTAGTATTACCTTCTCACCATGCCGGCTGCGCGTAAAGTCAATTTTCTGATGAGTGTAGACTTTACTTAATTTTTTAATAGGAATGAAGTGACCATTAATTGTGAAAATTCTCTAGTTTATGATCTGGGTGCATGGAGAATACAATCTTTAAAAATTATTTTCTACAATCATATCATGAGAGGGTTTATCAGTAGTCCATAGAATTGATATAATACATTGAACTCTTCCTAATTCTATGGTTAACCCTTCTATGGCTTTATTGTGACTCATAATACTATTATCAGATATCCTTATTTGTAAAGGATTTTCAGCTCTTTTTCACATAAACTCAGAAAATAGTGATCTTTTTCTGAAGCATACAGAACAACCACTATCTATGTAAGCACATAGTTCATATTTATTATATTCCTTGGTAGCTTAATAGCATATTTCCATAGTCATGTTTTTGACTAATTCTTCCTCATAGATTGATTCACTAACAGTTCTTATTTTGTACCCAATAACCTTTCTATCTAGACTCATAATTCGATCTACATCAGGTCTTGCAGTTTTAAAACTCATTCTACTCATTTCACTAGTCATGCTAATTGTGTCATCTTCTTTAAACTCTTCTTTAGCTGATGAAGATCCTTCTCTCCAATCTGATCTTATACTCATCTTCCGTAATAATAGGGGTTTAATGGTGATTTAACCCTCCTCATCAATTTTTATTATATTTTTCTTATTTATCTTAGTAGGATTAGTAAATCTTGATATCTATAAATGATCGATTTTTATCTCTTGAGGATTAGACTTTATCCTCTGGATCGTTTGCACAGGGGTAGGACTTTCAAATTTTTCTGCTTCTATCACGTTACCGTAGTCTATGGAACTATTGTATTATCTAATTTGTAGATAATTTTTCAATCCTTAAAGGGTGTCCTCCTCTTTTTATGTTCATACCAACTGTTTTTATCTTAAAAATCTTTTCATGTCCATCCCAACTGTTTTTATCTTAAAAATAGGAAGTTTTTAGCAAATTCATCTTTTAGACTCACTTAATATCCTGGTCAACAATTGAATCCTATTGATCCATTACATAAATTGATCTTTATCCCTGTGATAATTTGATTATTAAATTTGGTATGCCTAATGCTACAGAGTAATGCATAAAGATCAATATCTTTGCTATAGTATTGTAATGAAGTGATTTGAACTTGGACACTTCCAATATGAATATACCTATATTTTCTATCTTTATTATGCTTATGGATATTTTCTCAATTAATGAGATCAACTTCCCCAACGTCATACTTACAATCTTTTATCTCAAGATTTCCTTCCATCATCTCACATACGTACTTGTTTTTTAATTGAGAGATGAATTTTTTTATAGATCATGTCTTTTTGGATTATGGGAAGAATCCAATCTCCTTTGACTTCCTTATGATCATTGTCTACAACAAATTCTTCTCCTTGAAGATCACCAAGGCTAACTGGACTACTTTCCAGCATATGACTTGTTTCTTCATAATCACTTTTTTCATATTCATTGTCCATTATAATTTCAATAATTCCTTTGTTGTTGCTTAAGGCTAGATCCAAAGCCTCATCTTCACTAAGCTCTACATAATCTAGGCTTCCTAAAGTCTCAATAAGTTTGTTATTTTTCCTGTTTTTGCATTCATTTGTAGTTATTTTTTCCTGTAGGGCAATAAGTAGCTTTTCTAAAAAATCTACGTTTTTAAGACTTAATTTGTTATAATATTTTCTTTTATATTTTTCGCCTCTTTGCTTGTTAAAGCTCTTTTTCTTATAGAATTTTCTTTTCCTTCTTTTTTTAGGTTCCTTTCCCCATTGGTGAGGTGAATCCGAGCAAGTTAGGAATTGCTTCTTGATTTTCTTTTGTTTTTGAAGATCAAGATATTGATCATTGACTCATTTTCTTAGATAAGAGATTCTTGAACCCAGAGTATCAATGATATCTGCTCGTTCTAAATATGTAATGTATTTTTCATTAATTATGGAATTTATAGGATATGGTAATTTGCCATAGAACATACCAAGATTAGTTTCATTATGCCCAATTTGTAATCATATTGGCTAAATTTAGCAATATAATTTTTCAGATATCTCATCTCCCATAATTCTATGTTACTAATCTTTCTTTGCCGTTCTCTTGCTTTTTCTTCAGAATTAAGTTTGGCTCCAATGAACTCGGTTTCAATTTCTTTACATAGTGTTGATTTAGAGAGTACACAACCACAAGAGGGGGTGAATTGTGGTGTCTGATTTTCGTAAGTTGCTGGCAAACAGTCTTAGACCCTGTTCGCACAGGTTGTTCCTGAGATAAGCAGAAGCGAAAATCCAATAGAATTGAATGCGGAAATAATGGGCACAGGATTTTTACGTGGAAAACACCTCTAGCCCAACTGAGGTTAAAAACCACGACCTACCTCATGTAGGATTTAAACACTTCACTAAACGGGCTAAACACGTTACAATAGTAACACACCTTGTTACAACTTGTAACACACGTAACCGTCTTCCCTAAGATAGGTTACCCCACGTCCAAAATCCCCTTGATTTGGACACACACTCAACTCACTTTTGTGAAAGAAGAGTATAAAGAAAAACACCCTATTACAATGCTTCTCAACTAAGCTAATATAGGGTACAATGAAGTCCTAGTATGCCAACTTTGAAAGCTCAAATAACTCACTCACTAGACACGGTTTTCTTTTCAAACTTTTAAGCTCATGAACACTGAATTTTTCTTTTTGAAAACCGATGCTTCTAACGTTCTAAGAAGCGACTTTATATAGTGCTTGGAAAAACAATTCCTCAAATTTTTGGAAACTAAAATCCCTAAAGAATATAGAATTCTTTAGCCACAAGGGATGAGGAAACATGAGCTGGAAACACTTCCTAAACCGTGTGCATAAGGCGGTGATTCTCAGCAACTAGCCCATGTTTTTCTCAACAACCTTATCCACTTGCCAAAAATTGGATATTCTTTTTATTCAAAAAAGATTTTGCAAATCCCCTTAGATTTTAATAACCGTTTTTAGGATAAGGGGTAAGATACTCCATAAAAAATCTTTCTTGCAAATCCTTGAAGAAGCTGCTCAAAATTCAAAAGATAAAAATCGTGCAAAACAGTTTTTTTCGCAGCTTATTCTGGAAACACCCTGATCACCCTGTTTCCAGGATTGTTCTGAAGGGTGATCCGAAATATTTACCAAAAGAAAACAAAACCGTTTCAAGTAAGTGGTAAGTTAAGAGTTTCTGATTGGCATATTAACAAGAGTCTAAAAATATAAAACCAAATTAAATCAAGACATCTTGTTGTAACCACTAGTCATCTTGTAGAGAGACGAATCTGCTGCAAATACTTCACAGAACCTGTTCCTCACAGCTGCACTTATATCCTATGCTTCAAACACTTCACAGGACATGTTTCAAACACCTTACAGAGCCTGTTCCTCATGGTTGTTCTTACATCGCTGACTTGAGTACCTGTTCTTGATAAACCATTAGTCAAGCAGTTTTAATATATTGAAAAACAGCAGTAAGGCCCTATTGGTAAAGCCTATTTGGAACAACAACAACTACTACAACACTTGGATTTGTTATCATCAAAACCTTATACATTCTAACAAATTTTCCCTTTTTGATGATGACAAACCAAGTGACCATATTGACTTTCAAGGACAATTGAAGTGATTAGTGCCAATTATTTATAGGACCGACAATTCACATGAAGCAATTAGTATCAAAAAAGTGTAAGAAATTTAACTTGTCCATGGCAAAACTAAAACAATATTGATCAACCTATCTCCCCCCTTTTGGCATCATTAAAAAGTAGGGGCAAATAGTCAAACATAGGGTGTTTGCTATCACCACCACTTGGGTAATGGAGGAAAGTCAACAGGCGATACCCTCAAGTGTGTTGGTACGGTAATGATATTGGCCATCCTAGTCACACACAAGCAATTCACAACAGAAAGCAAGCAAGGCAAAGCCAATCAAAAACAAGATAACCTGTCATTCATCAAACAAGTGCAACAGAAAGTACAAGCTGGCAAGAGAGGATAACCAAGAGAAGTGAGAACAGGCTATGAGAACAACAGGTGGGAGGTGATCAGAGAGCAGGAGGGGAAAATTTTGCTGAGGGGAAAATTTTGCTGAGAGGAAAGAGAGAAGGGCGAGGATATCTTCATGGCGTTTTACATTGAGAGCCTTTTCCTCGTCTAGGGCAGCCTTTACCGCAGTAAGCTCAGCATTGAGTCGAGAGTTTTCTTCCAAAACAGCCTCAAGCTTGACTGAGGAACTGCCAGGAACAGGAGGACGGGGTGTTCTGGTCCCCTGTTCTGAGGCAGACCCCTCAACCAAAGTGTATCCACACCCCATAAGGGTGTTACTCCCAATCTCATCAATGAACTGAGCACCCACCTTCTTCTGCAGAGTCACCCCAAAGTGCTCAAACACACTAGTTAGGAAGAAACCATACCCCAGGTCATGTTCCCTAGAGGTGTTTGCAATTCTTGCAATATATCGAACCATGATGGCAAGAAGGTTGATTTGCTCTTCCTTGTCCATCAGGTCCATAAGACACTGATCCATGGCATCGGCAAGATTGCGACCCTGACCCCGAGGAATGACATTCTTGATAATAAACCAGAATATCAATTGATGGAGCGATGTCATGTCCCCTTTCTTCACGGACTTGGGTGTTTAGAGGCTTGATTGCTGGCTAAATTTTTGGGCGAGCTCCAGCAGCCTGGCTGTCCCTAGAATAGTCTTGTCTTCTCTCACATATTTATCAAAGCCCATGGAGGGAATCCCCAGAATTTCCCCTAATATCTTCGCATCAAAGCGAAGCTGTTGCCCATTAACAATACTTGTCACCACTCCTTCGGTGACAGTGCAGTTGGCATAGAACTCTGCCAACTCATGTACAGAACACCCCAGCTGGGTGTTTGTAAACAGCTTATACCATCCCTGTGCACGCAGCTTGTGCAGGAACACCCCCAGGCCCTGTTCCTCAAAATATTTTACCTTGATAATTTTGCCCCTGACTACCCGTCTCTGAAGCAGTTGGGTTAGTTTGGCTGAGATTGCAGACGGGGTAGACTTCTTGACTCTTTTAGGTTGAGGCTCAGTAGGAGGGTCTTGGATGGAGGCGTGTTTGAGAGAGGCTTTTCTCTTGGGAGTTTTGAGGGGTGATGGTTTGGAGGGTAAAGTGAAGGTCGATTTTGGTGCAGGTAGAGGCTTATCTTCTGAGGACTCTGAGAACACGGGAGTGCCCTGTTTGAAGGTGGTGTTTTCACTGTCGCTATCTGATGAAGGCTCAGAGGAGGAATCAATTTCCTCAACAACAGGGGATGACTGTTTGGCAGGACGAGGTGTGGAGTGGAAGGCAATTCGGGCTAATTTTCGAGTTGGCCTGGTTGTGGGTTTGGCCAAAGAGAAGATTTGTGGTTTTGATTTGACAGGGGTTTCACTTTTTGAGGGTTCTTCAGTCTGGCCGCTTTTAGACCTTGATGGTGGTCGTGTTCTTGGCATTCTAGTACGCCTAGCCTCAATTTTGTATCGTTTACGTTTCTCACAGGTTGGTGGTACCGGTGTGGCTTGTTCAGGCTTCACAGGAGACTCCTCCATTTGACCACTACTTCCCCCTTCTTCTTTTGACAAATCCTCCCCTAGGTCATCCCTAAAAACTTCAGGCCCTGTTTCGGCCCCTGTTTCCTGCTCTGGAAACAGCCCGAACGAATTGATGTCATCTAGTCCATGATCGAACAGAAAGATTTCATCTAAAGGCCCAATTTCTCTTTCAGATGCCCCAACAGGTTCTTGGGGTTTACATGCCCCCGTTTCTCCAAACAAAATCAATTCCCACCCAAATTTGTAAGGGATGTCTTCCAATTTCAGATTCACTATTCTAAGGTCGATACTTTTCAAAAACCCAAAAGGTTTATAGACAATGGGTCGAGAAGGTTCAGTAGTTTTACCTTCCATGAGGGCCGTCAGAAATTGTGTAGGCGCAAACAGGGCTGTGACTGTTTGCAAGGCTGTGCTCTGTGTCTGGTTGCCCTGAGTCGAGGTCGAGGAGCTCTCAGAGCTAATGGGAGACGCCATTTTTCAGAGGAAGGAGAGAGATTAGGGTTTCTTGAACAGAGTTTCAGAGCAAGAGAGTTTCGGTGGAGGTGAGAGATTGAGCAAGAGAGCTTTAAAGAGAGAGACATGCAAAATCTTTAAAAGATTTTACCCGTTTTGCAACGGGCTTTTGCATTTATTTAGGCCGCGCATGCCTCGGGAAGAGATTAGCAATTTTCAATTTGTTGCACATATTTGACAAACAAGAGGCGTACCTGTTCCTGGTGCTTGTTCTTGAGGTTACTTGCTCGGTAACATGGGACAATAAGGGCAATCTCATTAGACCTCAACGAGTGTCAGCAAGTTGCAAACCTCACATATGCTGAACATAGCACAGAAGTTGATTGCAAAGAAAAATTTAACATGTTGTGCCTGTAACTTTTAAATTTTGCAAACAGGGCGAGAGAACAGGTTGGTCAGGTTGTTCTAATTAAGCCTAGTTCGAGTCTATTCCTTTCAAATTGTTCTCTACTCAATGCTTTTATGAATATGTCAGCAATTTGATTTTCAGTGGCACAAAAATTCATTGAGGTCACTCCTTTTTCGACATTGTCTCTTAGAAAATGATGTTGAATGTCAATATGTTTTGTTCTTTTGTGTTAACATGGATTTTTGGCAAAGTTAATTGCACTTGTATTGTCACAATAAATAGAAATGCATCCTATGTCAACACAAAAGTCCTTGAGTTGTTATCTTATCCATAATAACTGAGCACAACAAGATGCAGCTGCCACATACTCAGCTTCTGCTGTGGACAAGGCAACAGAGAGTTGTTTCTTGGTTGCCCAAGATACCAAACAAGGTCCAAGAAAGTGAGCCATACCTGAGGTGCTTTTTCTATCAACCAAGAAACCTGCATAATCAGCATCAGCATACCCAACAAGATCAAAGTTGCAACCTCTAGGATACCATAAGGCTAGATCAGGTGTATGTTTTAAGTATCTTAAAATCCTTTTTACAGCCTTAAGATGAGTTTCTTTAGGGTTAGACTGAAAACGTGCACATAGACCAACACTGAAAACAATGTCAGGTCTACTAGCCGTCAGGTATAGGAGTGACCCTATCATGCCCCTATAGGATTTCTCCTCAACTGAGGGACTACCATCATCCATTACCAACCTGGTTGAGGGAGAGATGGGAGTATCAATGGGCTTGGCCGACTCCATCTTAAAACGCTTAAGTAACTCTTTGATATACTTTTGTTGATGGATCATGGTGCCGTTTGAAGTTTGCTTGATTTGCAAGCCTAGAAAGAAATTAAGCTCACCCATCATGCTCATTTCAAACTCACTCCTCATCATTTTTGAAAATTCATTGCACAAATCATGATGAGTTGCACCAAATATGATGTCATCGACATATACTTGGACAATCAACAAATGTTCCCCCTTAGATTTTAGAAACAAGGTATTGTCTACCTTGCCTCTTGTAAAGTCATTTTCCAATAAGAAACTTGACAACCGCTCATACCAAGCTCTAGGGGCTTGTTTCAAACCATAAAGTGCTTTGTCAAGTTTGAAAACATGGTTAGGAAATTCATCACTTTCAAAACCGGGGGTTGTTTGACATACACTTCTTCTTTGAGGTACCCATTTAAAAATGCACTTTTGACATCCATTTGATACAACTTGATCTCCATATGGGCTGCAAATGCTATCAAGATTCGAATAGCCTCCATCCTTGCAACAGGTGCAAAGGTTTCTTCATAATCAATTCCCTCTTCTTGGTTGTAGCCTTGAACCACCAGCCGGGCCTTGTTCGTAGTGACTGTTCTGCACTCATCTAACTTGTTACGGAACACCCACTTGGTTCCAATGATTGTTCTATCCTCTGGACGTGGCACAAGGTGCCATACCTTGTTCCTTTCGAACTGATGGAGTTCTTCTTACATGGATGTGACCCAATCTGAATCTGCAAGGGCTTCATTAATATTCTTAGGCTCAATTTTTGAGAGAAAAGCATAGAAAGCACAGAAATTTTTGAGTCTAGATCTAGTTTGAACTCCTGCATTAATATCAGATAAAATTTGATCAAGAGGATGTGAACTTTGGTATTTCTATGATCGTGGTGAAAGTGGGTTCACAAACTCGCTCTCCATCCTAGCTGGAATACTCGGTGAAACAGGTTCAGAACCTATTCTCGAGCCTGTTTGGGAGCTTGTTCTTGAATTTATCCCTAAAGGATTCGGCTGGTGTTGTCCCGAACAGGGTTCCACCCTGTTTCCCCCTGTTTGGTTCACACCTTGCTTACCTTCCTGAAGAACAGCCTCAGACCTTGCTTCCTCCGATTGATCCTTACCTTGTTCACCTTGAAGCAGCACGTCTTTTCTAACAAGACCTAGTTCGAAGTCTTCTTCCTGTGCCTCATTCTCGTTTAGAGAGTTAGTTTCATCAAAAAGCACATGCACACTTTCCTCAACACACAAGGTTCTCTTATTAAATACTTTGTATGCCTTACTATGCGAGGAGTAACCAAGGAATATTGCTTCATCACTCCTTGGATCAAATTTCCCTAAGGCATCCTTTCCATTATTATGCACAAAACATTTACAACCAAAAACTCTCAAATGCATAATATTAGGTTTTCTTCCCTTGAAAAGTTCATAAGGAGTTTTGTTAAGAATAGGTCTAATCATGCATCTATTTATAATGTAACATGATGTATTCAAAGCTTCAGCCAAAAGTTTCTAGGAAGACCACTAGCAACAAGCATTGTTCTAGTCATGTCCTCTAGAGTGCGATTTTTGCATTCTACCACCCCGTTCTGTTGGGGTGTTCTTGGAGCTGAAAAATTATGATCAACACCATGCTCATTACAATAATCAGTGAAGCTTGAATTTTCAAATTCTGTCCCATGGTCAGACCTTAAGCATACCAAGGAATGTCCTACTCTCTTTTCAATCTTTTTAATGAAAGTAAGAAATTTTTCAAAGGTTTCATCTTTAGAAGCCAAAAACAAAGTCCAAGTGAAACGAGAGTAGTCATCCACTATCACAAGTACATACCTCTTGCCACCTCGGCTCATGATCCTCATTGGACCTCATAGATCCATATGTATCAATTCAAGAGGTCGAGTAGTGCTTACACATTTTTTAGATTTAAATGAATTTTTGACTTGTTTGCCTTTGGCACATGCATCACATACCTTGTCATCATTGAATTTGATGGAAGGTAAGCCTACCACTAAGTCTTTGGTTACAAGTTTGTTCAAAAGTGAGTGGCTTGCATGACCTAGCCTTTTGTGCCAAAGCATAACATCATCATTTAAGGCACTCAAACAAGTCAAATTATTTTGGGGAAGAGTAGAAATACACACTTTATAAACATTTTTGTGTCGCTTCCCCCTCAACACAACATCTCCTGTGTTCATATTTACAACCAAGCAACGTGTTGGAGAGAACACTACTAGGTTGTCTTTGTCACACAGTTGGGACACACTTAGCAAGTTGTGTTTTAATCCATCCACAAAATAAACATTGTCAATTGAATGGGAGAGTGACTCACCGATATTACCTATACCGACAATTGTCCCGGATTTGCCGTTTTCAAATGCCACACTCCCTCCTTCTGAAGCTGTAAGTGAGAGAAAATTGAATTTTTCACCAGTCATATACCTCGAACACCCATTGTCAACATACCACAGCTGCCTGTTTCCTAGGGTGTTCCCTGCGCTGTTTGCTGGGTTGTTTGTTGGGTTGTTCTCTCTCACTTCAGCCTGCAAAACAGATCATAGGTTAGTTTTGGGAACCCAGATCCACTTGGGTCCCATTCCTTTAGAGGTACAAATCTCATCTTTCCTAACCCATATTTGTTTTACATACACTGAGTTCCTTTTAATGGCATACTTTCTTGAGGGACAAGTATAACGGTAATGACCCGTTTTACCACAGTGATAACATACAATATTCTCAGATAATCCTACATATTTTCTATTCACTGGGTAGGTCATCTTAGGCACAAAACCTAGTCCTCTTCTATTTCGACTATGATGGGTGTTTAACCATTCAAGTGCTTGTGAGGACCTGTTCCAGAGCTTGTTTGTGGCAAGGTCTGATTCTATTTGTTTCATTTTCTCAAGCAAGTTTTTATTTTCTACAAGTAAGGACTCAACCTTACCTTTTAAGTCAAGGGATTCTTTTTCCAGCTCAGTCAATTTAGTGGAGCAAGTCTCTTCTTTCATGAGTAGAGTTTCTTTAAGCACATTGATGTTTTCATGCAAGGCAAGAGTTTCTTTGTCAACTTCAAGTTTTTCCAATTTAAAGGTTTCTTTTTCAAGTTCTAGATCTCGACCATCCCTTTTTAATTCAGCACATATATCCATTATAGTGTACACTAATTCCTCAAGAGTTGATTTATTTAGACCACGTACCTTGTTCTTGAGTTGAGTCAGACTATCTGTTGATCCATCATCTGAATCAGTGCCACTTCTTGCCATGAGTGTTACATCAGCTTCCCTAGCTTCAGACCCTTCCTCATCCTCGCTTGAATCTCCCCAGGCCGCGAGCATAGCTTTTGAGAATCTTTTCGCTGAGCTGCTTACACCCTGTTTCCTCCCCTGTTTTCTAGGGTGTTCGGGTTCTTGTTCCTCCTTGAGCAGTGGGCAGTTTCTCACAATGTGGTCCAGTTTGCCACACTTGAAACACCCGGAGAACTGTTCCCGAGAGGTGTTCCTGGCCTTGCTGAAGTCCTTCCTTTTGCTATTTTCTTTGACTTTCTTGAAGAACTTCTTGAACTTTTGAGTGATCATGGCAATCTCCTCCTCATCAGAATCAGAATCATCTTCTAAGGCCTTTAGTGCAAGACCTCGATCTCTCTTTGTCTCATCTTTCTGTTGAGAATTTTTTCTAAGTTCATACGTTTGGAGGTTGCCAATCAGCTCATCTAGGGTGATCTTGTTCATGTCCTTAGCTTCTTGGATGGCCGTTACTTTCGCTTCCCAAGAATGAGGTAAAATTCTTAGGATCTTCCTCACCAATTCTTCGGTGGTGAAGGATTTTCCCAAGGATTTTAGCTCATTCGTTATGTGAGTGAAGCGAGTGTACATGTTCATCACACTTTCACGATCACCCATCTCAAACAACTCATATTTTCTCATAAGCAATTCAATCCGGGATTGCTTTACTTAATTGGTCCCTTCGTGAGCTACTTGCAAAGCATCCCAGATTTCTTTGGTCGACTCACATTCAGATATGCGAGTATATTCATCAGGGCCTAGACCAAAATATAGCAGTTTCTTGGCTTTGGCATTCTTCTCCATCATTTTGTAATCTTCAGTATTGAATTCTTTAGGCTCCTTGGGGATTGACTTTCCATCTTCAGTTATTTTCTTTGGGATGAGTGGTCCATTCTTGATGAGCATCCACAACTCATAGTCCTCGGCTTGGATGTAGTTTTTCATCCTATTCTTCCACCAACTATAGTGTTCGCCATTGAAGTATGGTGGTCGAGTTATGGATTGACCTTCAAGCATGCCTTGTGGGGTACTCATCTTCAAGGATATCTCAAGGTGTTAGCCTTTCAAAGGAGAACCTTCTCTGATACCACTTGTTGATTTAGAGAGTACACAACCACAAGAGGGGGGTGAATTGTGGTGTCTGATTTTCGCAAGTTGCTGGCAAACAGTCTTAGACCCTGTTCGCACAGGTTGTTCCTGAGATAAGCAGAAGCGAAAATCCAACAAAATTGAATGCGGAAATAATGGACACAGGATTTTTACGTGGAAAACACCTCTACCCCAACTGAGGTTAAAAACCACGACCTACCTCGTGTAGGATTTAAACACTTCACTAAACGGGCTAAATACGTTACAATAGTAACACACCTTGTTACAACTTGTAACACACGTAACCGTCTTCCCTAAGACAGTTACCCCACGTCCAAAATCCCCTTGATTTGGACACACACTCTACTCACTTTTGTGAAAGAAGAGTATAAAGAAAAACACCCTATTACAATGCTTCTCAACTAAGCTAATATAGGGTACAATGAAATCCTAGTATGCCAACTTTGAAAGCTCAAATAACTCACTCACTAGACACGGTTTTCTTTTCAAACTTTTAAGCTCATGAACACTGAATTTTTCTTTTTGAAAACCGATGCTTCTAACGTTCTAAGAAGCGACTTTATATAGTGCTTGGAAAAAACAATTCCTCAAATTTTTGGAAACTAAAATCCCTAAAGAATATAGAATTCTTTAGCCACAAGGGATGAGGAAACATAAGCTGGAACCACTTCCTAAACCGTGTGCATAAGGCGGTGATTCTCAGCAACTAGCCCATGTTTTTCTCAACAACCTTATCCACTTGCCAAAAATTGGATATTCTTTTTATTCAAAAAAGATTTTGCAAATCCCCTTAGATTTTAATAACCTATTTTTAGGATAAGGGGTAAGATACTCCATAAAAAATCTTTCTTGCAAATTCTTGAAGAAGCTGCTCAAAATTCAAAAGATAAAAATCGTGCAAAACAGTTTTTTTCGCAGCTTATTCTGGAAACACCCTGATCACCCTGTTTCCAGGATTGTTCTGAAGGGTGATCCGAAATATTTACCAAAAGAAAACAAAACCGTTTCAAGTAAGTGGTAAGTTAAGAGTTTCTGATTGGCATATTAACAAGAGTCTAAAAATATAAAACCAAATTAAATCAAGACATCTTGTTGTAACCACTAGTCATCTTGTAGAGAGACGAATCTGCTGCAAACACTTCACAGAACCTGTTCCTCACGGCTGCACTTATATCCTATGCTTCAAACACTTCACAGGACATGTTTCAAACACCTTACAGAGCCTGTTCCTCATGGTTGTTCTTACATCGCTGACTTGAGTACCTGTTCTTGATAAACCATTAGTCAAGCAGTTTTAATATATTAAAAAACAGCAGTAAGGCCCTATTGGTAAAGCCTGTTTGGAATAACAACAACAACTACAACACTTGGATTTGTTATCATCAAAACCTTATACATTCTAACACATAGGTTTTTGAACATTGCAGCTGATGTTTTCATTATTCTTAATGTATTTTTACCATCTTCACTTAATGAATCATACCAGTCAGCTACAGTACCAGAAAAACTTTGTTCGATGTAGTTTAGGAAGTTTGCAGCAGTCCATGCAGTGTTTAGATTTAAGACGCTATTCATTCCTCTTTTTCAGTGCTCAAATATTTCTTCTCTATTACGGACTCCATCAATGTTTAAGATATAACTAGTTTGGCTAATTGGTGTAAGGGCAATTTCTTTATAGGTCGTGGTTTTCCTTCGGATAAACCCAAGGAAAAAATTGGTTGTACGTCCTACTGGAACATACTTAGGTCTTAGGAAATGTGTATTTCTCCTAAATGGTTCATCAAATTCTTCAGGTTTAGGAACAACATTGTTAACAGGATTGGTCTCTATTTCACCTAAGTTGAGTTTTTCTCCAATCTCATTATTCTCATCTTCAACAGTCATTTTACTATATTTTTTGTCCAATTCTTCTAATTCTTCTAAAGGTAATGCATTAAGATCATCAAGCTTAAGAAGGTTCATCTACTGATATATTTTTTCTTCTAATTGGACATTATTAGTCTCTTCGTTTTCATCAGATAAGATGTCATGTTTGCCACTAATGGCGCTCATGATTTTGTTTAATTCTTCTGGATTTTGTTCTTTCTTGAGCATTTTTTGTAATTCTTCAAGAGTATATTGTTCATACTCCATCTTCTTTTTCTTTCTTTTCAGGCCTTTTTTTCACAAGATTTTTCTTCTACTTCTTTTTGGATTTTTATCTCGTACAAAAGAAATGGAATCTTGTTTTTTGGGTTTTGGAAAGGATATTTATGTGGAAAAAGAGTATTAATACTGGGAGTAGCTTTTTGCTATGCCTAACTTCGTTAATAAGAGAAAGATGGACTATAGTTAACTGATTCTTAAGCTCCTTCAGTTCAGTCTCAATTTTAACTAATTCGGCTTTTAATTCTAAAACTATATTAGTAATATAGTTTAATTGATGTGTTAATGAGGTAATACCTTCTGGTGAGTGGACAATATGGGAATAAATAGGACCATGGCAAGTAGGTGATGATTCAGGTATTAATCACAGTTAGTCACAATTAATTAGCCTAATTAGTCATTAATTATCTTAATAATCTTAATTATTTTTGGTCAGTGGCTCTAATACCAGTTGAAAGAAGTCCTCGAGTTATACTAGTAGGTAAAATATCACAAAAACAATTTTTGATTTTTCAAAAGTAAGTTTTTAAGGATTAAGGGTAAATTTGTAAATATGAAAAGTTTTTAGGCGTGCTTTGCAAACTAGAATAGTGTCTGGTTCTAGAAATAGCTCAAATAAAAATTTGAGGGTCCTTTCTGCTAATTACCTCAAAAGACATGGTGCCTTATATCTAGTTTTAAAAACCAAACGCCCTTAAAATAATTTACACTAAATTGAGGGTACCTCTGTGCATTTTATTCACATTTTGGCCTTACTCTACTTTGCTTAATAGAACTCATTGAATTGAAGATAATTCATCCCATTCTAGTGATAATATCAACCCTACAACTTACCCATTTTCTTAAATACTTTACGTAGATACCCGTACTTTCATAAATTGCAATTCCATTCTATTCTTTATCATATAACTGCACTCATATGAATGATTTTAACTTCAACCTTTTCATATTAAAACTATTGATTGAAACCCAAAGATGAGAATTTAGCATAATAGGGATTAACTAGTCACTTTAACTTGTCTAATGAAGGTAAATCTCAACCCTCTCACATATTAGTGATTAAAAAATGATATTATAAAACTAATTTCAACCCAAGAGAGTATCTATTATTAGGGCTAGCAAAAATCCGGGTCCGGGTCGATTCGGGTCCGGACAAATATGACATTCTGACAAAACTTCATACTCGGACCCTGTCCGGATTTATAATCGGACATTCTGACCAGACCTGGACCTGGACCCGAATGTCTGATATCCGGACCCGGTTATCTGAATGTCCTAATTTATGTTATGATTTTAGGATATTCGGACCAAAATGTTGTGTAACTGAACCCGAACTCGATTTTTTAGTATCTGAACCCGGTTGTCCGAAGTTGTTTTTATAAAATTTTATAAAGAACTTGGACTAAGATTACACATAAATCTAGTTGTCTGATGTTCGAACCCAGTTGTCCGATTGTTCGAATTTGTCCGAACCTGAAATGGTACAAAAATCCGAACTACCTGAACCTGAATGCTCAAACCTGTACCCGACCCAGATTTAAATTCGGACATGACCAGTTGTCCAAATTTTAAATTTGGACATAAATTTTGTGACTATATCCGATTTTTTCAGGTTGGATGAATTTGAGTGATCGGTTTGGACAAATTTTTGCCAGCCCTATTTATTATCAATATGATGTTGAAGAATTTGGGGTTAAATGTGGTACTGGTTAAGCCAAGTAAATTGTAAAATAGAACACTTTCCTTAAAACTTATTTGTTGCACCACAAATAATCTTAGGGATAATTTACTTGGAAGAACAAGTGTGTATTTCAAGTTTCTCTCGAATATTAATCGATGAGGGTGCTGCAGTCACTCACATAGATTATAAAAAAATCCTCGTGATTGTGGTTTCACTCCTCCTTATATAGAGGAATGATCCTTCCTGAAGAGGCACCAAAAAGGATAGGATAAGGCGGTTAAAACTTCAAGCGGCACCTTGCTTATTCACCTTTTCACCGAAATGGATTGGATAAGATGGTTAAACTTGAAGAGGCACCATGCTTATCCACTTTTTTGGATAAGCACCAGAAAAATCTGTCACTTTTGTTTTATTCTTGGAAAATTCTAACAATCCCCCGCCTTTTCCAAGATATAGAACAAACCTCCACCATTTCAACAAACACACAATAACAATCGAGAATACAAGAAGATTTATGCATAAGAGACGTATCTCGCGATTTGAACTTCCATTTAGTGAAATATAATTTCAATTAATCTAAATGTAAATAGTAGACAAGTTTTTGAACTATGCATCCTCTTTGATTAATTGGATACATTTCACACACAAATCTCGTTACACACTTAAAATTTTGACATTATTATCCGACCATGTGTCCATATGCATCAGGAGTGCATTAAGCCAAGCCCTGTTGCTCTTTGAAGCGGCCTGACTTCACACTCATTTAGGTAGACCTTAGAAATATGCTCCTGTAACACAGGCCATTCAATCATGATCTATTAAGAGTATAAAATTCACCCTCTTATAACATTATAGTACACAAGCACTTTTATCTTGGGATAAAATATGTTAGTGCTTTCAATCACTATGCAAAGTTGTCACTCATTGAACTTAGAATGTGATGTCATACCACAAATTAAGTTGAGGCTTCCTTGTTAGCAATTGTAGATATGGGCTTAAGTCCCATCCCCCTTGATGTTCTCAACACCAAATCTCTTGCTAGACCCTTAGTTAAAGGATCTGGAAGATTCTTATTTGTTTGCACATAATTAACTGTGATCACTCCATCTTTGATCAACTGATGGATATAAGCATGTCTAAGTCCAATGTGCCTTGATTTTCCATTTGAGACATGACTATAAACCTTGAACAGTGTGGTCTTGCTGTCACAAAGTATGGAGAGTGGCGACATTGGTTTTGGCCATAAAGGCACTTCCAACAGCAAATTCCACAGCCACTCTGCCTTCTTACTGGCTGCAGCCAAAGCTACAAACTCAGCAACCATGGTGGAGTCACTAATGTGAGTTTGTTTCTTGGATGCCCAAGACACTACCCCTCCACCAAGCAAGTATATATAACCTGACGTAGAGGCATAATCCTCTTTGTCAATTATCCAACTTGCACATGAATATCCTTTCAAGACCGATGGATAACTTGAATAGCATAGGCCATAATCTTGAGTTTTCTTTAGGTATTTCAACACCCGACGCATTGCATGCCAATGAATTTTACTAAGATTACTAGTATACCGGCTTAGCTTTCCAACGGTAAATGCAATGTCTGGCCTGGTGCTTGTCATGACATACATCAAGCATCCTATGATCTTTGCATACTCAATTTGTGCAATAGGTCTCCCACCATCACGAGTTAACGTGTAAGTTGGATCGAAGGAGTGGCCACTGGGGAGCAATCTTTGTAATTGAACCTCCCAAGCACTTTATTAATATAATGAGATTGAGACAAGTGGATTCCATCATTATTTCTAATGATCTTAATACCGAGTATAACATCGGCCTCCCCCATGTCTTTCATGGAGAACTTGGAAGATAGAAAACATTTGGTTTTCTCTATTTCCTCTAAGTTAGTGCCAAAAATTAGCTTGTCGTCAACATATAAGCATATACTCACCCCTTTTCCATGTTCAAACTTGGAATATACACATTTGTCAGATTCATTGATACTAAACCCATAAGATAGCACTACTTCATCAAACTTTTGATGCCATTGTTTAGGTGCTTGTTTTAGGCCATACAATGATCTTATGAGTTTGCATACTTTGTTTTCTTGGCCTGGAACAACAAAGCCTTCTAGTTGTTTCGTGTACACCTCTTCCTCTAATTCACAATTTAAGAATGCTGTTTTTACATCCATTTGATGAATTACTAGCTTTTGAATTGCAGCAAGAGTAAGGAGAACTCTTATGGTTGCAATCCTAGCCACCGGTGCATGTGTGTCAAAGTAGTCAATACCATATCTTTGATTAAAGCCCCTTATGACCAACCAAGCTTTGAACCTTTCTATGGTACCATCTACCTTCCTTTTTCTTTTAAAGATCCACTTTGACGTGATAGGCTTACATCCTAGGGATAAATCAACAAAGACCCATGTGTTATTTTCCATGATTGAGTCCATTTCATCTTAGACTGCTTCTTTCCAAAAGGAAGCATCTTGAGATTCCATAGCCTCTTTAAAAGAGTTAGGATCCGAATCAATGCTATAAATATAGGATATTTCATTTTCAATAGAATCCCCTGTTCCCTCTATCAAATAGACAAAGAAATCAGAACCAAAGGATTTCTCTTCCCTAATCCGTTTACTTCTCCTTACTTCCACTATGTCTCCTTGTTCTTGATCATTACTTGGAGTCATAGTGGTTGGAATAAGATCATTTGGTTTAGGAATTGAAGAGAATCTAGTTTCATCAAAAATGGCATCAATTGATTCTATCACGGTGTTAACTGTAATAGAAGCATTTGGTTCTATAACCAAAAACCTATAGGCTTTGCTACGTTTAGCATAGCCTATAAAGATGCACTCAATTCCTCTTTCTCCCAATTTTCTTTTCTTTGGTTCCGGGACTCTTACAATAGGCCTACACCCCCAAACTCTGAAATAACTCAAGTTTAGCTTTTTCTTATTCCATAATTCATAAAGAGTAATTGAATTCCTTTTATTAGGAACCCTATTTAGGATGTAGCATGCTGTGAGCATCGCTTCACCCCAAAAGCCTTCACTTAAACCGGATTTAGAAAGCATAGCATTGATCATTTCAGTTAGTGTTCTATTTTTCCTTTCTGCCACACCATTTTATTGTGGTGTATAAGGTGTTGTGACCTCATAGATTATACCAGTTGATTGGAAATAACTTGGATTATAATATTCACCACCCCTATCCGATCTTAGTCTTTTAATAAGGGCTTTACAATGCAACTTAGATTCATTCTTAAATATCCTAAACATGTCTAGTGCTTCACTTTTAGCATGTAAAAGGTATACTTGGCAATATCTTGGAAAATCATCAATGAAAATGACAGTATTTCTTTCCCTCAAAAGAGGAAGTGCTATGAAAATCACCTAAATCACTATAAATTAATTCAAGTAATTTAGTGCTTGTTTGGACAATTGGAAAAGAACTTCTAGTGATCTTTGTTAACATGCATGTCTTACATTTCTCTATGTTTCCATCAAAATCAGGAATTAACTCAAGTCTTGATATCTCTTTTAATCTTTTATAATTAACATGCCCAAGACGAATACGCTATAGAGAAGATAAAGAATACACAAGCATTTGAGCAAAATTATTCATCTCATTACCACTAGAAGGAGTAATTACATTTAACTTAAACATGTCACCACTAGCATAACCCTTCCCCACAAAGACACTCCCCTTAGACAGGATAAACTTATCGGCTTCATACACTTGTTTGAAGCCAAACTTATTAAGGGAAAAACCAGAAACAAGATTCTCTCTAACTTTCGGCACAAAATATATATCATTTAAAGTAAGAATTTTTCCAGAAGTGAAGACTAACTCTACTTGTCCTATTTCTTTAACATCAACAGTAGAAGTATTGTCCATGTAGAGCACTTTTCCATCTTCAACTGGCACCAATGTCTTGAAGAAAGAGCGGTCCTTGTACACGTGCTTGGAAGCACTCGAATCAACTTACCAATCATTGTCAATTTGAACAATGTTGATTTGATCATTGATCATGGCTACAAAGTTGTCCTTTGCCTTTGCCTTTTGGTTGTTCAAGCCATGCTTACACTTCTAAATGGTACAATCTTTTTTCTTGTGGCCCGGTTTGTTGCATTCCCAACAAACAACTTTAGCCTTCTTGTTGCCCTTGTTGTTGCTGTACTTGTTAGGCCTCTTCTTGTCTCCTTTAGGCACTTTACTAGACTCATCGTCTTCGATAACATAATCTTGGTGTTCAACCAGAAATTGTGATATTTTATCCCGTTTATTATCTAATATTTACTCAAAATAAATTGTTAATTTAGGATGTTAATGTGTTTTTATCTATTTTGTAGGAATAATTAAAACTGGATAAATTGGATGTTAAAGAATTTAGAAAAAGCAGTGTGGATCAATAAATGAAAACAAGTGACGGAAGACAACCTAATGGCCCATTTCGAAAAGCCCAGGCCCGAAGACAACCTTCCCTTCTCTCCTTTCTTTTCCTATCCTTCTCTCCTTCCTCACGTTGGGCCGGCCCAGACCTCCACCCTTTTCTTGCTAGTCGTGCCCTTCACTGCCTCCCTATTTCTCAGCCCACATCTCCCTCCTTCACTTAATCCTATCATGTGCTAGGCACATGAGGCCGTTTCCCCTTCCCTTTGCTTCTTCTTCTTCCATTCGTTCCCCTGCCCCTTCACTTCATCTTCTTCATCTCAGAACTGAAGGCAGAGGAACGACCCAGAGCCTTGCGTTCCGAACTTCTTAGCTGCCATGGCTTCTTCTTCTCTTTCGTACGTTGCCCAGAACGAACGAAACCATTAATTCTTCTTCCCCCTTAATTACAAATCATCAATTTGGCCATTGTAAGAGTGAATTCGAAGAGTTTATGGAGGCAACAAGGGGGCTGCTTTTTTAATGGAGGTCGAAGAGGAGAGCAGAGAGGGGTGGAGATTAGAGTAGCGAATAGCATAGTTAGACTTCCAGATTCAACTTTTTTTTTTTTTTTTTTAAGTTCTAGATCTTGTTATTGAAATCTCATCTCAAATCAGTAAATTGAGTTCTGGAATTCAGATCCCTACTTTTTTTTAGATGAAGTTTGGTTATCATTATTGAAATTACAAGCTTTTGGATTTAATCTACAAATGGTTCTGCCATTTTATTCTTCCCCTGTTCGAATTTTGGTTGCTTTGCTCCTTGCCCTGATTCGTTCAAGTATCAGGTTGAAGGTTGGTTCGATTCAAATGCTAGCTTGCCGTCCTCTACTTCTGCTATGGTGAATGTATTCTGGGCACAAAGAAAAATTACAACTAAGTGTTGGTGGGTTAAAATTGTTTACAGCTTATTTCTTCATCCTATTTTGGCTTAAGTTCTTTGTAAGTTAGAGCTCACAAATTCAATAAATTAATATTGTTCATTTAGTGTTAAATTAGTTTAGAATTTTTGGTAACCTAATTGCCCAACCATCTCTGTGGATCGACACCCATTAGCATTACGGCGATAAACCGTGCGCTTGCGAAAAATCACAACACTTGGAGACATGCTCTTTTGACTCATCCTGCACACGTAACTCTTCTTCTATTCGAAGATGGTAAGCAAATGCTCAAGTAACATTTCTTCTTTCTTATGTTTTAAAGTTCTTTTAGTGTCTTTCCAAGAGGGAGGAAGTTTGTCCTCTATAGAGGAAACTATAATGGTCTCATCCATGTGCATTTTATGTTGCTTGAAGTAACTTAGGATTCGTTGAATTTCATGCAATTGATCGAGAACAGAGTGTCCTTCGACCATCTTATAATTATTAAATTGACTTATAAAGAAGTTCTTGCTAGAGGCATCTTCTGTCATGTACTTGTTCTCTAGCGCCTTCTATAATTCCTTTACTGATTCCATGCCTTAATAGACATCGAACAAGGTGTCTGACATGCTATTTAAGATATGGCCCTTGACAAATGTAGTCATCGTTTTCGAACTTGGATCTTTGGCGAGCTTACTGCAAAGTCTCGTTTTCCGTCTCCATGGGTAGGGAGTGTTGAGCACATACACGACCTTCAAGGTTATAACAAGAAAGTGCATCTTCATCTGCCAACGACGGAAGCCAACACCCTCGACTTGTCCAACTTCTAAACGTTGGAAGTCATTTCACGAATTGAAGCCATTTACAAATAAGTCTTAAGATTGTTGAAGAATTTGGGGTTGAATGTGGTATTGGATAAGCCAAGTAAATCGTGAAATAGAACACTTTCCTTAAGACTTATTTGTTGCACCACAAATAATCTTAGGGATAGTTTACTTGGAAGAACAAGTGTGTATTTCAAGGTTCTATCAAATATTAATCGATGAGGGTGCTGCAATCACTCACATAGATTATTAAAAGATCCTCGTGATTATGGTTTCACTCCTCCTTATATAGAGGAATGATCCTGCCTCAAGAGGCACCAAAAAGGATAGGATAAGGCGGGTAAAACTTCAAGAGGCATTTGCTTATCCACCTTTTCACTGAAATGGATTGGATTAAACTTGAAGAGGCACCATACTTATCCATCTTTTCGGATAAGCACTAGAAAAATCTGTCACTTTTGTTTTATTCTTGGAAAATTCCAACATATGATTTCCTTCAACAAGTTATCTAGTGTTCTATTTAAATATGAGAACCACCTAGGTCAAGGTTTTATCTAACAAAATAGTTTAACATTCCTCACAATACAATCAAGATAACCATCATCTCATATGGAAATCAATTGCTTTCTGGACCATGTAAACCTCTAAGTAAAATACATAACTTAACTTCTCAAGTTGACTTAATCCCAAGGAGTCCATCCTTGAAATTTAATTTCACGTTGATAATTGTTAATCTTACCTAAATGTTTGATCCAATTACAAGCACAAAGCAATTCAAATTCCCTTCTGTCAAGTTGACTACTCTCATGTCCTCATTATTTCATCTAGTCTTCACTTGAAATTAACTTAGCTAATTTATTTCTAAATCTTTCCTCAACCAATTCCAAACTTTCCTTAAATCTATCTAAGTTGTCCAACTAATCTTCTAACCTCCAACAACACAACTCCACATATATTCCAAATAAACTCTATTATGGTTACAAAATTACCCAATCAACAAAGTACCTTAAGTCATAGTTAGTCAATAAAATTAACATTGCTCTATTGCACAATTAAATTAAATTCTAACATAATTTGATAAAAATATCTAATTGAAATTAAAACTTTAGAATTCATATCTACTAGAACAAAAGGGTTACCTTTGAAAAAAGATAATGGTAGAATTGGATGGAGACAACTGGTGGAAGAGGTTGTAGTGGGTGGTGGTGATTGGAAGCCGACTTGTAATGATTGGAGCAATAACTAGAGAAGGTGAGAAGCCTCTAGCTAGGTGGTTGCAATAGGGTGATTTCTATGAAGTCAAAGTAATTAAGATATTAATCAAGGACTAACTAACGGGGTGTTACGCAACATTGCTTGCAGTGGCTTACTATTCATAATGGTTTCTACGTACATGCACCAACGAGGTTACCCTTTCACCTTTGCTTGGATGACATTGAGTAGCTTCATCAAAGCTTTCTTTTCTTCCTTTTTGTGCCTCTTTTCTTCTATCAAGAGAGTGACAAGATTGCCCCATTTTGGACACTCAAAGACCCAGTTAAGGAGCATAACCTAAGAAGCGTGAGATCTTCTTGGGAATCTCATCCTTCTTGCCCTTTCCCTTATCCTTGGATGTGGATAGCTTATCCCTCTTGGTGGACTTGTCCTGATCTTTTCCACCTTTGATTCTGCTGCCTTGCTTCTTGTTTGTCCCTTTGAGAACTCCTTGAATTCAATGAGTGACTCGGTGGCGGTAGTAGCAGAGGCTTGCACATCACACCTCTTAAGTTCTATGTTAGTTGACTGACATAGCCCATCAAGAAGTAAAAGAGGGCGACTTGCTCCCTCATGCTTGGAATCTCCAAAAGAAGCTCTCAGAACTCCTTGATATATTCCCAAATATGGTCCTTCTTGTGTTGGAGGCAATGAAGCTTGGCCCCAGCTTAACGCTTAGCTTGCTTAGGATAGAATTGCATCTTAGGCTCCCTCTTTAACTCTTCCTATGTGTTGAAGGGATCAGATCCTTGCTTGATGTCATCACACCTGCGATGCCACCACATGAGGGCTATATCATTAAGGAAGTGGAAAGCATGGTCGCCATTTGAGCGTCTTCATCGATGACCATTGCCCCGAAATAGGCATCGAGGACCCAAATGAAGTTATCAATTTCCTTTGCACTTCTAGCTTGTTGAAGGTTGGGTGCTTAAGTGCATTCACCTTCCATGTGGTAGTCACCTGAACAGCTCCACCATAAGCCAGTGCAGCCATGCGCACCTTAACTTGTGCCTTAATAGCCTTGGCCTTGGCTTTGCAAGCTTCAACCTCGATCTTGCAAGTTTGAACTTCACCATCCTTGGCAGTCATCATTGCTTAAAAGGCTTCAATTTCGTTCTTGAAATTGGCCACCATAGAGTTCACCACAATCTATATTGCTTCATGAAACTCCTCCACATGCTCCTTGGACTTAAGCTCCTCGATGCACTTGTCTATGTTGTTGACCCTATCTATTAGGATGGACATGAAGATGTTGATCTCTACTAGCCTTTACTCCGGAATGTCCATCACGTCCTTGTTCTTAACTTTGCCCTTCAAGGATTGTTGAGGGGTTGTCGGATTCAATCATGCTTGGTAGACTTAAAATATTTTCAACTTTGTCAATAAACATTCATGAAATAATTTGCAGAAACTGACATTCAATGATCAATGTATAATTTTCCAAATCAACAAAAATATAATATTGGCCATTGACACTTTGAAAAAAATTCTAAAAAATCTGATATAAAATTTTTACTTTCTTTTGATCAGCAAAACATACTTGTACTGCAAATTGATAAAAACGAATCCTCAACAATAGTTAATATTGTGAAGTGAGAGATTGAAAACCAAAAAAAAAAAAAAAATCAAAAAGTTATAAAACCGCGAGTGAAGTCAAACTTCGTAATGTAAATTATAATTCACAAAAACGTTACTCACAATGAGAGTTACTATTTTATGGATGACTAGCTTAATAGATCAAAAGTAAACTATTGATCAACATGAAGATTTGAAAAAAAAGAAAAAGGCAGAAATTCGATATAAAGAGACAAAGATAGCAGAATATGGACGATAAAAAATATCAGTTTATAAAAATGAGTAAAAACATAAGAAAGTTAGGCTTAAGTTCTGGCAAACAAGTCATTTGGTTTGAGTACGTGATGGGTTAAGTTCGGGTTAGAGTATGCTTTGGGTCAAATGATATTTTGAATCCGTTTGGTTTAGGTTGAGTGATTTGCAACTCTGGCCTACTACGAGTCAACTGAAGTTTGGTGAAATAACTTTGTGGAAAATTTTAGATCAGGTATGGTTCGGTTCGGGTCAAATTTAGTTTCTTTTCCACTTTTGCTAAACTTGTTTTTAGTGTCGGGTTGGGTAGGGAGTCGGATTTTTTGTTTGAAGTCTCTGGTCAATTTTCCTAATCTAAGTTGATGTTCCTTTTAAATGATGTGATAGGCTCAAAATACAATGTGAAACTCTCTACAGATTAAACAAGAATTAAGCAGATGTTGGATCAAAATTGGTGTACTTAAAAAAATTGCTAAAATATATGTAAATTAGCAAGAAAAGAGATGAAGAGAGGCAAGAACAAACGAAGTGCAAGGAAATGTTCATTAATTATTTGTTACTAAGAAGATAACTTTTAGAAAGAGAGGAGAAACTGCATAAGAATTACTTCAATAACCTTTTTACTTCAGGTTTTGATAACTATTGTAGAAGATAGATTTCTTATGGATACGATGAAAAAGATAAAGGTGTTGATAATTTTCTTATAAAATAGACCATGTTCTATCTATATGATTGAAAGATATTAATTTTTTTTCCGTTTATTTTTTTTGGGTGATTTAGAATCCTTTGTTAACCAAAGCATATCCATTAGGTAAGATTAGACGATAAAGGTTGTGTTTTTATAAGCACGTTTTCTCATTCACAAGATTAAAACATATGATCTTAAAAAGGAACCAATTCAGTTTAGTTCTCATTATTTATTATTAATCGATAGCTAACAAAGGACATATTCTTTTCGACTTATGATAAGTACTTATTGGTGTTTATTACTGAAATATACTGAAACTTGCTGAATCGTTCTAAAATATGTTGAAACATGCTAATTAATGATACCCAAGAGTTTATATAGCGACGAGCTAATTGTGACAAGCATGAAAATATATTTATGTAGTTGTATAACTATTGTATACACCCAAAATGAGCTCTCATAAATGCGTACTTATTTAGGTTGTGATAGAATATGATTATTTTCCAAGCAGGTGTATTTTATATGCCATCATTATTGTAAATTAAATGTAAGATGACTTTTTTTAAATGATATGTATAATATGCAAATAATTTGCGAATATATGTTCAATTTGTAGTTGTTATTATTAACACAATAATTTTCAGTATCTTTAGCAAGGGATCACCAAAATAATTTAATTTTGAAAATAATTATAATTAGAAATATGTAGAACACACATTTTTGGATCGTTGTTAGTAAATTAGAATTTGACATTGTTGGTAGATTTGTAGTTAATGGCAGGGTAGGTTATTTATAATAAAACAATTTTCATTTATTACTGGGTTGTTATGAGAAGAATGAGGCAGGATACCATATTTTAAATCATGAGATAGGGTAAAAATTAGACATAAGAATATATTGGATATGAAAGTTGGAGTAAAATTATTAATTTTAGCATTATTTTTTTAAAAAAATTTCTTTCCATTTTAATTATATTCCTAAAACAGGTATGTAATTTTTACACAATTATGATAAATCTATGCATTTACAATATATAATAATTCATCAACTAACACTCATTTTAAGAATATAATATATTAACATTTTTTATATTGTACCTAAAAGTGTAAAACATTTATTTCATTACATAACGTAATTTTAAAAAAAATTTAAACAAATTTTACAATGATAATAATAAACCTATTTTTATTATTAGTAAATTAAGCCCAATTATTGACAAAGAATATGGGATTGAAATTCAATCAAAATCTATTCAATTAAGCACTTTTACAAGTATTGAATTATGCTAATCATATAGAATTATGTTGAATTATACTGAATGATGTTGAATTGTGTTTAACTATGTTGAATTATGCTGCAATGTGTTAAATAATAATGATAAATACTTTCCGTAAGTTGAAAAAAATATGCCTAATCATAGGATCCAGTTGTATACGAATAAGCAAAGTTGAATGAACTAAAAAGAAGGGAGAAAGCCATCAGCATATAGTGGATTGCATGAAAAGCACTACAATCAGGCCATGTGCCACTATCCTAAATAGTAGGGTCCTCTGTTGAGGGAAGCTGGAATGAGAAGACAACTTGTATCATACTCATAGGAGTATTTTCTCTTATAAGTTGCACAACACTTTTTTTTCACCAGGTGCTCTTCTTATATGGGTGAGTTTTATATCTTTGTGCTTATGAAGTTACTTCAAGTACGTTTTCATGTGTGTAAGGGTAACACATTAAGTTGTATGCTGATTTTATTGTCTTATGGTTTACAAAAATTTAGTAGAGGAAATATAGTCTAAAAATAGGGTAAGGGTAAGATAGGTGCATTAACCATTACTTTATATGTCTTACCCATAAGTGACGCTGTATTTGAGAGGCTCTTGGACTCACTAAAATAGGCCTAGGTTAAACGTCGAACTGCTGTAGAGGGAATTTATCAGTTTATAATATTGAGTAGGTGACTATTTCTATATGTTTTAATAAGACTGTGACATAAACTATAATCATAGTGCCCCTGATCAAAATAAAGCTTATGAGTGAAGGAAGAAAAAAATGAATTAAACCTTACTTCTTTGGGCAACCAAGGAAGTCGTGGTAACTCTTACCAATTAAATGACTTGAGCTGCCTTGTTAGTTGGTTGTACCTAACACGTTGAGCAAGGTTACTAATTAAGGGGTGTTACATTAGCACCGGACTAAACTAGCATGAATCTGCACAATTGTATGGAATTTGAGATCTTGTAGTTAATTTTGTTTGTCATCAGTGGAGGTCACAAGAGTAAGTGGTTTGTTGGTCCGTCACCCAAATCATCAAAACATACCTTTACCTCCTGGACTTGGACTTGTAGTTCGAACCATTGAGTTAAAAATACCCCCATTCAAGGTGTGGGTATTTATTTTCAAATATACTTTTCTAGATTTGGTTCTGTAAATGTTTCAATCATAAAATAATATTTGCATCCCTAATAAGAGTGATAATTTTCATCATTATTTAAACATCATCAATTACAACAAGAAAAATCAAACTATAATTGGTACTGATATAAGAACTTAATACTTCAATAATAATTTTGAGAGTTGAATAAGCCAAGTAATAATTAGTAAGATAATTTAATTAACACAATTAAGCATATTACGCAATCCAACCTCCTCAAAGAGGGAAGTGGACACCAAAAATCCCAACCATTGAACAAGCATAAGCCTTGAAGTGACTCAAGCTGGATGATAATACTGGAAAAATTCTCACCCATGAAATTTACCTTTTAGAGAAAGTAAAGATCAGACTTTGAATGAGGTGCTGTTGAAGGTGTCAAGCAAGACCCTTGACGATTAGATTGATATCTCTAAAGATGAAGATGATGTAGAATCCTTGGTCATACTGGCAAGAGTCTCCAAAAATTTAGAGAGAGGACTTTGATACTAGGAAGTTCCACTGGAGTGCATATCCCAAAACCGGGTAGAGAAGTAATAAATTAATTCTTTTTCTCAACTTTAGTCTCTAACCTTATGTCTTATTTTGCATGCAACCAACAAGGTTATGCAATCATGGATTACCTAGGCCAAAAGCTGAAAGACAGAAAAAATATAAGGGCAAAGGCAAGAAGGTCATAATCACAGCATGGAGTGGCTCTAATTCTAATGAGAGCAAGTCTAAAAAAGAAGAAGTAACCAAAGTGTGCTTCCTGGTAGACAGCGAAGAAGAGGAAGCCACTAATCTATGCCTTATGACAAATTACATGATTGAAAAAGATAATGATGATAAACAAGAAAACTCAGATTCTTATGAGTAGTTGTAACCATAAATTTCGAGTCTAAAATACATAAAGGCAAGAAATATGGAACAAGTTTAATTCATATTAATTTCAAAAAATAAGGATGTAGTCTTTGTATTTGTTATAAGTAAACAAATATAAAATCAAAAAAAATCCTCTAATTTGATCTCTTGTGGTTGTACTTGATAGAGGATGGCGTGATTTAAATCTCAATCAAGTTAGCTATATTTGATCTCTGGATGACAACTTGAAAGAAGCTTAGAGTAGCTTGAATCTCGATCAAGTGTATGGTTTGAATTTTTCGACCTTTTGAATTAAGGGGTGGTGTTATATTTATAGGGAGAAGCCTCCCCTTTCATTAGTAGGATTTATGACTTATTGGTCTTCTTAGGCTATTGACTGAGCCTTCAATTCGAACGCATGACTTGTTAGTCTATTTAGTTTGCTGATGTGGTAGTTTACTGGGCTAGAGATGTGGCAGTTATTTGGGTCTTGACTTAATTGTCATTTGGGCTTGATTGATAGTCATCTTTTGAGCCCGATTAACTTGACTAAACTAAATTGATTAATTGGCTTAACCCAAATTAATTAGCTTAGTTTATTATACTAGGCGAATTATATTTTAGTTTTGTTAGTGCCTACAAATTTCCCCTCGAGATTAGGTCACACACAAGTTGGGTGTTCAAGTGTAGCCGATGTCTCGACATTTTTTTGACTTGTTATGTAGGCAGTTTTCTAACTTGTCATGTTAGCTGAATTTGCCATGCTCTACTTGACGCCTTACATCAATGTTGGGAACACCGCTTAGTTATGCTATCCAATATTATATGCGAAGCCGCTGATTAGTCAGGCTTGACATGTTGCCTTGACAAGATCCATAGATTCGATAATGACATTTTTCTTTTTTTTTTTTATAAAGAATGTCAAAGACCCAATTGCAGGATTTTGGTGGATAAATTGGGGGAAAAACCCAGCCTAGTGACACTTGCAGGATTTTTCCTGATATGCATAAAAGATACAAAGACCCAATTGGCTCATTGCATTATAATCATATTAATAAGTTATATTGTATGTAGAACTGTCAAAATTTGACCCGACCTGAAAACCCGACCCGAACTCGCCCGAAAATTTAGGGTTCTGAACAAGATTTTACAACCCGAAACCCGAAAAAAACCGAACCCGAGAAACCCGAAAAAATTTGGGTTCAGCCGGGTCGGGTCTGGGTCAACCCGACGGGTCAGACCCTTGATGTTCTTTTTTTTTTTTTTTTTTTCCGACTTGCAAGGTTGGGCTGCATAGACACTTGCAAATGGGCCTCGGCTGAGAAGTGATAAGGGAGCCCGTGAGGCCATGACTGAGACGCTGAGTAGAAGTCACAACCCTAGCTGTTCATGGCTTTACTTGCTTGTTTCCCAGATCGCGTCCTCTCTCTCTCTCTCTCTCTCTAGCTATTTTCGACTTCTCATTGCTTGCCTAACTGAGATTTGTTCTTCGTTTTTGTCCTGCTGCACTCGAATTCTTCCCATCTCCTTCCATGGCATCACGTCGAGCTAGCATAGGTGGGTCTCGTGGTCATGGAAGAAGTAGAACAGCATCAGGTTCTCCATCTCCTTTAGGCTGCAATACTCGTGCTCCCATCCACCCATCAGATTTCGACTCTGTGTAATCTGTTTTAGAAGTTTTGTTTAGAAGTTTTGTGTTATTTTATGTACTCTGCCTTCGTTTTTTGTACTCTATTTTGGGCAGCGATACCCATCGTGTGTGCTCTGTTTTGGAAGCTTTGTTTTGGTAGAATTCCGATCGTGTATGCTGTTTTTTGGATTTAGAAGTTGAAGCTTTATATTTCATTGTTGAAGTTTTGTGTTATTTTATTGTTTTGGATCGTGTGTGCTCTGTTTTGGAAGTCTCTCTCTCTGTGGCTGTTATATTCTTAGTACTAATATGTTTTATGTTGGAATTTAGAAGTTAAAGCTTTGTATTTTATTGTTTTTCATGATTTGCATCAGAAATTCAGAATTCTTGAAGCCAACTGTTAGTGTCTTTCATAGTTTGCATCTCAACTGTTTGGTGTCTTTCATGATTTGTATCAGAAATTCTGCTTAATTGTGACATGGTTTAAGACTTAAGAGTTCCAGTGCTGTCCTATACCTTAAATAATTAGCTCTTGAAGTTTACAATTACAGGAGAATTATAATGTTAGATAGTGATTCCCTAGCAAGATTAGCAGAGTTATTGCTATACCTTAAATAATTAGCTCTTGAAGTTTACAATTACAGGAGAATTATAATGTTAGATAGTGATTCCCTAGTAAGATTAGCAGAGTTATTGCAAAGCCATGATTTTCATTCTTAAGCACTTGTTTGGATAAGGTTGATGCATTAATTTGAAAAACATGGAGTCTAGAGTCATTTGCTATCAACATATTTTGCTACTAATCATTTTTGTAAAGCCATTGATTTGAAAGATGTTAACACTAATAATTTGAAACATGAAGTGCATTTATTTGTTGTTTCCTAGCTGGCTGGTTACTAGAGTCATTTTCTATCAACATATTTTGCTACTAATCATTTTTGCACTAAGTTATTGAAATTTTTATAGGGAGTTCCACCCCTTCGCCGCCAATTGTAGTTGAAGTAGATGATGATTCTCCTTCAAGCAAAAAAAGACATTGGACCTCTCCTGTGTGGAAGCATTACAACATAAAAGAGGGCAAGCACTTCTCCGATGGCAAAGATCGTGCTTGTTATAAGTATTGTAATGGAGGACCCATCGATGCAGATTCTAACAATGGTACGTCCAACTTTAGGCGTCATACTGAAAGTTGTAGTGCTCGTTGTAGTACTGATGTGGGTCAAATGATGATGGCTAAAGATGGAAAATTAGCTAGAAAGTTTAATCGATTTGAGTATAAAGAATTGGTTGCACAATCCATAATTAGACATGGGTACACTTATACATTTGCTGAGCATGATGGAACCCGAACAATTCATGTTTATTTGAATGAGGATTGTGTTCCAATATCTAGGAATACGGCTAGAAGTCATTGTTTGAAGATCCACAAACGTGAAAAGCAAAGACTTATGGGATCATTGAGCCAACTCAAGAGTAGGATTTGTGTGACTTCTGACATGTGGACTTCTTGCGTGGGTCATGGTTTTCTCTCCTTAATAGCTCATTACATTGATGCTAATTGGAATTTGCATTCTAAGATTCTAAATTTTATTCACATGCCCCCTCCTCATAATGCAATTGCCTTGCATGATAAAATCCATGATCTTTTAAAGGAGTGGAAAATTCATAAGAAAATCTTCACGATCACATTGGATAATGCTAGAGCAAATGATAATATGCAAGACATGTTACGTGATACTCTTAATGTGCATGCTCGATTGCCTTGTGGTGGTGAGTTTTTTCACGTTCAATGTGGAGCACATGTGTTAAATTTGATTGTCAATGAAGGCTTGAAATTGATTGATGTGGGGATAAGTAAGGTGAAGGATTTAGTGAAATATGTGACCGGTTCTGAAGGTAGGAAATTGAAATTTGAGGAAATCGCTTAGGGTCTTGGAATTGATTGTGCTCGGGGTTTATGGTTGGATTGTCCAACTAGGTGGAACTCCACCTATAAGATGCTAGATAGAGCATTTCCTTATTGAGCTGCCTTTGTAAGTATGAGGTGGATGGAGATGTCTACTTCTAGCTTTCCTGATCTTCCCACAGAAGACGAGTGGTCTAGAATTGAGAAAATTTGTGATCTCCTTCAACCATTTGATGAGATAACCACTGTCATATCTGGTACAAAGTATCCTACGGGAAACTTGTACCTCAAAAATATTTGGAAGATTGAAAGCCTCTTAGCATCATGGAGTTTTTGTGAGGATGTTGTTCTTAAGAGCATGGCAACAAAGATGAGGGGAAAATTTAAGGACTATTGGGAAAATTATAGTATGATTCTCTCCTTCGCTGCCATTTTGGATCCTCGTTACAAGTTTTAATTTATCATATATTGTTTTCAAACACTTGATGTTGAAACTGCTGAATTGAAGTCCAAGATTGTGAAAGATTAGTTGTACAAGCTCTTTGGGGAGTATGTGAAAGAAAAACCCCAAGCAAATGAGAGTGGTGCAAGAAGAGGAAAGGATGACCTAGCAGTAAGTTTCATAATTTGATTTCTATTTTGTACTTGTACATTATAAGAGAAATTATCTTATTTATTTGTACCTAAGAATATACTTTCATCTCATGCAGGGCTTTGCAAATTTTGATAATGTTGGAGTATCCAATTGCAGAACTTCAGAATTGGATAAGTACTTGGATGAGTATAGATTAGATCATACCATCGACTTAGACATTTTAAGTTGGTGGAAAATGAACAAAAATCGGTTTCCTTCTTTATGCAACATGGCAAGAGACATCTTGAGTATCCCTATTACTACAGTGGCTTCTGAGTCATGCTTTAGTATGGGAGGTAGAATCATAACAAAGTGGAGAGCTTCTCTTAAACCCGAGAATGCGGAAGCCTTGGTTACCACTTGTAGCCGGTTGTTTGGATATAAGATCGATGGGGGTAAGTTCTACAAACACAAATATTTTTCTTTTTGTATTTTATATACTAATATACAAACTAATAAATACATTAATTTCACTTGTAAATATTTGGTGATGTAGATGAGGATGATCAAGAGCTCAATGGTGTTAGTGCTCACTTTTCTAAAGAAAAGTTTGAATGTTGATGAAGAAGAAGGAGAAGATGAAGAGGAAGAAGAAGAAGTGGATTTGGAATTAGGAGACCAAACCGAAAGTGTCGATTCTAACATTAATTAGTTTATTAATGTTAGGTGTTTGATATTGAATTATGCTTTGGGTGTCTTTGTTATAACTTGGTTGTTTATGACTTATGAGTTATGACTTTGTGCTTTGTGACTTGTTGTAAACTTGTAATGGTGGTCACTCTTCTATCATGTAGTGACTTTGTGCTTTGTTTCTTTTTGTAATGGTGACCGGGTTGTTTTACTTGTTTATGACCTAAGACTTTGCTTCATCATAAATCATGACCTTGAATCCTTGATTATGTTCAAAGAATGAAAAGTAAGTAGCTTATTTATACCTTGTTTAATGTTTATAATAGGTATTTCATATTCCATATAAGGAGCAAGTGCATTTCAAAAACATAATTAATTTTTAATTGGTGGACTCACAAATGAATAAATATATTTTTTCTTTCTTCATTTTTATCAATTTTAAGTCTAGAAATATTCATTTGTTTGTTGTGATGAAATATCAAAGATTTATTTGATATGTATTCAAGTAATTTGAGCTTTTATAGCCGATATTAGTCGCCCAAAAATAGTAAAATAAATGGCGATCACCCGAAATCCGTAAAACCGAAATACACCCGACCCGTATTCTACCCGAACCCGAAATACGCCCGACCCGTATTTACCCGAAACCGAAATACACCCAACCCGTATTCTACCCGCCCGCCTGAATTGACAGGTCTAATTATATGGGTTAGAGTAGTGTCATCGAGTATTGCATCTCCTTGTCTTTAATTTGTTGAGGTTCAGAGATCTATTGACTATTGTCTATGTCACCCTTCTGTTTATTTGCAAAAGAAAAGAGGGAAAATAAATGATAATTGCAACCTCTAATCATGTGAATCCTTGACATAACAAAACTAGTCGCGTGCCTTTCTCCTTTAGACCTTCCTTTGATGATGTCTTACCTTGGCTTCATATGAACAGTCTACCACTTTGCCCCCTACGTTTGTGTCAAATTGATTCATCTTTTTTTAAAACCTTTTGTTTTAGGTTTGTCACTGCACAAACTCGTTGCTAAGTAACTATCTTTATGTCCAAAATTTGATTGATCACTTGATGGTGATGATAACTATAAACCACCAGAAATTTCGATAATTATGAATATTTGTTCGCTCGATGTGGACCAACCTAGAGGGCTTAAGAAGGTTAGATTCTATAGATAATTTAAGGATGTAATTTTAAGGAATAGTTTAAGTCAATCCAAGTAAAAACAATATTTATTTTTGATTCTTTGCACCCACAAGTTTCAAGAAATTCAAATAAAAAATTGTTATTATTTTGTGCAAGTAAAGTTTTTTAGCAAAATTCCCCCCCAGCCGTGCTATATAGAAAAAAAAAATTTATTTTCTCTCACTTTCTCTTTCCTTTTCATCTTCCTTCTCCAATCCTCCCTCCTTCTGTTAAACACTAACCCTAGATGGTTTCCCCACCACCTTTAATCAACTCACACACCTCACATTTTGTCTCTCTCTCTCTTACGTTATCTCTGTCCCTCAAGCATCTCCTCTCTCTCTCCATTGAGTTCACTCGTCCTCACGTTTTTCTTTCTCTCCTATGCTCTCTCTCTCTCTCCTAGCAGCCACTGTGTTGCCACTACCATCGACGCTCCCCCCTCCTCCCGCCGCCACCACATGCATCAACCACCCAGCTGCCGAGCCACCCCATCTTCCCTCCCCTTGGTTGAGTATGGTCAGGGTTTACGAAAACCCTAATCCAAGTTTTCCTTTCTTTTAATTTATTTTTCATGAATCTTCATTGAGATTAATGAATTTGAGTTTTTATTATTAAATCTCATATGTTTTTCTTAATTTTCAGATTTAAATTGCTTGAGTTGAAGAACTAAAATATTCTAAGCCTCCTCCGTTTTCCTTAAACTCTTTCAAGTTGAAATTTTGATCTTTAATCCTTATAATTATCTAGCTTGGATTGGATTACAGGGATAACATTAGCAGTTGGATGAAGAAGATATTGTCTAATTGTATTGTGAAAGTTTTGGGTAATGGGTGATAATATTTGGGACAAAGCCTTATGAAATTATTACCTCTGTTATAGTCAGAATGTAAGGTGACTTTAAAAAACCATGAATTAATATTGGCTTGTTGAAACTGTAACACCCCTAGTGTGGCTTAAAAAAAATCGAAGTGGCTACTTATACCACCAAAGATGCACCTTTATTTTCAGAAAGCCCACTCTTAAGAACTTCACAGTTAAGCATACTTACTGGGGAGCAATCTTGGGATGAGTGACATCCTGGAAAGTTTCTCAGGCAGCGTGTGAGCGAGGATAAAGCACACCGGAAAGACTTGTGATGATTTGTGGGGCCAGTACATGATCTTTGAAGTAGTTTTTGGTAACTTTCCCGGTTTGGGAGGAGGTCGGGGTGTTACAGAGGGTATTAGAGCCGACCCGCAATAGTCAGTTGTACCAGTGGATGGAGAGCCCATAGGCAGTCATCTAACTGGGCAAAGATATTAGGTGTGGACCGTCAATTAAGAGAATTCGTAAGTCGGTCAGTTGGTGAGGCACAACGAGAACGTTGCGCTCTTCATATATTGCAACACCCTGAGTGTGGCTTAAAAAGATCGAAGTGACTATTTATATCACCAAATGTGCACCTTTCTTTTCAAGAAGCCCACTCTTAAGAACTCCACGGCTAAGCATGCTTATAGAGGAGCAATCTTTGGATAGGTGACCTCATGGAAAGTTTCTCAGGCAACGTGTAAGCGAGTACGAAGTACGCCGGAAAGACTTGTGGTGATTTGTAGTGCCAGTTCACAATTCTTGAAGCAGTTTCTGGTAACTTTCTCAGCCCAGGAAGAGGCCGGGGCATTATAGAAACATTGTGAGCTTTATAGGTTTATATAACTAGAAGTATTATGTATCTAGAATTCTGAATCTTGTTGATTGGAATTAAACACAGAAAATTATGTTGGAAATTCAGAGACTGTGTAAATCTAGACTATACTAGGATAGTTTGGAAACTTAGCTAAATTTGAATTTGGTTCTCTTAAAATGAAAGTTATAGTAGACAAGCTAAGATTTCCAAAATGGCCTTAGTGTCCAGAATCTGACATCTAGATCATGAGTTATGACTTCTGGAAATTGGATCTAAATTCTGTCTGTAATCTAGACGATTCTTGTAAAGGTTTAATTAAAGAGATAAAATTCAAAAAATTCATAAAATTATTTTGGGAAGTCTAACCTATTAATTGGGTGTAGAAATAGGTTTCTAAGTGATTTATGGGCCATAGTTCATTCAGTTCAATTTTGGGCTGAGTGTAAATATTAATGAAACTACTTTTGGAAATTGGGTAGGCCCAAGTTAGAAACTCGAGCTCAATCTCAGGCACCGCATTCTCGTAAGGTACGATCAAGACCTAACTTCCTTAAATGTCCCTTTAAAATGTGCTTTATGTGGGTTATCTCTTACGTTGATTTGAATTAATGTTCAGGGACCTTGTTGAACAAATTGATGTGTTGATGAGACTTTAATGTTATTGTAAAAGCTTAACATGGAATCTTGCAATGTTTTGAATGTACCTTTAAATGATTTTGGGCCTCTATTAGGTCGGGATAGACTGTTTGAAAGTTTGGACAATTGACCTACTCTTAAATGTTAATAATCCATCTGAATGAATTAGGTGAGATGAGGGAGGTTTGCTCCCGAATATAAGATGGCCTTATGGCTTTCCCTGGGTAATTGCATGCATGATTAGTGGTCATATGTTATCTGGTTGATGGGTTTGGGCCAGGCTATCCATAACTACCCAACTGATAGTACCCCATGAATTGGATAAGCAGCTGCACTCAAACCAGCTGCAGGGCATGAGACATAGTCAGGTTGCTTGCCCTTTATCTGCTAAGCTGAACTAAGGATACTTGAATTACCTTTATCTCCTAACAGAAAATAAGATAGTTATGCCTCGTTAGGTAGTCCGCCGCCACATGGGGTTAAACACTAGTAATGAAATAAAATTTAAATTTTGGGGCATTACAAAGTGGTATCAGAGCACATGTTTACTGATATGAAGACTTGTTCGAGAATGTAGTAATCCAAAATAAAAAGATTAAAATTTATAGACTTAGGAACTGCATGGAACATGAGTGTAGGACAGGAAATGGGATGCATACATCTACTTAAATGTATTAGTGTACAAGTCTTACTTGTAATTATTTGTATATAGGCTAAATGGTACACAACAATGCCCTTGCATGGGGGTCGTTGTCTCCAAAAAAGAATAACCGAGAAATCTGGGATCGACATGGTTGAACATGTCCATCAAGTGGAGGTGGTTATAGATAGGTATCTAGATGATGCGCCTAATAGTTGCTTAAGACTTGGAGAAAACCAGGCACTTTTCTTGCTTTTGACCCTAACCTAAATTGGCACTGTCAAGGTAATGTCCTACCCTAAGGTTCGAGTGTTTCGTGATTGTAGGGGGTGTTCTTGGTGTGACTGACAACCTATTGGTATGAATTTAGTAGAGTTAGTTAATCATCTACTTAAGGTGGGCTCATATGACCAACCTTTACACCTATAACCCAGGAGGAGGCCCCACCCTCCCTTGATGAGGAAGACACTGAGAGTTCCACCCCTAAGGAATCTAAACAGGCTAGGGAGGAGGAGGAACCTAGGGAGGATAAGGAACCTAGGGAGGATGAGGAACCCATGGAGGATGATGACCCCAAGGAGGAGCCCATAGAGGATGAGGACCATGAGGAGGAACTCATGGAGGATGAGGACCCTAAAGAGGAACCCATTGAGGATCAAGACCCTAAGGAGGAATATAGGGAGAATGAAGACCTTTAGGGACTAGTGGAAGATGAAGACACTATGGAAGAGCTAGTGAAAGATGAAGATCCTGAAGAAGTAGACCTAGATAAGGAACTAGAGGGAAAGGAGAGGGAGGACCCGAGCTTGAATCGACACTTAAAACTAAGTCTGAATCTGAACCAGAAGCTACTTATTAGAAGCAGGGAAGGTGTGGTGGGATGTGTCGGGGGACATGTTCGTTTGATGCTCCTAGGTAGTAGATGCTAAATAGTGCTTAAAGCCAATAATGTTAGATTCCAGGGATCACATTTTTTTTTCCCCTTTGTTAGTAGGGGTTACAACTAAGAAATTTATCAAATTGCTTATGTTATGGGAATAGTGGTGTGAAAAATAATTATCTGTGACGCCCCCAAATTACTAATTACTTAATTTATAGATAACCGCAACAGAAGACTTAATGACGGAAGGCGCTATCGCCGTCCTGATAAGGACAAGGCTCACTGAAATCATTCAATCTTGCAACTCATGTTCACAATCATAATATCTATTAAATTGAAACACTCCAAGTCCAAAGTCCATAATAGTTCAACTTCAGTATAGTCGACTAAATCGTACTATGCGCTAACTAGCACTCCACACTACATAAGTATATTGAATATAGATCCAACTTGACCTTGAGGTCAATCCCAACATTCATGCTATTCTAAATCCACGGTGAGCATCTGATGACTTCCAAAAGGGCTTGCTAAATGGAGAAACATGTGATACTTCATCGCCAAAAATGGAAAACATTAAGACAATTCAAAATGTGAGCTAAAACTCAGTACATGTATTCCTGTATTGTAAAATGAGCGTAGAAACACTGTTGATGGGTACCCGCCATTGCAATTCATTTAGTTCGCAATAGCAATGGAAATATAAGTAACATAAAACTGAATTGCTCATTTTTATCTGTAAGTGAACCCCTTGATAGATATGACGATCCATTAATAGGTGCACACCTGCCAGGTCAATCGGAAACCCTGGCCTGACATCGCGACCTATAACTGACTGAAGGGCCGTTGCCCTACCGCTGACGGGGTCACTAATTATGTGGTAAATCTCTGATTTAACTGATTCATTGGTATACTTACCAATGATATTATAACTTGATAAAATGGTGCTGAATCTTAAAGATACAGGTAATGAACGTACCTTGTGTCTTTAAAATGTATTCGGACTTGATAAATATGTTCCGAATTGATAAAACTTATGCATAACAGGGAACGATAAATTAGGTCCCGACTCTATTTCATAAATGTAATTATAGATATGTGTAGTTAGTAAATGATACTAACAGAACTTATAAATTTGATAGAAATTCAGAAAGTAACTCACGTAACTTGAAAGATAGGTTATGCTAAGATAATCCCAAAACTAGATAATTGAAAGTAGTTAATCTAATATAGAGTTAAATGAAAGTAAAATAAACCACAATAAGATAGATGAGATTAAAAAGAAAAAGGCCTTGATGGTTATAAATGGATTGGCAATAAGAGTAAATTATTCTTGGTAATAGGCCTTCATGATGGTTATAATGAAAGATTGATTTGTTTTTTGACACTTCTGAAATGAACTGATAATGCGGATTTAAGGTGAAGAGAGATGTATCTTGGTTCAAAATGATATATATAATACTAACTTGATCCGATAAACACTGTTTTCTGAATCATTACTCGCCCCACTTCTCATATTTCATTCATAAGCCCAATAAACGTAGCTTTCCATCCCAAATGAGTCATTGAAAATTGTAGAAGCTATTAAAACTCATTAACTTAGTATTTTCCTTTGTAAAGTCCATAACCCATAAATATACTCTCACAATACATACTTGTCTTCCTTTCTCTCTATAATTGAGCTAAATGCCTATCAAACTCTATAAACATTTATTTCCCCCCTTAAATGACCTTACTTGGCCCAAAATATACAAAATGAGTGCATGATCAATCTCACTTAATCTTTATTATTGCTCTTTACACAATTACTCAAAATGCTTTCAAAAATCACAAAACTCAAAATATTCAATCAAAATTCATAAAATCTTTTAGAAATTCGAAAATAATATGGACAATCTATAATAAAACGTTTAGAATTTTCCTCCAAGTATACACTGCATAGAAATTGCAATAACAGCCTAATTTACATCAAAGCAGGTCAGTCCGCTTCAAAAATTCATAACTTTCACCCTTAACCTCAAATGGAGACCTAAAACCCCAATATGGAAAGATTAAAAAGTACCGAAAAACTTTCATTTGCAACACAAAACATGGTTATCACAATAGGGTTTCCAAAATGGGGCTAGAACATACGTATGTTAGTTTTAGTTGAACCTGCGCAGTTCTAGCAAAATAGCCATAACGTTTTCCACGAAAGTCGAATTAAGTCTATTCAAAAGGTATTTGAAAGATAACTCATTAATCTATCTGCCCACTAAAAATCATAAGTTTTTAGCTCGGCTGATCATTACCAGTTCATTGGCAAATTATCCCCTGTTTTCTGTTAGTTCATAGCCACACTATCACTACTTTCCCCTTTTTTTTCACATAAATCCTCATCTAAAATCACTCCTTAAAATCATGTAACAAAGTTTTGGTCATTCCCATCACCATACTAAGCTATAATACTGAATTTCACTTCATAATCATATACATCAAAGATTCATTTCTCAATCAAATATACACAAATAACATGCTTGCCATTAAAGGAGAGCTAGACCTTGCAATATCATTAGAACCCTAGTTTATGGCCAACCTGAACTCAAAACCCCATCATAATCATCAATATGACTAAAGATAATAAAATTATATGCAAAACAATCTAAATTCATCGCTTAACTTAAGCTAACAAGATCATGGCAAACCCCCTAAACTCTAGCATGCTTCAAGCTCAATCTACAATTAAAAACATCAAAATAACTCTTGTTTCCTTCCAAAAAACATGATCAAAACCCAAATGATAAAAACAAAAATTAAAATGAAAAGAATCCAAGCTGAGATCACTTACTTGGAGCTTAAAAAGAGAGAGATGGGGGTGATGTTTGGTGGTTTTGAGGATTGAGGTTGGTGGCTAGTGGTACTATGGTGTTCGGAGGCAGCCAGGGGATGGCAGCAACCTGGCCGGAAACCACCATAATGTAGCAGCATCTGGGGGGTGGCTGAATAGAGAGAAAAAGAGGAGAGAAGATGAGTGTGTGTGCGCTTTACTTGGTTAGAAATGAATCAATATAACTTGGCTAGTATTTAACCTCCCATAAAGGAGCTTTTTAGCTAACCATGGTTAAGTCTAAGGTTAGATTTAAATCATGGTTAACAATGCAAGCTTTTTGGGCTATGATTGGCTTATACAGTTTGGGCCCGGGAAGGAAGGTAAACCGTATGCGATTGAATTTTCATAGCTCGAAATTGAATTTTTGCGAGGTTATTAAAAAAAAAATTTCTTAAACCATAATTATCGAGGCCTACTATCGATTCACTGGATATTTAATCAATCAACGAAACTTGAATTAACAATCAATGAAACTTGGATTGCAAAATGGGACCCAAGTAAAATATCCCCCAACCGGGATGATTAAATACGATAAATGAAAGCGAAAAATTTAAATGACATAAGGTAATGAGATAAATATATAAATTGAGTGTAATTGAATTAATAAACGTGATTTAGTTAAACAAATAACCATGAGTGATTAAATCAATAAATATGATAAATTAAATGAATAAGCATGATTAATTAAATAAATAAATATGATTTAAATAAATAAATAAGGGTTAGGGTTGGGTTATCACAGCCTTTTCCTCTTGAAGAGTTTTGTCCTCGAAACTTATGATTTTGATCATGTATGCAATGCCACCTCAAGTATGGATGGTTGGTTTTCACTGCTTCTCTCCAAAAAGGTATGATTAGCCCAAAGTGCATAAATCCTGCGACCGAGTATCTAGATCCTCAGTGACTTCACTGGCTCGATTACTTTGGTTCAAAATTGATATTCTCTTCAAAAGAAAAACTTGTTACTGTAAAGGAGGTACTCTACTCTACTGGTTTTTGTCTTGACCACTAATAAGTATGGAAACCATTGTATTTTCTAATAAGTGCTATGATACTGACTCATAAAGTCCAACGTAATGAGGACCCAATTATCTCTGATATCTAGTCTCTTGACACCCGTGATTAGAGAAACCCTTTGGAAGACTTTGCATCTCATTTGAACTTTGATCGTCTCCTTCTTTGGTCAAAAGGACCATATGACTCTTGTGTAGTCCTTGTGTCACCTTAGCATGTACTTGAACTGTCGCATTATTCTCAATACTTCTCACAGCTTACTCTAACATCGCTAGACATTATTTGAGATTACGCCCTTGTCAAAATATCCTCATCTGATGTTGTTAATGCACCACATGATCTTCTCTGATTAGACTAGTCTAAGATCTGCTTTAAGTCCGAATTAGACGTTAGAATAAACATGGTCAGGGATGAAAATGATGGAATTGGTAGTCAAGTGAGTCATTAGGAGCAAAAGAAATAAACAATGAGACTAGAAAAGATTTATAAAGGAGGGATTAACATGGGGTGGTTAGAATGAAGATAACCATAGGTGTATTTGGAATTCTGAAATATAATGCCATAAGAATTGTGATTCATAAGTAGGGATCATAAAGGGTCCAATAAATAATCAACCAAGGAGAAAGATGGCCTGGTTATAATCGAGTTTAACTGATGAATTGATAACAAGATGATAAGCGACCGAGCTTCAATGAGGTGACTTTGTGGCTACAAGCAATGTGCAATAAATAGATAGATAGATTGGATAAGCAAGGTGCAATAGATGGATAAATAGATTGGATAAGCAAAGTGTAATGGATAGATAAATGGATTGGATGAGCAAAGTGCCAATGGATAGATAAATAAATTGCGCAAGTTACAATAAGAGCATGCCTTTGCTCATATGAAGCCAATTTGAGTACAGCAATAAGATTAAATAGAGAATGCAGAAGTTTATTCATCAGAATGTAAGATATATGTATGGGAGTTGAAGTTCAAAATAAAGAGAGTAAGGAGATTATGACAATCGCAATCACCCACACCAATGAGAGTTGAATTACGTTATGAATTCAGAACAAGTTATATGAGCTTATCATTATGAATTAATGAGAGATGTAAGGTAGATGTGCGAATCGGCTCTCAATGAAATGAACTACAACTCATGATCATGCAACAAAGATGATGAAGGTCGAGAGCGCTGAAATGTTGACAACCATATAAGATCGAACAAAAATGTATTTTACATTTAATAATGGGTTTGCAAAGACATGGAAGATCACACTAATAGGAAATATTGGGTTAAAATGCAAGGGAGATTAAACAATATCTGGTAGTATCAAGTTTTGAAGACGAGACAAGTAAACAATTTCAAGAATTACTATAAAAGGGCATTCTTGTAAGAAATAAACTATGGTTGCATGGTGTGATATCCGGACCTCAAATCATTCATGGAAAAGACTTTTATTATTGGCAGTTAATCCCATAAATCATTTATTCAATGTATAGGGCAATTGTTTTTGATATTGATCTTGTTCAACTCTCGGTACGCAGTACACAACCATAAGGTTCTGCCTTCCTTCTTCACACATATAAAACTAGGATTTGCCATAGTGACACACTTGATCAAATAACTCCCCTTTGTAACAGCTCATCTTAATAAATCTTTAGTTCATTGAACTTTGTTGGGGGTCTTATGATAGGCGCCCTGAAAATGAATTGAGCACCTAGAACTTGGTTGATTTGAAAATCAATGTATCTTAGGGGAAAGCAGTCCTGAAAGTCCTCAGATGAAACATTTCTAAATTCACAAATTATAATTATGGATATGTTTATACCGAGTATGGTTGGCATATCACTAATATTCAATGCATTACTGACACGATAACTCACTTACTTGCACCGTGTAATTAAGGCGGAAATAGGATTTTTCTTCCCTTGGTCCATAAAAACACACGTCTAGTCTTTCCTCATTCCTCAAACTAACCTTAAGATCTTTACAAGCACTACAACAAATGGACACTTATGCTACAGTAGGATTTGTGGTATAAATTTCAAATTCTCGTGGCAATGCCATTTTGCCATAGGATTTTTTTTTTTAATGAGTCTCGTAGCACAAGTGATTGTGGCAAGATTATTGCCATAATAAATTAGCTATCGTGGCCATAGGAAAAATTGTAGCCATAGGCATGCCCATGGCGAAGTCCTTTTGTGAGCCACGGGAAGTCCATGGCAAATCTACTTCTAGCCACTAGAGTACCCGTGGCAACATATTCTTTTAGCCATAGGAGCTCCCATGGCACAGTAACTTTTGGCTATGAGAACACCCATGGCAAGTCATTCTTTCAGCTACGTGAACACTCATGGCATGTGCAATTCTTGCCACAAGTTCAATTGTGGCGAGCTATTAATTCATTCATAAGAACACTGTGGCAAGTACACTCCTAGCCACAAAAGTGCCTATGGCAAGTCAACTATTAGCCATGAGTGTAATGGTAGGAAGCTAGTCCTTTTACCCAAAGATTACTTGTGGAAAGTGACCATTATAAAGGTCGTTACATAATACTAACAGACATTCATCGATGGCAGCTTGTTCTTTAGCTCATGGTATGATCACAACCAAAGAGGGGGAAAAAAAAAAAAAATAGAGAAAGACCATTTAGCAAAACAACTATTTGTTGCTAATAGCTTAATGAGCATCAATAGAACAATTGGCATATGATAACCTATTATGCTATAACTAACAAAATATATGCCATATACAAGTTTCGTTACATAATATCAAAAGACATTCATCAATATGTTTAAGTATTCAAAATCACCCCTAAAGTAGTACGTATTTATAATGTCATTACTTAATCTAAATTACTTTTCATAAATCACCATGAGTAGATGATCTGAGAAACTCTTCCAGCATGTTCTTCATCTTTTTTTCCCATATCTTATTGTTCACTTCATCTTGGCGTCCACCTCTTATCTTGTTGTCTCTGCTTCTTTCCTAGCTTCTTCTGCTTCTTTCTTTGCTTGTTCTGCTTCTAATTTAGCATGCTCTGCTTCTTTTCTAGCTTCTTCTACATCTTTCTTAGCTTCCATAACAGTTTCATCAGCTCTTTTTTTGAGTTCTATAACATCTTGAGTAAGATCCAAGCGTGAAGGCTTAACTGCAAAATAATCAGTAATGCTCTTACCCCTACCATATGCACTCAAACACCCATGTGTGTCCTTACCAAGAACCTCTTGGAATATTTGTTCATTAGTTTTGTCATTAAGGCCTTGTTCTCTTTAATTTTTCAGTTTCTCCATTGCAACCTACGTTTGACATCATAGCACATTAAATATATATAACATAGGCATTTGAAGTGAATCATGAAGACTAATGCGGTCATATTAATGTATACATACTTACCTTTGCATGCATGTTGTTTGCAAGGTTTTTAGCATTGACAGGTTCATCAGATGTCCTTGTACGAGATTTAAGCATCAAATTAAGTCTAGAACATTCCCTCCCATACTTCTCTTTCTATAATCATTAAATAAAAAATATAATGTTATTTAATAGAATTAAAAAAAACTTGAAAGTGCTTAAGGATTACATGCACGAAAAAGCTTGAAAGTGCTTATAAAATCATATCTTAGACGAGCATAGCTTTGGGTGCCATTGTAATGAGGCATCTGTTGACGTGCTCTACTCTGTCGGCTTTTCTCACTTTTTGCCTATCAAAGTTAGTACACGCATAAGCAATGATAATTTTAATTCATAGGTAATTCTCATAGATAACGTTTTACCTAAAACTGTGGAGAACTCCATAAGTTAACCAAGTACTTCCAATCTGCATCCAACATATATGCAGGCCTAATCTTCATCCGATCAACTTTTATTTTCAGCTTTGGATTGTTAAAGTACTTATGTTTCAACTTATATCTATAAGTTAACCAAGTACTTCCAATCTGCATCCAACATATATGCAGGCCTAATCTTCATCCGATCAACTTTTATTTTCAGCTTTGGATTGTTAAAGTACTTATGTTTCAACTTATGTCTGCTATCCCTAAAAAGAGCCCTTGCATGTCTAAGGATAGCTTCTTTCCTTAACTCTGGGCTATCGAAGGAGAAAACCTCCTAAACGTTTGTAATATATATTATGAATGAGAAAAGCTATAAGGCATAGTTAGTCTAAGGGCAAAGTGAAATAATCATGTTAATTCATTTACCTGCACACAACTCCACAAATGTTCTAACGCCTCAGGCTTGATTTTGTCCTAACCAGTTACCTGTACAGGGATTACTATTCGATTTCTAACTTGATTGCCCAAAAAGAAAGAAAAGTTTGATCCATTGGCACCCACAGGAATACCATCATTATCAAACTCCACTATTAACTTTTCACCTAGAGGTAACATAGTTAACTTTCTACAATAGACAATGCCTCTTGTTTTCTTCACTGTACCTAATTATAATCAAACATCATCAAAAGATAAGATCACTAGTTGATTTGCATGAATTGAAGCAGCAAAACTCCCAAAATTTTTTAAAAAAACCATCATCAGTATGAATTGATTTGCATGAATTAACTCTGCATCCCAGTTACATGTGCTAAAGCCTTAGGTGAAATAAGAAGGAACAGAAGGACACCCACCCCCTGTGTACCCAAACCAAAAATACAACGACCCCCTTTTACGCAGGAATTAACTCTTTCCTTGTCTTATGACGACTATTGTTGCACCATTTTCAAGGACAGGGGACCTTATATTCTTCTCCATCAGTGCTAGTAGGTATATTAGAGAAAGCAAAATCGAGAAACTCCCTCACTCCATCTATGTATATGTCACTTCGTCTATTACCACACGTCATCTATTCTACTCTCTTCTTGACTTGTTCTGAATTATCTACCATTTGTTTTATAATAAGGTAAAAGTAATCTACAACATAACATTTAAAATAAGGATAAAATATTAGGATTTTTAGAATGGAAAAACTAAAACAGCAACATACAATCAGCATGCAGTAGTACCTAATAATGCATAGAAAGGTAAATGAACAACTAGCAAAGCAACAAGCAAGTAACATTTAAACTGACAAAGAAAATTACAAGAGAATAGGCAAGCACCAAAACCAAACTAAAATTACAAGAGAACAGGCAAGCACCAAAATAAAACTAATAACAAAATCTAATTACATCCTATTTCTAATTACGTTAAGTCAAAATTGACTTCAACATTAATAACATAGTCTATGTATTCCAACATACATATTAATAAGGGATAAAGTTTAATACTAATAAGCAAACATATCAAGGAAACGTAAGACTATATGTATTCCATAAAGAGTTAATTATCTCATAAATTGTACCTAAGAAGGTTAGAATGCACTGTCGCAGATGAGAAAGACACCACTAAACCCAATTAGGTAGCTAGAATATCTCCTCCTATAAAACGGGGTAAAAAGAAGACTAACTGATGCATCCAACTTCAATACCAAAACAACAGTGTCAATAAGAACCACACATAAGAATTTCTCAAAAGGGAAAATATGTGCTCTTCACAGGAGAACTCAAATGACTAGATTTTGTAAGAAAAACCTGATGCAACAGCCAGCTTTGGCAATACCCAACTTGGGCAATATCATAACAGCCATGACTAGATTATCTAACAGAGCCATGTTCATAGATATCCAATCAAATAATCTGATGTATTTACTTCTCAATATTTATTGCAATTATCCAACAAAAAGGAAAAAAAAACTAATTCTTTCAACTATCCTACTACTAATAACTGTTGTAGTTGGGTATGCACACAATTGCCAGTGCCTCTCAATTGTATTCATATATAGCACAAACAGTTCACATAAATATACAAAAATTCTCACAGCAACCTAAATCAATTGGTGTACAGGAATTAGCTTAAACTTAAGAAAACTAGTGTTGAGTGGGATAAAACTCACAAAAGGCCCTTCTGTCATGTGACATTGATCTCACCAATCATAATTATATACTCAGATTTGTAGCAAAGTAAACCACAAGAAAGTTCACGTCATATATCTTCAATTTTGGTTCAGCAAAACACGAGATCAAAGACACTTATAATAAAGTAAGCACTAGGGGGCAGGGGTTGAATATCTAACACAAGCATTAGTTAGAAATTAAAGCTCTATAACATTAATAGTGATGCTCTACAACATCAGTTAGAAGTCACCTGAAGAAATGTTACTTTTATGACATCAACTTAGTCTAAAAATCTCATAAGAAAAACATATGTTATCCCTGCATATATAGTCCAAATAATTAATGAAACAGATGTGGCAAATTCATGATCATGTACACCAGGCATTAACACTAAAGAGTTTTCTTAGCTTAAGTTGCAAAGGCATTTACAGGTGTCCTTCATCACAATTTGTAAAGCATGATAAAATTGAACCACCTCAATAATTTCACAGGCTCAACGTAGGAAATAGCATCTCAGTTGAAGAAACAGTATCTTGACCCAAACCCAAACTATCATCTCAGTTGAATAAATAGTATCTAGACCCAAAACCCATGAACTTCCATGCTGATAAACCCCTAAAAAGGATGATATTAGCAAATAGCAATGCAAGAAATTCATGAATGAAACATCAACTTACCTCAATCAGGTGCTCTTGAGAAGAAGTTGTAGATGGCCGAGATGAGAGAGAGCAATTATATATCACTTCCAAATCCTCAATTGCCACCACGAGTAATTTCTGGATGTTAACCTAATTATATGCCGCTTCCAACTTTGTACCTGCACGCTCAAATTTAGAAGGTTTTGTATCCTTTTTAAAAAAAGCAATAAAATTGAAAAATTATTCATTATTTTTTCCTTTTATTTAAGAAATTTTATTTTCTTTCATTTTTTGTGGAACACAAGCTGTAGTTTTAAAATTTTAGCTACCGACATACCTCTAAGTTATATTTCTGCACCATTCTGTTCTTTGGCAAGGCATTGTCGATGTACTTTTCCGATTGGACGGTGGTTGCTTTCCTAGCGGGATTGCTTTGCTAACGGGGTTGGGGACGGTGGAGATGTGGATGTAGTTTTCCGATTGGACCTCCATGCCTACTGCAGAGACATTCAAATTAATTTTAGCTTGAATCTTCAATTTGGCCAAGCAATCGAGTAGACAGAATGAACGGCTTGCATTGTTGGGGATTTGTAGCATTTTTCAAACATATAAGAGTGAAACCAGGAGAAGACATGGGTGAATCGCTGCAGCTTGTCACTTTGTCTCTCAAGAGGAAAGAGATTGAGATGCCCAGAAAGAGAGATATGACAGATCGAGATGCCCAACAAGAGAGAGATGAGAGATCGAGATGCCCAGCAAGGGAGATGACAGCAAGAGAGAGATGACACCCAGAACGAAGGAGAGACATGAACCACTCTATGCTTTGCGTCAAAGAGAACGAGAACATAAAAGAAATCCCAGACATTTTTGGGGATGACTGAACTAGAGGAGAAATGTATAATTAAAACAAATGGGCATGACATATCTAGAGGGGAAATGTACAACTAAAATAAACACATTTTGGACATGTTGTCTTTGGATATTGTACATGTTTTTAATGTCCATTTTATTTATTAGTTCAACCTTCAACTAAATACACATTCTTCAACCACTAATCTAAATAGGAACCTACTATATAAATAGTAATCTGCTACTTATAAACACTATCTGCTATCCAATTAAACAGCTAATGTTATCGAACAAGACCTTATTGATGTAGACCAAAAAAGACTATTAAAATCCTCCTTAAACACTTGTATATTTAAATAAATAGTACAAGTACAGACTTGTAACCAATTCATGGCCGATAATAATAGAATATCATAGAATTTGTGGTTAATTATAAATATATTAGAACAGATATATACTACAATCAATCATAAAATCTAATTCAAATATAATATTAGGGACTTAGCATAAAAAAGCATGATGAGATGTCAAATGATATATATATTGAACATATTAATGAACTTGATGAAATTAATTATCATCCAAAAAAAATTTGATAAAAGTATTCCAATAAACTAAAATAAAGGGAAAAATGTGAAGTAATTACTAACCCCCCCAAGTTAACAAAGATATATTTAGATGATTAAAAACTAAAAATATGTGATGACATTGATATTTGCTATAAATATGGAATGAGATGAAATTATAATTATGTGATAGCTTGGAAAAAGAACAAAACTTATTAGAGGAGGCGTGGAGCATAATCAAACCGGCACATTGATACTTGTCTTTTACATAAATCAAATGTTTAGGCGAATCAAATTATTTTAAAAAAAAGACGATCTACACATGTCCTAAACTATGAACCTAGCTATCCCATGCTTTTTTGATTGCTAATTTGCTACTGATAATACTTGCTCATGGCAAAACTTATTGCCACCCATTATATTTACACGTGGCACAAGTACGTTTTTTCCATGAAAATTCTAATTCGTGGCATACAATTTCCACATATACTATTTACTCATGGCACAAGTAATTTTTCATTGCAGTACGTTCTACTCGTGGCTGATTGTTGCCATAGGTAATATGTATCCATGGCACAAGCAACATTTTGCCACTGAAATTTTTAAATATGGCATACTATTACCACAGGCAGTATTTGTTGGTGGCACAAGTACTTTTTTACCATGAGAATTTTAATTCATGGCATAATTTTTATGTCATCTTTTGGGAAATAATTTTCCCATGGAAAGAATGAAAAATGGCCAGGATTTTATGTTTCCCATGGCATGAAACGTGGGATAAGTGACAATTTGTTGTAGTGAAGTCATCTTCTATAAGTACACAATCAGTTCATCCCCATAATGATAACAAAGTCTGCCAATCAAACTGGATTGAATGTCCAATGAATAGGGTTTCAGCAATACTAAGAGAGGCATATTTATAAAAGATAATACATTCAACTACCTACTGGTCTCAGCAAATTTCAAAGACAGGGGGACAATCTAAAGTGTAAAGAGATGTAATCACACCATGAACTCTTGCAAAGATATTTCTTTATTGGTTAAAAAAGATCGGCATGTAAGCTGAATGAATGAAAGGACGAAGATTCGTAATGAAAGAGGAAAGGCATATAAATGACCCGCATATACAAGACATGCAGTTTACTTATGATGCTTATGATAGTAGAGTAAATGAATGATGCTATGAAGTTGAGAGAGAGTATTAAGTACTGATGGTGAAGAAATCTAACAGATTACCAACGAGGCATTTGAAAAGTCAAGTGGTACCCATATGTGAGTAAATTGATCAAGATGAGGGTTCAACACCACCAGAAGAAAAATTTTATTCATCTGGTGTTTGAAGAGCCAATACGTCAAGATGAAGGAGTCAGTCTTATGACTGAACATGATGACATCCATCAATAACACATTCTGCAGTAAATGAAAGTCTTGCGTAGGCATATAAACTCCGAAACTGCTGGCAGATGAAAATAGCACAAATTGTTGTTTATCATTAATAAGAGAGGCTGTACTAGTAAAGAAAGGATTGCCAAAATAACTTGAGTAACAACATGCAGTCACGGCTGTAGAGTAGTATGCCAACATGATGTTACGGTACTATAGAAACACGAACAACATGGATCCATTTAATTACTAAAAGGGCTCTCAATGACTAGGTCTGAAGCAACTAAAGGCTTTGCAAGCAATAAATGAATACTGCCTAAATAGAAGCAAGGAGTTAAAGCAGGTGACAGCAAAAATATGAACATAGGGATGACTGAACTATAAGTAGAATGGGTTAAATATGCTTAGGAAGAACTACAAGTCACACAGTAATGCATACTGGGGGTCATTATAGGCTTCATTATGGAAGCAGAGAATTAAACGATTATGATTATCAGGGTTTGAATTGCCTATAAGAAAGATTGCTTAGATGTGTTTAAAGGACTCCCCACAGAACACATATGAGATTTTTCATAAACATTCCATTACAAATCAAGAGAGTGTTAGTGGCAAAGAAATGATGCTTCAAAACAATTCAAGGTAACTAGGGCAGAAATAAGTGAATGACAAGAAGTAATGGGAGCATTGCTGATGTAACGTCTTCGTGTCAAGACCAGATAATTCCTATACATGACATCTTAATCTTAGTTGTACCACCCATATAATGCCAAGTAGCACACTATAAGCTACTAATTGTTATCACCATACATAAGCACTCATTGTGATGTTCATCTCATACTGGTTTACCTCAAAGATATTGCCCTACAAGGCATTTCTTCATCTAGAGGTTTACATCTAACTTGACACTATATTAATCCCTTAAGAAGTTGCAAGTGGCATCCCCACATCGGGTTTCAACCATCACTGCACTTAAGATCAAGTATATTAATACACCTCAATAAAAGTCTCAAATCTTAGGGCAAAATGAATAGAGTTCTGCCTAAAAACTGACTAAAATCAGACTTAAAGCCTTACAATAGATACCTGAAATGGAGAAAAACACATCAATAGCTCAACAACCACACGCAGGAGTTCATAACTCAGTGGGTCACACACCCGGAGTGCATGACTGCAAAAATTTAAACAAATAGGGGAAATGAAACATACAATCCAACTCCCAGATAAATGAGAGCATGCCTCACTAACAGGTGATCCAAATGGTTCCACACTTGACTTTGCTGATGCTCGAATCTCAGGATATTACCAAATGATTAAGTTACCCAAATGGAAATGGTCCCTCCATATGTGCCCATGCATATGAACTTATAGTCAATAGCTCATTTAACTGGTCCAACATAAGTCACACACACCTTGATAGCTAACTCATAAACACTTGATAGCTCATAGTGGCCCATAAGACCTTATCTCTGATACCAAATCTGTGACGCCCCAAATTACCAATTGCTTAATTCATAGATAACCGCAACAGAAGACTTAATGATGAAAGGTGCTACCGCCGTCCTGATAAGGGCAAGCCTCACTAGAAACATTCAATCTTGTGACTGATGTTCACAATCACAATATCTATTAAACTGAAACACTCTGAGTCCAAAGTCCACAGTAGTTCAACTTCAGTACAATTGACTAAATCGTAACATGTGCTAACTAGCACTCCACACTGCACAAGTATATTGAATATAGATCCAACTTGACCTTGAGGTCGATCCCAACATTCATGCTATGCTGAATCCACTGTGAGCCCCTGATGACTCCCAAAAGGGCTTGCTAAATGAGAAACATGTGATACTTCATCACCTAAAATAGAAAACATGAAAACAATTCGAAAATGTGAGCTAGAACTCAGTACATGCATTCCTGTATTGTAAAATAAGCGTAGAAACACTGTTGATGAGCACCCGCCTTTGTAGTTCATTTAGTTCGCATTAGCAATGGAAATGTAAGTAACATAAAAATTGAATTGCTCATTATTATCTGTAAGTGAACCCCTTGATAGATATGATGATCCATTAATAGGTGCACACCTGCCAGGTCGATCGGGAACCGTGGCCTGACATCGCGACGTATCACTAATTGAAGGGCCGTTGCCCTACCACTGACTAGGTCACTAATTATGTGGTAAATATCTAATTAAACTGATTAATTGGAGTACTTACCAAATGATATTATAACTTGATAAAATGGTGCTAAATCTTAAGGATACAGGCAATGAACGTACCTTGAGTCTTTAAAGTGGATTCGAAGTTGATAAATATGTTCCAAATTGATAAAACTTATGCATAATGGGGAATGATAAATTAGACTTCGATTCTGTTTCCCAAATGTAATTGTAGATATGTGCAGTCAGCAAATGATACTCACATTACTTGTAACTTTGATAGAAATTTAGTAAGTAACTCATATAACTTGTAATATAGGTTATGCTAAGTTAACCCCAAAATTGGATAATTGAAAGTAATTAATCTAATATAAAGTTAAATGAAGGTAAAATAAACGACAATAAGATAGATGAGATTAAAAAGGAGAAGGCCTGATGGTTATAAATGGATTGACAATAAGAGTAAATGATTCTTGGCAATATGCCTTCGTGATGGTTATAATGAAAGATTTTTTTTTTTGGATACCTCTGAAACGAACTGATAATGCGGATTTAAAGCCAAGAGAGATATATCTTGGTTTAAAATGGCATATATAATACTAACTTGATTCGATAAACACTGTTTTCTAAATCATTACTCTCCCCACCTTTCATATTTCATTCATAATCCCAATAAACAAAGTTTGGCACCCCAAGTGAGTCATTGAAAACCACAGAAGGTATTAAACTCATTAAACTTGGTATTTTCCTTTGTAAAGTCCATAACTCATAAATATACTCCCATAATACATACTTGTCTTCCTTTCTCTCCATAATTGAGCTAAATACCCTATTAAACCCCATAAACATTTGTTTCCCCCCTTACATAACCTTACTTGGCCAAAAATATACAAAATGAGTGCGTGATCAATCTCACTCAATCTTTATTATTACTCTTTGTACGATTACTCAAAATGCTTCCAAAAATCATCAAACTCAAAATACTCAACAAAAATTCATGAAATTGTATAGGAAATTATAAAATAATATGGAAAATCTACAGTAACAGTTTCAGAATTTTTGCTCCAAGAGTACATTGCGCAGAGATTGTAATAATAGCCTAATTTGCACCAAAACAGGTCAGTTCATTTCAAAAATTTATAACTTTCACCGTTGACCTCAAATGGAGACCTAAAACCCTGGTACAGAAAGATTAAGAAGTTTCGAAAAACTTTCATTTGTAACACAAAGTATGATTCCCACAATAGGGTTCCCAAAATGGGGTTAGAACATAAGTGTGTCAGTTTTGGTTGAACCTTTATAGTTCTAGCAAGACAGGCATAACTTTTTCCACAGAGCTCAGATTAAATCGATTCAAAAGGTATTTGAAGGATAACTCATTGATCTATCTATTCACCAAAAATTATAGTTTTAAACTGGACCAATCATTACCAGTTTATTGGCAAAATGTGCCCTATTTTCTGTCAGTTCACAGCCACACTGTCACTGCTTTCTCCTTTCTTTTCACATAAATCCTCATCTAAAATCACTCCTTAAAATCATGTAACAAAGCTTTAGTCCTTCCCATCATCATATTAAGCCATAATACTAAAATTCACTCTATAATCATATACGTCAAAGATTCATTTCTCAATCAAATATACACAAATAAACATGCTTGCCATTAAAGGAGAGCTAAACCTTGCAATATCATTAGAACCGCAGTTTATGGCCAACTTGAACTCACCTTCAACTCATTCCAAATCACCAAAAACACCATCATAATTATCAATAAGACTAAAGATTACAAAATCATATACAAAACAATCCAAATCCATGACTTGACTTAAGCTAACATGATCATGGCAAACCCTTAAACCCTAGCATGCTTCAAGCTCAATCTACAATTAAAAACATCAAAATAACTCTTGTTTCCTTCCAAAGAACACGATCAAAAACCAAATCACAAAAACAAAAATCAAAATGAAAAGAATCCAAGTTGAGATCACTTACTTGAAGCTTAAAAAGAGAGAGATGGGGGTGATGTTTGGTGGTTTTGAGGATTGAGGATGATGGCTAGTAGTACCACGGTGTTAAGGTGGTTGGAGGCCGCCAAGGGGCAGCAGCAGGCTAGCTGAAAACCACCAGAAAGCAGCAGCTACTGGAAGGGGGAGGGGGTGGCCGAATAGAGAGAGAAAAAGGAGAGAAGATGAGTGTGTGTAGGCTTTACTTTACTAGAAATGAATCAACATAACTTGGATAGTATTCAACCTCCTATAAAAGAGACTTTTGGCTAACCATGGTTAAGTTTAAGGTTAGATTTAAATCATAGTTAATAATGCAAACTTCTTAGGCTATGATTGGCTTGTACGGTTTGGGCCCGGGAAGGGAAGTAAACCGTATACGATTGAATTTTTGTAGCTCGAAACCAATGTTTTGCGATGTTATAAAAATAATAGTATTAATAATAATAATAATAATAGTAGTAATAATAATAATAATAATAATAATAATAATAATAATAATAATAATAGTGATGATGATGCTGATGATGATGATAATAATAATAATAATTTCTTAAACCATAATTATCGAAGCCTACTATCGATTCACCTGATATTTAATCAATCAACGAAACTTGAATTAACAATCAATAAAACTTGGATTGCAAAATGGGGCCCAAATGAAATATCCCCCAACCGGGATGATTAAACATGATAAATAAAAGTGAAAAATTTAAATAACATAAGGTAATTTGGTAAATATAATTTGAGTGTAATTGAATTAATAAACATGATTTGGTTAAACAAATAACCATGAGTGATTAAATCAACAAATGTGATCAATTAAATGAATAAATATGATTAATTAAATAAATAAATAAATATGATTTAAATAAATAAATATGGGTTAGGGTTGGGTTATTGCAGCCTACCCCCCTTACAGAGTTTCGTCCTCGAAACTTATGATTTTGATCATGTATACAATGCCACCTCAAGTATGGATAGTTGGTTTTCACTGCTTCCCTCCAAAAATGTATAATTAGCCCGAAATGCATAGCTGCTTAATTCTGCGGTCGAGTATCTAGATCCTCACTGATTTCTCTGGCTCAATTACTTTGGTTCAAAATTAATATTCTCTTCAAACGAAAAACTTGTAACTGTAAAGGAGATACTCTACTCTACTAGTTCTTTGTCTTGACCACTAATAAGTATGGAAACCATTGCATTTCCGAATAAATGCTCTGATACTGACTCATAAAGCCTAATGTAATGAGGACTCAATTATCTCTGATACCCAGTCTCTTGACACCCTTGACTAGAGAAGCCCTTTGGAATACTTTATATCTCATCTGAACTTTGATTGTCTCCTTCTTTGGTCAAAATGACTATATGACTCTTGTGTAGTCCTTGTGTCATCTTAGCATGTACTTGAACTGTCTTATTATTCTCGATGCTTCTTCTAGCTTACTCTAACACTGCTAGACATTATCTGAGATTATGCCCTTATTAAAATGTGCTCATCTGATGTTCTTAGTGCACCACATGATCTTCTCTCATCAGACTAGTCTAAGATCTGCTATAAGTCTGAATTAAACGCTAGAATAAACATGGTCAGGGATGAAAATGATGGAGTTGGTAGTCAAGCAAGTCATTAAGAACAAAAGAAATAAACAATAAGAGTAGAAAAGATTTATAAAAGAGGGATTAACATGGGGTGGTTAGAATAAAGATAACTCTAGGTGTATTATGAATTCTAAAATATAATGCATAAGAATTGTGATTTATAAATATGGATCATAATGGGTCCAATAAATAACCAACCAAGGAGTAAGATGGCCCGGTTATACTCGGGTTTAACTGATGAATTGGAAACAAGATAACAAGCGAGCGAGATTCAACGACGTGACTTCATAGCCACAAGCAACAAGATAAGTGCAATAGATAGATGGGATAAGCAGTGTGCAATAAATAGATAGATAGATTGGATAAGTAAGGTACAATAGATAGATAAGTAAATTAGACAAGCAAAATGTAATGGATACATAAATGGATTGGACGAGTAGAATGGCAATGGATAGATAAATGGATAGAGCAAGTTACAATAGGAGCATGCCTTTGCTCATATAAAGCCAATTCGAGTACAAGAATAAGATTAAATAGAGAATGCGGAAGTTTATTCATCAGAATGTAAGATATATGTGTGGGAGTGGAAGTTCAAAATAAAGAGAGTAAGGGGATTATGACAATCGTAATCACCCACACCAATGAGAGTTGAATTACGTTATGAATTCAGAATAAGTTATACGAGCTTATCATTATGAATTAATGAGATGTAAGGTAGATGTGCGAATCGACTCTCAACGAAATGAACTACAACTCATGATTATGAAACAAAGATTATGAAGGTCGAGAGCACTGAAATGTTGACAACCATATAAGATCGAACAAAAATGTATTGCACATTTAACAATGGGTTTGCATAGACATGGAAGATCACACTAATAGGAAATATTCGGGTTGAAATGTAAGGGAGATTAAACAATAGTTGACAGTATCAAGTTTTGAAGATGAAGCAAGCAAGCAATTTCAAGAATTACTATAAAAGGGCATTCTTGCAAACAATAAACTAAGGTTGCATGGCATGATATCCATACCTCAAATCATTCATGGGAAAGACTTCTATTGTTGGCAGCTAATCCTATAAATCATTTATTCAAGGTATATGGCACTTGTTTTTGATAGTGATTTTATTCAACTCTCTGTACGCAGTATACAACCATAAGGTTCTGTCTTCCTTCTTCACACATATAAAACTAGGGTTTCATACGGTGGCACACTTGGTCAAATAACTCCCTTCTGTAACAACTCATCTTACTAAATCTTTAGTTCATTGAACTCTACTGGGGGTCTTATGATAAGGGCTCTGAAAATGGATTGAGCACCTAGAACTAGGTTGATCTGAAAATCAATGTTTCTTAAGGGAAAGCAGTCCTGAAGGTCCTCAGATGAAACATCTCCAAATTCACAAACTATAATTATGGATGTGTTTATACCGAGTGTGGTTGGTATATCACTAATAGCCAATGCATTACTGACACGATAACTCACTTGCTTGCACAGTGTAATTAGGGCAAAAATAGGGTTTTTCCTCCCCCAGTCCATAGAAACACATGTCTAGTCTTTCCTCATTTCTCAAACTAATTTTAAGATCTTTACAAGTCATCTTTTATAAGTACACAATCAGTTCATTCCCATAATGATAACAAGGTCTGCTAATCAAACTGGATTGAATGTCCAATGAATATGGTTCCAACAATACTAATAGAGGCATATTTATAAAATATTATGCATTGAACTGCCTACTGGTCTTAGTAAATTTAAAAGACAGGGGGACAATCTAAAGTGTAAAGAGATGCAACCACACCATGAACTCTTACAAAGATATTTCTTTATTAGTTATAAAGGACCGACATGTAAGCTGAATGAATGAAAGGATGAAGATTTGTAATGAAAGAGGTAAGGCATATAAGTGGCCTGCATATACAAGACATGCAGTTTATTTATGATGGTCATGATAGTAAAGTAAATGGACGATGTTATGAAGTTGAGAGGGAGTATTAAGTACTGATGATAAAGAAATCTAACAGATTACTAAAGAGGCATTTGAAAAGTCATGAGGTACCTGTATGTGAGTAAATTGATGAAGATAAGGGTCAACACCACTAGAAGAAAAATTTTATTCATGTGGTGTTTGAAAGGCCAATATGTCAAGATGAAGGAGTCAGTTTTATGACTTAATATGTTGGCATCCATCAATAACACATTCTGTAGTAAATGGAAGCCTTGGGTAGGCATATAATTTCTGAAACTGCTGGCATATGAAAATAGCACAAATCGTTATTTATCATGAATAAGATAGGCTGTACTAGTAAAGAAATGATTACCAAAATAACTTGAGTAACGACATGCAGTCACGACTATAGAGTAGTATACCAACATGACATTATAGTGCTATAGAAACACGAATAATATGGATCCATTTAATTACTGAAAGGGCACTCAATGACTGGATATGAAGGAACCAAAGGATTTGCAAGCAGTAAATGAATAGTGCCTAAATAGAAGCAATGAATCAAAGTAGGTGATAGTAAAAATATGAACATAGTGATGACTGAACTATAAGTGGAATGGGTCAAATATGCTTAGGAAAAACTATAAATCACACAGTAATGCATATGGGGGGCCATTATAGGCTCCATTAAGGAAACAGAGAATTAAACTGTTATGATTGTCAGGGTTTGAATTGCCTATAAAAAAGGTTACTCAGATGTGTTTAGAGGACTCCCATCAGACCACATATGAGATTTTTCATAAGCACTCCATTACAAATCAAGAGAGTGTTAATGGTAAAGAAATGACGCTTCTGAACAATTCAAGGTAACTAGGGTAGAAATAAGTCAATGATAGGAAGTAATGGGAGCATTGCTGATGTAAGGTCTTTGTGTCAAAACCAGATAATTCCTATACATGGTAGCTTAATCTTATTTGTACCATCATATAATGCCCAATAGCACACCATAAGCTACTAATTGTTATCACCATACATAAGCACTCATTGTAATGTTTATCTCATACTGGTTCACCTCAAAGATATTGCTCCGCAAGGCATTTCTTCATCTAGAGGTTTACATCTAACTTGACATTGTATTATTTCCTTAAGAAGTTGTAAGTGACATCCCCCTCATCGGGTTTTAACTATCGCTGTACTCAAGATCAAGTATATTAGAACACCTCAATAAAACTCTCAAATCTTAGGGCAAAACAGATAGAGTTCTGCCTAAAAACTGACTAAAACCCCGCTTAAAGTCATACAATAGATACCTAAAATGGAGAAACACTTCAATAGCTTAATGACCACACGCTGGAGTTCATAACTCAACGGGTCATACACTTGGAGTGCATCATTGCAAAAATTTAAACAAATAAGAGAAATGAAACATACAATCCAACTCCCAGATGAATGAGAGTATGCCTCACTAACAGGTGACCTAAATAGTTCCACGCTCCACTTTGCTAATGCTCGAATCTCAGGATATTACCAAATGATTGAGTCACCCAAATGGAAATGGTTCCTCCATATATGCCCATACATATGAACTTATAGTCAATAGCTCATTTAACTGGTCCAACATAAGTCATACACACCTTGATAGCTAATCCATAAACACTTGATAGTTCATAGTGGCCCTTAAAACCTTAGCTCTGATACCAAATCTATAACGCCCCCAAATTGCTAATTACTTGATTCATAGATAACTGCAACAGAAGACTTAGTGATGGAAGACACTACCGCCATCCTGATAAGGACAAAGCTCACTGAAATCATTCAATCTTGTGACTCATGTTCACAATCACAATATCTATTAAACTGAAACACTCTAAGTCCAAAGTCCATAATAGTTCAACTTCAGTACAATCGACTTAATCATACCATGTGCTAACTAGCACTCCACACTCCACAAGTATATTGAATATGGATCCAACTTGACATTGAGGTCGATCCCAACATTCATGCTATGCTAAATCCACTGTGAGCATATGATGACTTCCAAAAGGGCTTGCTAAATGGAGAAACATGTGATGCTTCATCACCTAAAATGGAAAACATGAAAATAATTCGAAAATGTGAGCTAAAACTCAGTACATGCATTTCTGTATTACAAAATAAGCATAGAAACACTGTTGTTGGGTACCCGCCTTTGCAATTCATTTAGTTCACAATAGTAATGGAAATGTAAGTAACATAAAACTGAATTGGTCATTATTATCTGTAAGTGAAACCCTTGATAGATATGACGATCCATTAATAGGTGCACACCTGCCAGGTCGATCGGGAACCGTGGCCTGATATTACGGCGTATCACTGATTGAAGGGCCATCGCCCTACCACCGACGGGGTCACTAATTATGTGGTAAATCTCTAATTAAATTGATTCATTGGTGCACTTACCAAGTAATATTATAACTTGATAAAATGGTGCTAAATCTTAAAGATACAGGCAATGAACGTGCCTTGAGTCTTTAAAATAGATTCGAACTTGATAAATATGTTCTGAATTAATAAAACTTATGCATAACGGGGAACGATAAATTAGGCCTCGACTCTGTTTCACAAATGTAATTATAGATATGTGTAGCCATTAAATGATCCTCACATAGCTTGTCACTTTGATATAAATTCAGTAAGTAACTCACATAACTTGTAAGATAGGTTATGCTAGGTTAACCCCAGACATGGATAATTGAAAGTAATTAATCTAATATAAAGTTAAATGAAAGTAAAATAAACCACAATAAGATAGATGAGATTAAAAAGGAAAAGACCATGATGGTTATAAATGGATTGATAATAAGAGTAAATGATTCTTGCCAATAGGCCTTCATGATGGTTATAATGAAAGATTGATTTTTTTTTTTTTGGATACCTCTAAAACGAACTGATAATATGGATTTAAGATCGAGAGAGATATATCTTGGTTCAAAATGGCATATATAATATTAACTTGATCCGATAAACACTATTTTCTAAATCATTACTCTCCTCACTTCTCATATTTCATTCATAAGCCCAATAAACATAGTTTTCCACCCCAAATAGGTCATTGAAAACCATAGAAGGCATTAAACTCATTAAACTTGGTATTTTCCTTTGTAAAGTCTATAACTCATAAATGTACTCCTGTAATACATACTTATCTTCCTTTCTCCCCATAATTGGGCTAAATACCCTATTAAACCGCATAAACAATTGTTTCCCCCCTTAAACACCCTTATTGGACCCAAAATATACAAAATGAGTGCATGATCAATCTCACTCAATCTGTATTATTGCTCTTTACATAATTACTCAAAATCCTTCCAAAAATCACCAAACTCAAACACTCAACCAAAATTCATGAAATCATATAGGACATTCTAAAATAATATGGAAAATCTACAGCAAAAGTTTCAAAATTTTCCTCGATGTATACGTCGCACAGAAATTGCAATAACAGCCCAATTTGCACCGAAGCAGGTTAGTTCGCTTCAAAATTGATAACTTTCACTCTTGACCTCAAATCGAGATCGAAAACCCCAATATAGAAAGATTAAGAAGTTCTAAAAAACTTTTATTTGTAACACAAAATATGATTCTCACAATAGGGTTCCCAAAATGGGGGTAGAACACAAGTGTGTCAGTTTTGGTTGAACCTGCATAGTTATAGCAAAACAGCCATAACTTTTTCCACAGAACTCAAATTAAGGCGATTTAAATGGTATTTGAAAGATAATGCATTGATCTATCTGCCCATAAAAAATCACAATTTTTAACTGGACCAATCATTACTAGTTTATTAGCAAAATGTCCCATATTTTCTATCAGTTCACAGCCACACTGTGACTGCTTTGTCCTTTCTTTTCACATAAATCCTCATCTAAAATCACTCCTCAAAATCATGTAACAAAGATTCGGTCCTTTTCATCATCATACTAAGCCATAATACTCAATTTCACTTCATAATCATACACATCAAAGATTCATTTCTCAATCAAATATACACAAATATCATGCTTGCCATTAAAGGAGAGCTAAACCTTGTAATATCATTAGAAACCTAGTTTATGGCCAACTTGAACTCATCTTCAAGTCATTCCAAATAACCAAAAACTCCATCATAATCATCAATAAGACTAAAGATTATAAAATCATATACAAAACAATGCAAATCCATCACTTGACTTAAGCTCACATAATCATTACAAACCCCTAAACCCTAGCATGCTTCAAGCTCAATCCACAATTAAAAATATCAAAATAACACTTGTTTCCTTCTAAAGAACACAATCAAAAACCAAATCACAAAAACAAAAATCAAAATGAAAAGCATCCAGGTTGAGATCACTTACTTGAAGCTTAAAAAGAGCGGGATGGGGGTGATGTTTGGTGGTTTTGAGGATTGAGGATGGTGGCTAGTGGTACTACAGTGTCAGGGTGGTCGGAGGCAGGCAAGGGGTAACCACCAGAAAATAGCAGCGGCTGGGAGGGGGATGTAACGCCCCCAAATTAAACATGTTCCACTGTTTATATTCTCCTTAATAAATCACTCAATCGTAATCTGATAAGTCCAATGATAGGGCGTTACCGCCGTCCCAACAGACAAGGCTTCAAGTATATGTCCTGGACTAATATAGTTAAGCATAACCTCAACCATACACATTCACACATCATCATCCATTCAGAATCCAGCGTTAACCAATGTAAGGTTTATAAACCATAGTAAGATAATTCATCATGCAATCTACATCCTTATACACCGAAGAATTCAAAATACAACTTTAAAGTATGTATATACTGTATCACTGCTAAGATTTCCTTGCTCAACTTATCCTCTTTCGCTGCTTTGCTAGTATGAGAGCAACTCTCTGAGCACTTGCCTAAAACAAAACATGAAAAACATTACAAACTGTGAGCCGAAGCTCAGTGCATGCATTCCTGAATTGTTAAATGATCATTGAAACACTGGTTGGGCCCGTTTTGTAATTCATTTTAAGTTAAAACAGTGAATGAGATGATATAAAACTGCATTACTAGTTATTATCTGATAGTGCACCCCTTGATACTGTTACGATCTATAGATGGGTGTACACCTACCAAGCCGACCGGGGGACCTGGTCTGAAGTCGCGTGGATAACTGAAGGGCAATGCCCTGTGACTGATAACTGATGGGGTCACTAATTATGTGATAAATCACTGATTAAACTGGTTCATTGATATACTTACCAAAACATTACGATTTCGATAAATACATGCTGATTTCTAAAGATACAGACAATGAACATACCTAAAGTCTTTAAAATGATATTTCACTTGATAATACGTATGCACAAAGGAAAATGATAGACTAGGCCCCGATTCTGCTAAAGAAATGTAATTATAGGTAAATGTAGTTAGTAAACCATATTCACTGGCATAATTTACTACAATTCCAATGATTCAATATAAGGCAAGTTACAACAAAATGATTTGAAAAATAAATTAGTTAGGGTTATTGATTCAACAAACTGATACAAAATAGACCAATTGGAATGATTGAGCTACTAATAAAATATTTCAATTGATATAATTGAAATATGAGTTCTGATATTTTGAAATGGATAATGGAACGTGTGATGCTTCTGAAATGGATAATAGAATGGTTAATGCTTCTGAAATGGGTGGCAAATGGTTTATGCCATAAGGGGTGCTGTGAGGTTCATAAAAGCTCATATAACACCCTAACTTGGTCTAAAGGACACTGATTTTGAATTATTACTCTGCTCACTTCCCAAATTGTATTTTCATACTTATTTAACTCAGTTTTCAACCCAAGTAAGCTTCTGTATATAATCAAACTTGTTGAACTCACTATACTTTTTAATTTCCTTGCAATACCCATAATTATATAGAACTTCTAAAAATATTTCCAAATGTCACGATTTTTGTATTCACGCATATTACCGATTGATAGTCTGCATTAGAAAATTCATATCTTTCACTCCTGACATCCAAATAAGATGTAAAACCCCAATATGAAAAGCTCCTAATCTCCACTAAAACGTTTATTTTGGACACAAAGCATGATTCACATAGTAAAGTCTCTAAAATTAGGGTAGAACACAGACGTATACTATTTCAGTTCAATCCGCGCAGTCGTAGCAAAACGACCATAACGTTTTCCACATACCTCGGATTAAGGTGATTCAAAAGGCATGTGAAAGCTAACTCATTGATCTATTCACACACCAAAAAGCACAAATTTGCAATGAGCCAATCAATACCAGTTTTTTCGTAAATTTCACTGTTCAAAACTATTCCCAGTTTCAATGTATTCTGCGTAGTCTTCAGTAACTTGGTCATAACTTTGTCCACACAACTCAAAATTGAGTAATTCTATATCCTATTGAAAGCAAACTCATCAAGCTATCCCTACGCCAAAAATGATGAATTGTGGATGTTCCAAGTAATACTAGTTTTCTCTCAAAGTGACCTATGTTTCAGGTCTGTTGACAGCTCAATAACTACATATTTGCAATCTTTTCTTCACATAACTACCCACTAAAATCACTCTTTAACTTACATAAATCAGCATAAATATCTTGAAATTCATTACGTGCTAAAATCCATCATTACACCCTAAACTTGCATGATTAAGAAGTAACCCTAACTCTAGCATAATCCAACTTCAACTCCATCATGATCCATCACAAGATAACTCTTAATTCAATCAAAATAACATGATCCATCATTAAAACAACCAAAAGAAGAAGTAAAAACCATTAATCCAAAGAACAAGACTGTAGTCACTTACTTTAAGCTTGAAATAAGTGGAGATGGAGATGATATTTGGTGATTTTAAGGGTGGAAGATGATAACCGGTGGAGGGAGATGGTTGGGGATTGAAATCCTTGCCGAAGAGTGGCCGAAAAACACTATAATGGGGCAGGGAGGGGCTACTACTATGGCGTAGAGAAAAGGAGGAGAGAAGAGGAGAGAGAAAGTGTCTTGAAAAATTACTTGGTGTAAATGAAATTTAAGTAAATAAATACTTGGTTGAAAATTAAGCACAAGAAATCAGCTTTTGCTAATGATGATTAAGGCCTAATGATGGTAATTAGATAAGCAAATGGATTAGGAACCTATTGGGCCAAATTGGGCTTAATTTGGGTCCGAAAGAAAATTAAACCGTACACGATTAAATTTTTCGTAGCTCGAAATTAAATGTGATATCATAACAAATAATTTAATCTTTTAAATCATAATTATCGAGGCCTTATATTAATTTCTCCGAAATTTTTTTTTTTGGGGTAAATAAAACTCGAATTGCAAAGTAGGGCCCAAAATGAATTTTCCCAACCGGGATAACTAAATGAGATAAATGAATGTGAAAAATGAATAACATGGCTTAATTAAATAAATAAACATGATTTAGGATCTGACTATTATAGCCTTCCCCCCTTAAAGAGTTTCATCCTCGAAACTTATGAACTTTGACTATCATGCAAGGTGACTTCAAATAAATAAGAGTACTTGGCTTTTACTTCTTGCTCAGTTTCCCAAGTAGCTTATTGGGAAGGTATAATTTGCCCAAGGCAATTTGATTTAAGGTATCTGCTTGTTACTTAACTGTTTAATCCTGTGATCTAATATCTGACTTGGATGTTCTTGAAACACAAGTCCCTTAATGATTGCAATGGATTTGATTATGACAGCATGGTCAGAATTTGAAGTGTACTACCTGAGTTGTAAGGTAAGGAACATGGAACATGTTATGCACATGTTTGAGTTATATAGGCAGATCTGGTAGACAAGTTTCGGAATTCGACCTTTCAATAAACTGGTATGGTAAAATTTCTTACACCCTTAATTGATGAATCTTTCTAAAAAACCTTGTTATATACATGAAAGTCCAGGAATGTCATTCTTTTATCAATATAGCATTTCTATCGCTTTCAATAGGATATTTTCAAGAATCTTCTAACATGTGTCACCTTATTAAATGCTGGAGAAGATCTTCATGACCCATAAGATGATTTGTTGTCAATGTCTGCCGTTATTTTATCCTGATGTTTAATGAAGGGTTCTCTGCTAGTGCTATCACAACGTTGACTGCTGGGAGTTCCATACTTTCTTCAAATGCAAATATTGGTCGTAGGTCATGAAGCACTACAGGCTCCAACTTAGAAGAGTTGATCCATTGATATTTTTTAGATGCTTGCCCATCTGTTTCAGGATGATAAGAACTGTAAAAGGTCAATCTCGGTTTAAAAGCTCTTTGAAGTGTTGGCCATAATAGGCTTGAAATCTCTGATCTCGATCATACACTATATCTGAGGGAATCCCATGACAAAATCTATTGAAATTGAATCCCTTTCCCAAGGTTTTGTTTTATTCTTTAGAGCTTAGGATCATCATGCTGATTCACTTTAATTTCCTCCATTAGGGAGGACTGTAAGGTAGATGTCGGCATTTGTACATTCGCCTTCCTGTGCGACACTAATTGAATGTCCAAGTTCTCAAGTTCTCTCAAGAGATTCAGTTGAGTAGTCACTACAGTGTTCAAGGTATGTTGTGCCTTCCTATTCAGGGCATCTGCCACAATATTCCTCTACCTTGATTGACATTGGATCTGTCACAATTGATGTTTCATGTCGACTGAGCTTCTTTTGAGAGAAGATATACTTCAAGCTTTGATGATCAGTATTGATTTTGCATGGTACTCTATATAAGTAATGTCTCCAAATTTTCACTGCAAAAACTACAGCTGCTAACTCCATATCATGGGTAGGTAATCCTTCTCATAAGGCTTGAGTTGTTGGGAGGCATAAGCCACCAGTTTAACTTCTTGCTAACTTTATAGCTTTCTTCAACAAATTGGTCAGGAGTACAATATTTGTCAAATCTTTCCTAAACTCGATGATTCCCTACTAAACTCAAACGGTTTCTAATCTCAATGCATTGGTGGGTCTTGAGCACTTTGTAACTACGTTGACCTTTTGCAATTCAATCTTAATCTCTTCCTTTGGAACCATATGTTCCAAAAATACATTTGCTTCTAACCAGTACTCATGCTTCTTGTATTTGCTATGTAATTGATGCTCCCTCAAGGTCTGTAACACTGTCCTCAAATGAACAGTATGCTCATCTTTGTCCTTGGAGTATTTCAAGATATCTTTTATAAACACCATCATAACTTGTCTAGATATGGTCTGAAACTCTATTCATAAGATCCGTAAAGACCGCAGGGCCATTGGTTAAGCCAAAAGGCTTCACAGTGAATTCATCATGACCCAAACATGGTCCGTAGTGCGGTTTTGGTAATGTCTTCAGGTATAATCCTAAGTTGATGGTACCCTGACCTCAAATCAATCTGAGATACGACCCATGTTCTTTGCAGTTGAGCAAATAAGTCACCTACTTGGGGCGATGGGTTTTTTTTTTGGATGGGGATCGTGTTCAGCTCCATGAAACAATACATAGCCACAAGGTTTCATCCTTCTTCTTTACAATTAGAACTAGGCATCCCATTGAGGAACATTTGGATGATCTGATAAATACTTTCTGTAATGGCTCATCTAACTGAAACTTCAGTTCTTTAAGCTCAATTGGGGCCATAAGATATGAGGTTTTGGAGATAGATTGAGCATCAGGGATTAATTCAATCTCGTAATCAATTTCTCTTTGCAGAGCACTCCTGGTAATTCTTCAGGAAAACATCTATAGATTCGCAAACTATAGGGATATCTTCTACTTTTTCCTTCCTTAGGATGAATGTTAATAGCATAACACCAATACACAACTTATCCTTGACATAAGAGCTCACTTGTTTCCATAACAGAATTTAAAGGACAAAGTTTTTCCTTTCTGTGACCATGAAACACATTTCTCTCCCTTGCTCATCTCTTGAAATAACCTTAGGGTCCTAACAATCTATCTTGACCTCATAAGTGCACAACCAGCTCATTTCCAGAATGATATCAAAGTCTGACGAGTCAAATTGAATCAAAACTCTAGGGAAAACTATCCCACCAATAGTGATTGAAACAAATTTGTGAGAGGTAGAACACTCAACTCTAGAGTCGTTGGATAACTTGATTCCATAATTGGTTTCTGCCTTCTTATTCTCAAGGTTCACTTGCATGGCAGATCGGGTGAATATAAATGACTGAGTGGCAACTGAAGCAAGCAATACACAAAAGGGCTTCAAAATTGAAATAGAGTTCCCGTAACTACTGAATCACAGGTGGCGGCTTCTTTCTTACTCAACATATAAGCCCTTCCTACAGCTGCGGGCCTTGAAGGTTAGAGCCCTTCCTATAGCTTTCAGCCTTCGAGAACAAGCAACAATGAAGTGCTTTGGGCTACCGCACCACATGTATTGGTTAGTTCCCACTTAGTAATCCGAAGCGGTGTACTTAGTTCTTTCACAAATCGGCTCCAAATGAAGTCATGCCCTAAGAGCCTATTCGTAAGAGTGTTCCATCAAATATCGGTTTCACCCATTAGATAAATGTTTCAATGTTCACCTATTATCCTTTGGAACCTGTACTACAGTGAAAAGGTTCCACTGGGTCATATGTTCACTCTAAAGTGCTTTAGTATGAATCAGTTGAAGACATTTGTCCAATGGGGAGTAACTCATCAAAATTTCTCGCTGACGCAATCTAAATGCATGGCAAAGATTTTGATTGTCAAACGTTAGCTTTATGCAAGTGATCTTCAATAGAAAACTGAGATTGCATCAGCTAAAAAGGTAGACACATTGCGTCTCTCTTAGCAATGGATTGCACAAGTTTGATAATTACCAATCTTTATACAAAGCGTAGCTAAGATCTACCTTCCATTCAAGCGTGCTTCAAAATTATCATCTATTGACATGGGTGCAACCCAATCATAATCCAGCTACTAGCAGCAATTGGGCTCTTAAAAGAGGAAAAGGTGACCAGAACTGATAAAGATGTAACATGAGAGTGAATGATAATGCAATTTGATGGGGAGATGCCATAAAGACAAAAGATGAAGCCCCTGGTCAAAGTGAGGAGTATCTAACAGTTGATAATCCTACAAGGACAATGGTAAATAGCATGTTACCCGAAGGTGCAGTGAAATATTTTCAAGAGTAATGCCTACTTCACAGATGGAGGTGGGGTCAATGGACTATGTATAAGGGTTTGGGCAATTTAAGTAAGTCATTGAATTGCATTGGATTGAAGCAAAATGTCTCTTTAAAGTGTCATTAGTTTCTCTTATATGGAATAGTCTATAGTCAATGTTTCAAACTTATGTATCATAGAACAAGCCTCTCCGAAATCCTACAATTCAAGGGATACTACATCAAGAACCCCCTTATAGCTCACCTAGATAGATTCTTAGTTATAGAAAAAAATATCTGCAATCAATGAGGCATATTGAAGTAATTACTACTTGGATTCGGGAAGCGCACAAAATGGCACCCATATGATGAGGAAATATACGCTCAAAATTGTATGTATCTACTGACTTGAACAGTCTGTACCATCAGATTTCTAGGCTAAATTTCATTAACCACTGGTCTTCAAATGTGCTGCAATATAGGTCCTTGGAAAGCTTACTTTTTGTACTTTGTTATAAACTAACTAAAACATCTCTATCTGATGGAATGCATAGGCTACAAGTAGACTAAACTCTGACCTCGTGCATTAGGATTCTGCCCAATTTGCGGACTTTGACTTATCTAATAATTTTGAATAACCAAATGACCTCTAATCCACTTGAAACTTATTTCATATGAAAGATATCTCCTTAAACTTAATGTTGGGATGGAGAGCCCTTGCGTAAATCATATTGATCATGGACAAAAGTTACTTCAAATTCGGTCCTTGTGCACTGATCAAAACTACCAAGTTGATTGAACTTGTGTATTCCGTCCATACTTGGTTTTCCCTATGCATTTAACCTCAATATGAGTCAAGGGCCTTTCATAGGGCACATTTAACCTCAAAATGAGTCAAGGGCCTTTCATAGGGCACATTTAACCTCAAAATGAGTCAAAGCCCTTTCATAGGACACATTTGTAGCAACCCCCAACCCTAGGGCTAGGAGTGTTAGTGATTCCTAAATTTCTGGGACGAAGCTGACAGAGTTTCGTCTGCAAACTGGCCATTTTTTAGGCTTAAAGCCTTACATTACATCCCCTGCATTGAATAGAAGTATAAAAAGATATCAAATCAAGCTCAACGGCTACACACCGGAGGTCACAACTCTATGGGCCACACGCCCGGAGTATAAGAGTTTACATCCCGAAAATAAACAAATTCAGCTAAAAGGACGATACACCATTCAGATGGGTGGCTCATATGACCATACTTACCTAAATGCATTGGAGCACCTTCAACTTGTTATTCAAAATCTCCGTCAAATCTGCTACTTGAGATCAAACTATATATACTTTATATGGATCCATCTGACAAGGAAAAATATACGAGTAAAATATGTGTGAGACAGGGAGACATTACTAGTATCACAAATCTCCCATGATATTATAATAATCTTCATTCCTCACTAACCAATTTCTCAGTATCTTAACTCCATACTCTATATTCCATAAAGAAAATCTCAACCTGGCTCGGATACCAAATCTGTAACGCCCCCAAATTAAACATGTTCCACTGTTTATATTCTCCTTAATAAATCACTCAATTGTAATCTGATAAATCCAATGACAGGGGTGTTACCACCGTCCCAAAGGACAAGGCTTGAAGTATGTATCCTGGATTAATATAGTTAAGCATAACCTTAACTATACACATTCACACATCATCATCCATTCACAATCCAGCGTTAACCAATGTAAGGTTTATAAACCATAGTAAGATAATTCACCATGTAATCAACATCCTCATACATCGAAGAATTCAAAATACAACTTTAAAGTATGTATATATACTGTATCACTGCTGAGATTTCCTTACTCAACTTATCCTCTTCCGCTGCTTTGCTAGCATGAGGGCAATTCTTTGAGCACTTGTCTAAAACAAAACATGAAAAGCATTTTGAACTGTGAGCCGAAGCTCAGTACATGCATTCCTAAATTGTTAAATGATCATTGAAACACCGGTTGGGCCCACTTTGCAATTCATTTTAAGTTAAAACAGTGAATGAGATGATGTAAAACTGCATTACTAGTTATTATCTGATAGTGAACCCCTTAATACTGTTACGATCTATGGATAGGTGTACATCTGCCAAGCCGACCGGGAACTTGGTCTGAAGTCGCGCGGGCAACTAACGGGCAATGCCCTGTGACTGATAACTGATGGGGTCACTAATTATGTAATAAATCACTGATTAAACTGATTCATTGATGTACTTACCAAAACATTACGATTTCGATAAATACTTGCTGATTTCTAAAGATACAGGCAATGAACGTACCTGAAGTCTTTAAAATGATATTTCACTTGATAATACGTATGCACAAAGGAAAATGATATACTAGGCCCCGATTCTGCTAAAGAAATATAATTATAGGTAAATGTAGTTAGTAAACCATGTTCACTGGCATAATTTACTACAATTCCAATGATTCAATATAAGGCAAGTTACAACAAAATGATTTGAAAAATAAATCAGTTAGGGTTATTGATGTAACAAACTGATACAAAATAGGCCAATTGGAATGATTGAGCTGCTAATAAAATATTTCAATTGATATAATTGAAATATGAGTTCTGATATTTTGAAATGGATAATGGAAAGTGTGATGCTTCTGAAATGGATAATAGAATGGTTAATGCTTCTGAAATGAGTGACAAATGGTTTATGCCGTAAGGGGTGCTATGAGGTTCATAAAAGCTCATATAACACCCTAACTTGGTCCAAAGGACACTGATTTTGAGTTATTATTCTGCTCACTTCGCAAATTGCATTTTCATACTTATTTAACTCAGTTTTTAACCCAAGTAAGCTTCCGTACATAATTAAACTTGTTGAACTCACTACATTTTTTAATTTCCTTGCAATACCCATAATTATATAGAACTTCTAAAAATATTGCCAAATGTCATGATTTTTGTATTCACTCATATTACCGATTGATAGTTTGCATTAGAAAATCCATATCTTTCACTCCTGACCTCCAAAGAAGATGTAAAACCCAAATATGAAAAGCTCCTAATCTCCAATAAAACTTTTATTTAGGGCACAAAGCATGATTCACATAGTAAAGTCCCTAAAATTAGGGTAGAACACAGACGTGCACCTTTTCAGTTCAATCCGCGCAGTCGTAGCAAAACGACCATAACTTTATCCACAAGGCTCAGATTAAGGTGATTCAAAAGGCATTTGAAAGCTAACTCATTGAACTATCCACACACCAAAAAGCACAAATTTGCAATGAGCCAATCAATACCAGTTTTTTCGTAAATTCCACTATTCAAAACTATTTCCAGTTTCAATGTATTCTACGTAGTCTTCAGTAAATTGGTCATAACTTTGTCCACACAACTTGAAATTGAGTAATTCCAAAGCCTATTGAAAGCTAACTCATCATGATATTGCTACACCAAAAATGATGAATTTTGGATGTGCCAAGTAATACCAGTTTTCTCTCAAAATGACCCCTACATTTTGGGTCTATTGACAGCTCAATAACTACATATTTACAATCTTTTCTTCACATAATCACCCACTAAAATCACTTTTTAACTTACATAAATCAGCATAAATATCTTGATATTCATTACTAATGCCAAAATATATCATTACACCCTAAACTTGCATGATTAATAAGTAACCCTAACCCTAGCATAATTCAACTTCAACTCCATCATGATCCATCACAAGATAACTCTTAATTCAATCAAAACAACATGATCCATCATTAAAACAACCAAAACAAGAAGTGAAAACCATTAATCCAAAGAACAAGATTGTAGTCACTTACTTTGAGCTTGAAACAAGTGGAGATGAAGATGATATTTGGTGATTTTGAGGGTGGAAGATGATAGCCTGTGGAGGGAGGTGGTTGGGGATTGAAATCCTTGCCAGAGAGTAGCCGAAAAGTGGCCAGAAAACACCATAATAGGGCAGGGAGGAGCTGCTGCCATGGGTAGAGGGAAGGAGGAGAGAAGAGGAGAGAGAAAGTGTCTTGAAAAATTACTTGGTGCAAATGAAACTTAAGCAAATAAATACCTGGCTGAAAATTAAGCATAAGAAATCAGCTTTTGCTAATGATAATTAAGGACTAATGATGGTAATTAGATAAGCAAATGGGTTAGGAACCTGTTGGGCCAAAATTGGGCTTAATTTGGGCCCAAAAGAAAATTAAACCATACGCGATTAAATTTTCTGTAGCTCGAAATTAAATGTGATGTCATGAAAAATAATTTAATCTTTTAAATCATAATTATCGAGACCTAATATCAATTTCACCGAAATTTTTTTTTCGGTAAATGAAACTCGAATTGCAAAGTAGGGCCTAAAATGAATTTTCCCAACCGAGATAACTAGATGAGATAAATGAATGTGAAAAATGAATAACATGGCTTAATTAAATAAATAAATATGATTTAGGGTCGGGCTATTATAGGGGAGGAGGTGTCCGAATAGAGAGAGAAAAAGGAGAGACGATGAGTGTGTGTGGGCTTTACTTGGTTAGAAATGAATCAACATGACTTGGTTAGTGTTTAACCTCCCATAAACTAACCATGGTTAAGTTTAGGTTAGATTTAAATCAGAGTTAATAATGCAAGGTTCTTGGGGTATGATTAGCTTATACGGTTTGGGCCCAGGAAGGGAAGTAAACCGTACGCGATTGAATTTTCGTAGCTCGAAATTAAATTTTGACGAGGTTATAATAATAATAATAATAATAATAATAATAATAATAATAACAATAATAATAATAATAATAATAATAATAATAATAATAATAATAATTTCTTAAACCATAATTATCGGGATCTACTATCGATTCACCTGATATTTAATCAATCAACGAAACTTGAATTAACAATCTATGAAGCTTGAATTGTAAAATGGGACCCAAATAAAATATCCCACAACCGGGATGATTAAATATGATAAATGAAAGCGGAAAATTTAACTAACATGAGGTAATTCGGTAAATGTATAAATTGAGTGTAATTGAATTAATGAACATGATTTGGTTAAACAAATAACCATGATTGATCAACTGAATAAACATGATTAATTAAATAAATAAATATGACTTAAATAAATAAATATTGGTTAGGGTTGGGTTATTACATTATTGTTTCCAGTTTATGCACTAAATTTATTCATTGAGTTTACATGGATGCACTAAATTTATTTTTTATATGAGTTTACAATAGTGGTGTGTTTGACCTAAACATGAAAGTTGGTGACATTAACGGAATGTGTATAAGACATGTGGTTATGTGTGATAAGAACTTAACTACGTAAGTGTTAGGCTAACTGGCCAGTACGAATGATACAAATTGATGTCATTATGAATGTTGCTATATGTCTGTTCAATGATGGTTGTAAGTCAAGGTAGATTGTCAAAATATTATAAAAATACATGTGGGAACCTATTAGGAATGGAACTAAGCTTAATTTATTTTAAACTAGGATGTCAGGAATCAATGGAGAATCTCAAACCGAGCCCCAACTCACTTTAAAATCCCACATTAACCAGGAGGACACTATGGCCAGCCTAAGGGAAAGATTGGAAGCCCTATAACCTCAGAAAGGGGGCGGGACATCCAACAATGTGGATAAGACCAATCCACCAACTAGAATGGACCTCATAAACCTCCTACTTCAAGAACTGCTACAAAAGTAAGGGGAACAGATGCAATAGTAAAATGAACACCTCTAGAAGATGGTGGAGGTAAAGGAAAAGAAGATAGGGGAGGGCAATTTATCCATGTTTAAGAGGCTTGCTAGCCATAACCTACCAATGTACGATGGCGCTCTGGCCTTAAACTATTCAAAGATTGGATTCGAGTCATGTAAAAATTATTTGATACTCTCCAGTGCACTAAGGAATGGAGGGTAGGATTCATTGTATTCTACCTTAAAGATGAGGCCGACTTTTGGTGGGTTACTATGAGGGAAAGGCAGGATGAGCTTGGATTTGGGTGTAATAGGTTTAAGGGCCTACTCAAGAACTGTTTTTACCCAATATCCCTCCAGAAAACCGAGGATAATGGATTTATGCAGTTATGAGAAGGGAAGACGAGTGTGCTATAATATTATTCCAAGTTTATAGAACTCTCTCTCTTCGCCCGTACTTTTGTGGTAGATGAAAAACTGAAGGTGAACAGTTTTAAGGTAAGGCTTAACACGAACCTCAAAGAAATGATGTTAGTGCGTCAGTATATTTCTTATAAGGATATGTATGACACAGTTATCAACATGAAGAGGGTGATGAAAGAGAAGAATGAGCACTACAATAAGTAACGAGGGAATAAAAGGAAGGGGAACCACTAAGAAAATCCCCACTTCTAGAGTTAAAATAAGAAGCTTCAGGGGAGCTACCACAGCAACAATCTACATTGTGGGCAGCATGCTAGTAATCGACCTATGGTGACCTAAAATGCATGTGGAAAGCCAAGGCACTATGAACAGGAGATGTTGACACTGTAGAAGCCCCCAACATTAGGTGAGGGATTGCCCTCTACGTATCAGAGGCATGAAGGACAATAACTACATCAATACTACCAACACAAGGGTGGGCAAGTAGCAAATACGAACGACCAAACCAAAGCTCCTTAGCAGAACCAGCCGAGACTTCCCAACCAACCACCCTGGAACACTAGAGGCAATGTTTATGTGATTTGAAGGGAAGAAGTTGAAGATGCTCCTAACATGGTGACTAGTGCTTTCTCTATCAAAACTCAACCTGTTGCTATCCTATTTGACTTTGGTGCTATGCATTCTTTGATTTCTGCTAAGTTAGTTGAGGTACTAGGGTTAGACCCAGCATCCAAACACTCCTATTACTTATAGCCCTCCTTGATGGGAAGACAGTAAGGTGTGATGAGTTATATACGGACTCCTTTATTCAGATTGACGACCATGAGTTCTTAACTGACCTGTATAAATTTGGATTGACCGATTTTGATGTAATCTTGGGTATAGACTAGTTATCAAAATATCAAGCACAAATAAATTTCCCTAAATAGAAGATTATACTAAGGGGGCCTAAGGGAGAGAAGGTAATTCATAAAGGGAAAGCCCTGAAGTGTAGAGTAAAACTTGTCATCATAATAGAAGCCCAAAAGCTATTAGGATGATTTGCAAGGGACTCTTATATAATGTAGTGAATACTTAAACCTCAAGCCATCTCTTAAGGAGATTTAGTTCAGGAGTTCCTTGATGTTTTTCCTTAGGAGATCCTAAGAATGCCACCACCGAGGGAGGTAGAATAATGCATTGACTTGGAGCCAGAAGCAATCCTTATCTCCAAAGCCCCTTATTGGATGGCCCCCACCGAACTTAAAGAGTCAAAAGTCTAGCTTGACAAGTTATTGGAAAAGGGGTATATTAGGCCAAGTATATCTGCATGGGGAGCCCCAGTGCTATTCGTGAAAAAGAAGGATGGAACCCTAAGGTTATGCATTGATTATAGAGAGCTTAACAAGATAACCACTGAGAGCCACTATCCTCTACCTCTAATAGATGACCTCTTTGACTAGTTGAAGGGCATTGGGACTTGTTCTAAAATAGAGCTTCGATCTGGCTACCATCAACTCTAGATCAAGGAGGATGACATACCTAAGAAGGCATTCCACACTTAATATGAGCATTATGAGTACGTAGTGCTACCTTTTGGACTTGCCAATGCCCCAGCCGCATTCATGGACGTCATGAGTAAAGTCTTTAACCTTATTTGGACCAATTTATAGTAGTGTTCGTGGATGACATATTGATCTACTCAAGGATACTAGAGGAACATAGCCATCACTTGAGAATAGTCCTAGAAGTGTTAAGGAAAAATGAATTGCATGAAAAGTTAAAGAAGTATGAGTATTGGTTAGAAAAAGTAGTGTTTTTGGGACATACAGTGTCCAAAGAAGGAATATCTGTGGATCCTCAAAAGATAAGCTATAATATGGTTGCCTAAACCCAAAAATGCAACCAAAGTGAGGAGTTTTCTAGGACTGGCAAGTATTATTACAGATTTGTTTAGAACTTCTCCAAGGTCGCAACATCCCTCACTAACTTAACAAGGAAAACCACTAAGTATAGGTGGACCAACAAGTGTGAGGAGGCCTTTCAAGAGCTTACAAGGAGATTAACTAGTGCACCTATATTAACATTACCCACCAAGGGCGAGGACTTTGTGGTATACATGATGCATGTAAAAATAGATTCGGATGTGTGTTAATGCAAAACAATTTTGTCATAGCTTATGCCTCCTGACAACTAAAAACCCATGAGCGGGGCTATCCAACCCACGACATAGAACTAGCAGCAGTGGTATTCACATTGAAAATTTGGAGGCATTATTTGTACAGGTTGCACTGTGAGATCTTTATCGGCCATCAAAGTCTAAAGTACCTATTTTCACAAGAGGTCCTAAACCTGAGGTAGACAAGATGGTTACAATTCCTTAAGGATTATGACATCAAGTTCTGGTACCACATGGGGAAGGCAAATGTGCTAGCCGATGCATTAAGTTGTAGGCTATACCCGAAGCTTAGCTACTTATTAGCATTACTCCGATACCTATGTGAGGATTTCAAGAAGTTGGAGAACAATGTGGTCATAAGGAGGGGTATACTCATACTTTATGCCATGAAGGTACAACCTAATCTTTTTGAGGAAATTCAGGCAGCCCAGAACATTTACCTGCAACTAGCAAGGATCAGGGCTGAAGTGCTAGCAGAAAAGGCATCTAGCTTTGCAATTCACGAAGATGTAACCTTGAGGTTTCAAAATAGAGGATGTGTTCCAGCTATGGAGGAGATTAAGAAGAAAATTCTAGATAAGGGGCACAACATCCCACACGTTGTACACCCAGGTGGAAATAAGCTGTATAAGGACCTGAAGTAAACTTTTTGGTGCAGTAATATGAAACAAGAAGTAGCAAACTACATAGCTAAGTACCTCACCTGTCAGCGAGGGAAAATAGGACATTAAAGACCTGTAGGACTCTTACAACCGTTGGAGGTTCACTATGTTTCCATGGATTTTATGGTAGGTTTACCACCCACACAGAAAAAGAATAATGTAATTTCATTCATCATAGATAGGCTTACAAAGATGGCACATTTTATAGCAATGAGAAACACCAACACTGGATCAGTTGGCCCGTGCGTATTTGGAGGAGATTGCTTGATTACATGGGGTGCCGAGTTCCATAGTTTTTGACAGGACACCAGATTTCAATATGAATTTTGGCAAAAGATACAAGAGGCATTTAGAATGCTACGACACTTTAATGTAGCCTTCAATCCAGCTATAGATGGATAAACTGAGCGAATGATCCAAACAATAGAAGACATGTTAACGAACTTGTGCTCTGAACTTCAACAAAGCTTAGGACGAGCAATTGGCACTGATTGAGTTCTCTTGCAATAATAGTTGCCATTTCAGTATTAGGATGGCTCCTTATGAAGCATTATATGGTAGACGATGCAGAACCCTTTGTGCTGGTAAGAGATTGATGATGCATCAATAATTAGAATTAACCTTATTCGAGCTACTAACCAAAAGGTCAGAGTAATCCGAGAATGAATGGCAGTAGCTTAGAGCCATAAAAAGCTACATTGATAGAAGGCTTAGACCTATAGAGTTTGAGTTGGAAGACTAAGTTTTCCTCAAGGTGTCCCCAACCAAAGACATCATGAGATCTGACGTGGTGGGCAAGCTTAGCCCTAGGTACATTGGCCCATATCTCATCATTCAACGAGTTGGAAAAGTAGCCTGTCGACTAGAGCTACAAACAGAATTGCCAAGGGTGCATAATGTCTTTCATATATCGTAGCTGCACAAGTACATTCTTGATCCCTCTGATGCCATCAAACAAGATCTCATGTAACTTCAGAAAAACTTGACATATGAGGAGCAACCAATCTCTATCTTGGATTGAAGAGAAAAATAGCTCTGTAAGAAAACAATATCACTAGTAAAAGTCCTTTGGTCCAATCATAAGGTGTCGGAAGCTAACCTGAGAATCAGAACAAGAAATGCGATCCAAGTGCCCTCCCTTGTTCGACTATTTAGGTGCATTCAAAGTTCCCCTTTAAGGGAGGTAGAGTGTAAATCCCCAGAAATTTCGATACTTATAAATATTCTTTCTTTCAATGGGGATCGATCTAGAGGGTTTTAGCTTGAAAGGTGATTAGATTTTATGGGTAATTTAATTATTTAAGGCTGTAATTTTAAGCTAATCCAAGTACAAACAATATTTATTTTTGATTCTTTGCAGCCACAAATTTCAGGAAATTCAAATAAAAAATTATTATTATTTTGTGCAAGTAAAGTTTTTGTAGTAAAAGTTTCCCCCCCAACTGTGTTCTATAAAAGAAAAAGAATTTATTTTCTCACTTTCTCTTTCCTTTCTCATCTTCCTCCTTCAACTGCTCCCTCCTTCCATTAAACCCTAACCCTAGATGGTTTCCCCACCAGCCTTAATCAGCCCACACACCTCACATTCTCTCTCTCTCTCTCTCTCTCTCTCTCTCTCTCTCTCTCTCTCTCTCTCTCTCTCTCTCACATTCGCCTTTCCATACATCTCCTCTCTCTCTCCACTGAGTTCTCTCCCCCTCATATTTTTTTATCTCCCACATGCTCTCTCTCTCTCCTCTCACAGCTACCGCATTGCCCACTGGAATCGTCACTACCACTGGTGTCGCCCCTTCCTTGTCGCCGCCACTGTGTGCATCAGCCGCCCAGTCACCCCATCTTCCTTCCCCTTGGTTAAGCATGGCTAGAATTTATGAAAACCCTAATCCAAGTTTTCTTTTCCTTTAATTTATTTTTTATAAATCTTCATTGAGATTAATCACTTTGAGTTATTATTACTAAACCTCATATGTTTTCCTTGATTTTTAGATTTAAATCACTTGAGTTGTGGAGCTAAAATATTCCAAACCTCCTCCTTTTTTCTTAAACTCTTTCAACGTAAAATTTTGATCTTTAATCCTCATAATTGTCTAGATTGATTTACATTAGAGGGATGGGATTAGTAGTGGGATGATCAGGACATTGTATGATTGCATTATGAATGTTTTGGGCAATGGGTAAATAGTATTTGAGATAAAAAACAAGGGAATTATTATCTGTTATAGTTAAATGTGGGGTGACTTTGAAAAACCACGAATTAATATTGGCTTGTTTAAAATTATGAAATTTATAGGGTTTATATATATACTAGTATTATGTATTTGGAACTTTGAATCGGATTAATTGGAGTTAAACTCAAAAAGTTATAGTGGAAATATAGAGACTATGCAAATCTAGATTGTACTGAGACAGTTTAGGACTTTGGATGAATTTGAACTTCTTAAGCCTAGAATATGCTAATTCCCTTAAAATTAAAGTATAGACAAACTGAGCTTTCCAGAATGGGTTTAATATCCAGAATCGAACATCTAGATCACAAGCTATGGCATATGGAATTTGAACCAAAATTCTATCCCTAATCTGAATGGTTCATGTAAGCATTTAATTAAAGAAATAAATTTGAAAAATTCACAAAAAATCTAAGCTATTAATTAGGTATAGAAATAGGTTTCTAAGTAATTTATGGGCTATAGTTCATTAAGTTCAATTTTGGGCTGAGTATAAATATTAACAAAATTGCTTTTGGAAATTGGTAGGCCCAAGTTAGAAACTCGACTCAACCTTAGACACTGCATTTTTGTTAGGTAACACTCATAGCCTAACTGCCTTGAACGTCCCTTAAAATGTGCTTTACATGGGTTATCTTTTACGTTGATTGGAATTGATGTTCTGGTTACCTTCTTTTATAAACCAATGTGTTGATGAGACTTTAATGTTATTGTTGAAGCTTGGCATGGAACCTTGAAATGTTTTAAATGCACCTTTAAATGATTTTGGACGTCTATTGGGTCAGGATAGACTGTTTGAAAGTTCGGATAATTGATCTACTCTTAAATGTTAATAATCCAAGTAATGAATCAGGCGAGATGAGGGAGGTTTGCTCCCGAATATAAGAATGCCTTATGGCCTTCCTAGGAAATTGCATACATGGTTAACGGTCATGTATCATCTGATTGATAGGCATGCGCTAGGCTAGCAGTAACTGTCCAATTGACGGTAGACCGTGAATTGGATAAGCAGCTACACTTAAACCAGTTATAGGCTATAAGACCTAGTGAGATCGCTTGCCCTTTATCTGCTAAACTGAACTGAGAGAGACTCAATGAACTCAGGGATTCAGGTCGGATTCGTTGGGCACCATCTATGAATTATTTGAGTTATCTTTCTCCCATCCCTAACACTGTTTGAAATGAATTTAAGACGCATTTTGACTATTAGGGGTCATTGTTACCGAGCTCCATCTCATTCCTTTAAATGTTTTGTTTTCAGGTGATGATCATGGGCATGGGGATGAGAATCTAATTTAGAGCGAGACTGTTGAGACATAGAGCTTAGGAATTGCTATGCTGAATAAATTACCTAGATTGAACATTTTGCTTTAATTTACTATGCTTTGACTTTGATCTTGTTGGTTTGACTTTGTTAATAAATTCTAAATAACAAATTTTGTGATAATTAGCCTTGTGTTTCTTAGGGCCTGTTCTCTTCAACTTATTTTTTCAACAATAAGTTCAGATAAGTTTAGTTCAGAATAAGTTCAGAATAAGTTTAATAAATAAGTTTCAGAATAAGTTCAGAATAAGTTCAACACATAATTCAGAATAAGTTGGGATAAGTTTAGTTCAGAATAAGTTCAGTGAAAATGAGGCGAAGAGAATAGACCATTAATAGGAAATACGGCGGCAATGCCCTGTTAGGTATTCCGCTGCCACATAGGGTTAAGCATTAGTAATGAAATAAAATTTTACATTTTGGGGCATTATAATAACATAATTTGACTTCCCTGATGTAAAACTCAACAAATTGAACCAATATTTTTCTTTCTTTCATTTAAGTTTATGGTCTCTGAATTGTTTTTTCTATATTATGGCTTGCCATTATTTGCTTGGGAAGGCTTACATGGTAACCTACGCGTCTTCTAGACAGGTCGATCATCTACCATTATTACATAAGTGGTGTAGTCACTTGAGCTACTTATAGACCTTTCTCAAGACCCATTGTGTACAAGGTTGGTCAACTCATTTGTTAAATGTTGACATGACAGCTTTTGCTTTGTGTAACAACTTGAACAAAAACTTATGCTAATTACTTGAATTATCTTAATGAAAATTTAATAAGTTGGGCAACGTATTTCACTTTAACATTATATATATATATATATATATATATATATATATATATATATATATATTTTGTGTGTGTGTGTGTGTGTGTATGTGTGTGTGTCTATATATATGTGTGTGTGTGTGTAGATATATATATATATTATATATATATATATATGTGTGTGTGTGTGTGTGTGTGTGTGTGTGTGTGTGTGTGTGTGTGTATGTGTGTATAAATATATATATATATATATTATATATATGTATATATAATATATATATGTATATATATATATGTGTGTGTGTGTGTGTGTGTGTGTGTATATATATATGTATGTATATACACACACACACACACACAATATATATATATTATATATATATATATATATATATATATATATATATATATATATATAATTGTAGGATGAATCAGCAGAGTGAGCTCGAGATAAAATTTCATTACACTCCACATTATTTCATTCAAAATTATAAATAAATACTTAAATATAGCTAAATAAAATTAGCCTAATTATAAAAATGGGCAACTTTGGATAATATATTTACAAAAATGAGACCATAATAATAATGTATAAAATAACACATCCTAGTGTGGGTTTCGCTTTCAGGGGTTTAGGGAGTTCTAGATGTAAGCAACCTTACCACTACAGACATCCCTACTTATAGGGAGGCTGATTCTAAGATGCCCACAAAAAAGGATTTGTCAAGATATTTTATAGAAAAAATATTTTGTGAAAATATTTTATAGAAAAAACTAAGGATAAGCAGTTGGAGATGAATTAAGAAATACTGATAAAGTAAGTGACAGTGCCTATATAAAACATGAGTACAATATAGAAGAGAAAAGTACCATACGTTAATAAATGGAGGTAGGTGGTAGATGCTTACAATGCACTCCAATTTAGGGTCGTTTTGCTACATTGTAGGGAAAATTATGCACTTTATTTTATAATGTATAGTCCTTTTTATGTTTTACGCTTGGGGTTGGTTCTTTTCTATGTTTTACAGATTTTTGGACCTTTTTATACTTGCTTTGATTGCAATTGAGTGTGTTTTGACTCCCTACGGATGCCCCTAAGTGACCATGCCCATGCAGAAGAAAGAAGAACTAGAGAATGTTGAGATAGAGGCAACCACGGACCCTCCGTGGTGAAGGCCACAGTCCATGGTAAGCTTAAAACTACTTGCCACTTCGTCTTCCTTTGTGTTGTGGCCGAGAATGGCTGAATTTATTAAAAAATATAGTTCTTTTCGGCTGCAAGGAAAGAGCACATAAAACCAAAGCATCCAACTCTCACTTTTATTATTAGTTTTAGGATTTTTCAAGTTTTCTTTAGAGTAAGAGAGGGAATTTGAGTGGAAGATTGGCACTTGGAGGCTTAGAGTTTGGGAAGCTATTAAAGCCCACTACAGCTGCTAAGTTTTTCTTCCCCTTCTAATCTCTTCTTGATCTTTTGTATAGATGTATATTTCCATTATGTGCGAGTAGTTTTTAGTAATTATGGAATTGTTAGCCAAAGTATTGATGTTAGATCCTTAACTTTCAATTTTTGTGCTTTATCCAATTGGTTTGATTGAATTCTATCTTATAGATGAACTGTTGTGAGTAAGTTTTGGTCAGATTTGCTTGCGTAGATAATTGAGTGAAGTACTAAAAGGGGAAACTCACTATTAAAATAACATGTTAGAACTTAATTCAATAACTGCTTGAAAGAGAGTTATTTGTTAAGAGGAAAATATTAGCAATCAAGAATCCCTAATAAGACTAAACCAAGGATATTTGAAAGAATGTTAATTGGGTTAATTTAGGCAATTCAATTTGTTTCGAAAGGAAAGATTGAATTCTTAGTTTGATTGCACTCCTTTGAATCACCCAATCTAGATAAAGTGCATATCTAAATCCAACGATCCACCTCTTTACTAGGTGACGCAATTCCCTAGATGTTTTTAAATTGATTGAACTTCCAACAGTTAAATAGTGATAGTTGAGATAATTGATTAGAAATTCGGTCGCTTAGCCTTTTAGAATAGGTTAAAACATGGTAGACTACACTTGGTCTCCGTGGGATCGATATTAAAACTATACTGCAACAGTTGTGCACTTGTGGTAGCAATTATATTTTTGGCGTCATTGTCAGGGACTAATTTTGTGTTTGCTTATTTAGATTGACTAAGTATTTTTTGTGTTTTTCTTTTTCATTGTATTTTCTAGATTTGCGTTAGTAGTGGTTTGTGGTGATTTTTGTAGGATCTTGCCACTTATATGTGAAGTCCCTCTCTGTTTGAATTTGATCCAGCAATAGAAAGGACTTTTCGCTCTAGGAGAAAGAAATCAAAGTTGGAGAAACAAAGGGATAAAGCTCAAGAAGCCTTTTCGACGACGGCGAGAGGAGGAGATGATCAAAGAAGGAGGCTTCGAGATTTTATTACCCCAGGGGTCCAAGGCATTGCCTCGAGTATTGCTCGATCCAACGTGAAAGCCCATAATTTTGAGCTTAAGCCGACTCCTATCTTTGTGGTGCAACAACCCTAATTTGGAGGCACACTGCTAGAGGATCCTAACTTATGCCTCTTGGTATTCTTAGAGGTGTGCGGCACGTTGAAGCTCAATGGTGTTTCAATCGATGCTATAAGATTGCGGTTATTTCCCTCTTCAGTGAGGGAAAAGGCAAGAGCATGGATACATTCTTTGCCTTCGGGATGCATCACAACGTGGGATGAACTCACCAAAGTCTTTCTTGTGAAATTCTTTCCTCCTAGCAAGATGACAAGTTTGAGAAACTAAATCACCACCTTCGCTCAAAGGGAGGATGAATCATTATATGAAGCCTGTAAGTGTTTTAAGGACCTATTGAGGCTATGTTCACGTCATGGCCTTCAACGATGGAGGTTAGTGCAAGCTTTCTATAACGGAGTCACCCAATCGATTAGGTCTACCATAGATGTAGCAGCGGGAGGTACACCTATGAAGAAGATTGAAGACGAGGCCTGCAATCTTGTTGAAAGATGGCGCTGAATAACTGCCAATGGTCTAATGAGAGAGGCTAACCCTAGAGAGTTGGATGTAAGTTAGGACTTGATGCTATCTCTATGCTTTCCGCTAAAATAAAGGCCATGTCTCAAAAGTTAAATGACTGAATGTTAATTCTATTAGTTGAAATACCCATTCTCCATCATGTGAATTTTGTGGATCAGTTGATCATTTGACTGTGAATTATCAGGTTGGGAGCTCATTTGCTCAAGATATTAGTGAACCAGTTAACTATGTCAACAATTTTAATCCTAGACTGACCAATGATCTATTCTCTAACACCTATAATCCTAGTTGGAGGAATCTCCCCAATTTCTCCTATAGGTCTAATGTCTTTACTATGCCTCAAATGAATTTTAACCACCCCTTGGATTTAAAAGACCACCTTACCCTTAACAAGTACCTCAAAAATCCAACTTAGAAACCATGATGGAGAATGTGCTTTTAGTATAGTAAAAGAAAGATGAGTATATAAAGCAATTAACCTCTAAGGTTGATGTGCTTACTACTCATAATAAGATGTTAGAAGGTTAAATTATTCAACAAGCTACCTCTTCATCTACACCCCTAGGTAGATTTTCTAGTAAGAATGAACTTAGCCCTAGGGAAACATGTAATGTAATGATTTTAAGAGGGGGCAAACAACTTGAGGGACCTAAGGGGGTTGGCTAAAATGATCATTCAAATGATAGAAATGATGAGGTTGTTGAGAAGGAGGTGTCTACTTCTTCTAATGATGCTCAAAATTTTAATAAGCTTCCTAATGATCCTAAGAAAATCTCCCCAGGAACCTATGTACCACCTTTACCGTTCCCCCAAAGAATGGCTAAGGCTAAACTAGATCAAAAATTTAGGAAGTTTTTAGAAGTCCTTAAGAAACTGTATATTAACATTCATCTCACTGATGCCTTGTTGCAAATGCCTTCTTATGCTAAATTTTGAAAGAGATTTTGTCTAATAAAGGAAAGCTAGAAAAGAATAAAACAGTAGCATTGACTGAAGAATATAGTGTCGCAATTCAAAATAAGCTCCCAGCTAAGCTTAAGGATCCCGACAGTTTTTCTGCTCCTTGTCTGATAGTAAATGTGTTAATAGATCATTGATAGGTCCCGAAAGGGCACACTATTTTGAATCATTTTGTGCCATTTTTATGGAGAATTATGTGCTATGTTATGTTTATACTTCTTTTTTCAGTTTTACGCTTAGGTATGGTTCTTTTATGTGTTTTGCAGGTTGTTGGATCATTTCACCCTAAAGTTAACTATAATTGAGTATAATTGTCTCCCTACGAGCACTCCCAAGCCACCATGCCCATGGAAGGAAGAGAGAACAGAAGATTACCGAGACAGAGCTCACCATGGACTATCCGTGCTGAAGGCCATAGTCTGTGGTGAGGCGATAGCTACAAGCCTATTCGTTTTTCTTCATCGTGTGGCTGAGGTTGATCATGTTCCTCTTTAAATAGAGCCAGTTTCATAGTAAAGAGAGGACACATAGCAAAGAAATAGGACTCTTCTGTTGAAGGAGGAATTTCATAATTAATAAAAAAATGTGTTCAAGGCCTCATCTTAGACATATGCTCGATTTTAAATATTCCCCTACAATGTGAGTCTAAAAGGAAAAATGAATGAGAACATGCTAATTTTCATTCTTACATTATAATGTTGAGTTAATTAATCCTTAATAGGATTATTAACAACAAGCTTTAAAGTTCAAGGGATTTACATGAAAAGTGTTCACCCAACCCCCTTTAAAATCCTTTGGTTAATTTTTATATGTTAGTCATATGTTTTAAAAAAAGGAAGCTCAAAAGGGGCCTTATCTCATGTGACCTAAGAATCCAAAAGCAAATAAACAAATACATGTCCTATATATGGGAGAATTACAGGAGGGTCATACATTAACTTGACTTCAACCAACTCATTTTTTTTGCAACAAAATGGTGTTGCTTTTGGAGGGAAATGCAAGTTGGTGAAAAGGCAAAGAGAAGCCCAATTACCAAAATACCCTTAATGAAAATATGCTCCCTCTCTCTATCTGATGGTGTCCCTTTCTCTCTTCATCAAAACCTGGAACCAACATCAGCTTGTATTATGTGCTCAACGCTCAAAATTAAGGGTTTGGGCGCAGTGCATTGATGCTCTCTCTCTTTCTCTCTCAATCTCTCTCCATAGTTGAATGTACTCCTAAGTTGTGTGCTTATGAGCAATTGTGCTTCAAAATTAAGGGCAATCTAGGCCCAATTTGTTGAAGGAAGCTTGGTTGTGGGAGTAGAAGTGGGCGAGGGAAGGTGGGTTGCTGTAAGTGACAGAAAGTGCAGAGTGAAACTGGAGTTGAGCTTGGAGTGGTTGCTGATGGTGGATACCTGACAACCAAGGTCAACCATGAAGTTGGAGGGGGAAGGCTTCGAGCGTCTGACGTTGGTAGATAACTATAAGCGGAGTGGTAAACAACATATATGTGAAATATTTTTTCAATTGTAAGAATCTGATATGTGGAATGATTTTCATGAATGGTTTACGGCATAGGAAGGGTAAATGGCTGGGTGACATGTGTGCCATGGTGTTGGTCACTGTTTATCATGCTGGCATCAATGCAATTGCGTGAACCCAATTGCATGGATGGCTGGGGGGATGTGGGAGGATGGGATAGGGTGTTATTCTCCTGCGAGGAAGATGATGTTGTTAACACTGACACTAACTTAAAAAGGCGCACTGTTGAACCAGGGGGAATGTGGTGTTCACCATGGTAGATATGGTGTATTGGATAGGTAGACGGAGAGCAGTGTCGTTGGGGACTCTAATTATATACTTGTGTGTAGTGGTTGATGTATTATTGGTTACGCTCATTAAAATTTATTATTGTTTGACATGCTGGGTGATTGGGAAGCTAGTGGGCGAATGGAGTGGTACGGTAGTCAGTGTTGTAACGTCGGATATAAATGGATGATGGCAGTGCTGTTGTGAGAGGCAGTGGTGGCAGGAGAGCGGTAGTTGTTTATGTTATAGGGGGTGAGTTGGAAGATGGTGGAGATGGAAGAGTAATATATGAGGCGGGTCTGAGGAAGTGTATCGTGCTGGAAGAGGGGATGGGAGTGAAGAAGATACGAAGAATGGTGATTAAGATTATTGGCAATGATTTGACTGTATAGAAATTATGGTACAGTTTGAAGTACAACCGGGGGATAGTAATGGAAGTGGAGGGGATGCTCAAGTCAGGATGTTTTTGAAGGGGAATGACGAGCATGGGTATTTGTATGTGGACAATAGTGATGGGCCGAAGAGGTGTGCACAGAAGGCGATTGCATCATGCAAAGGGTGAACACGGAGCTGCGATCCTAGTGTCATTTGTGGGAGGAGCGGGAGGGATAGGGATGATATGGTCGAAGAGGGTCGTAAGGGAGTAGGTGTGAAAAGGTGAGTAACATGTGAACACTGGCATGATGAACGACATAGCTGAATGTGGGTTATCAGAACAACTTCGCAGCATGTTGTTCTTTTTTTTTTTTTTTTGAATTTGCTAGGCTGGTGTGCGTGAAACCGGCAGATGCATTGGTGATCACCCGCAAACCAGGCTGAGAGTTGGCGGGAAATAATTGAATTGTCTGATGATGATGAGATATCCGTGGCGTCTGAGGATGTGGGTGATGACGAGGCAGCGACAGAAGGAGGGGAATAAGGTAGCAAAGGTAGGGGGTTGATGAAAGTAGTAACGGTAATGACAGCGTGTGGCCGCTGTCGGGTCTGCAAGTGCAAAGCTACTACCGTAGGTTGAGCATATGAAAGAAGTTAATTAGGGGAGAGGGGCAGATCTTCCAATCAGCCGAAGCATTTTGGCAATCACGAACCACTTCCGTTATCGGTTTGAAGGGAACTGCAAGCAAAGAATTGTGGTCAGGTGCTATGCAACCGACTGTCCTTTCTACATATGTGTCAGAGGTGGGAAGAACATGCAGGTTATGTCGATGAAAGATTTCGTAGGACAGCATAAATGCAGTGTCGGGGAGCTGTGTCAGATGGGTGTTTGGGAGAGACGACATGTTAGAGCCGAACTCCTTACACACCTAATTGAGGGTAAGGTGAGGTTGTGTTGGGATTATGCACCAAGGGACATTATGTAGGATTCGGAGTTGGAGCTAGGGATTCAGCTGACATACATGCAGTCATAGAGGGCAAGGGAGTTTGTGGGCATGATGGTGCTTTGGAGGCCAGTTGATCACTACAAATTGCTCCCGTGTCGACTTTGATGCCAACTACGAAGGCGATGTTGTGGAGGTTGAAGATTTATTGGATCGTTCGTACGTTCCAGGTTGTTGAAGCACATAAGGTTGCAATCCACAGCTCTCCATAATTCACGGACAAGTACGTCCGTGCTACATAGAAATGGTTCAGACATCGTTCGAAACTGTGGTGTACGCTTTATATTGTGCTTATACTTGGTCGTCAGCTATGACCCTATCCCTACCCTTGTTTGCGTGTTAATGATGAAGTATAGTTTTACATGTTCTGTCAGGTAACCTGGCATGTTTACCAGGCAGGAGGTAGATGTTTACCGTGGTAAACCATGGTCTGCAACCGGTAAATCCATGGGGAACTAACAGACTGTAGCCCTGCCACTTTGGCATTCTGTTCATACTGGCTTCTGAGTTGCCACCACACCCCCACCACTGTTTGTATTTTAATGTGTAAGTACATTGGTGCATGTGCATGGGCGGCTGGCATGTTTATCCCTGTTTGTGTGTTAATAATGAAGTACAGTTTTGCATGTTCCATGCTATTAGGTAACCTGGCATGTTTACCCAGCTGAAGGCAAATGTTTACCGTGGTAAACCATGGTTTGCAATCTATAAACCCATCGGAAACTAACATACTGCAGCCGTAAGACTTTGGCATTCTGCTCATACTTCCTTCTGAGCTGTCACCACATCCCCACCCTTGTTTGTAGTTTAATGTGTAAGTACATTGGTGCATGTGCATGGGGGACTGGCATGTTTACCCCAGTTTGTGTGTTAATGATGAAGTACAGTTTTGCACGTTCCGTGCTCTCCGGTAACCTGGCTATGTTTACTCGACCAGAGGCAGATGTTTACCTTGGTAAACTATGGTCTGCTACTGGTAAACCCACGAAGAACTGACAGACTACAGCCATGGAACTTTCGCATTCTGTTCATACTGGCTTCTTTGCTGTCACCACACCCCACCCCTATTTGTATTTTAATGTGCAAGTACATTGGTGCATGTGCATGGGGGGCTAGCATGTTTACCCCAGTTTGTGTGTTAATGATGAAGTATAGTTTTGCATGTTCCGTGCTGTCAGGTAACCTGGCATGTTTACTCGGTAAGAGGCAGATGTTTACTATGGTAAACTATGTTCTGTAATCGGTAAACTCATGGGGAACGAACAGACTGTAGTCGTGGAACTTTGGCACTCTGCTCATACTGGCTTCTGCACTGTCACCACACCTCCACCCCTGTTTGTATTTTAATGTGTAAGTACATTGGTGCATGTGCATGAGGGGCTGGCATGTTTATCCCAGTTTGTGTGTTAATGATGAAGTACAGTTTTACATATTCTGCGTTGTCAGGTAACCTGGTATGTTTACTCAGTAGGAGGCAGATGTTTACCATGGTAAACTATGGTCTGCAACCGGTAAACCCATGAGGAACTGACAGACTACAGTCGTGGAACTTTGGCATTATGCTCATACTGGCTTCTCAATTGTCATCACACCCCCACTCCTGTTTGTATTTTAATGTATAAGTATATTGGTGTATATGCATGAAGGGCTGGTAACCTGGCATGTTTACCCGACAGGAGGTAGATGTTCACTGTGGTAAGCCATGGTCTACAACCGGTAAACCCATGGGAAACTAACAGGCATGCTTATATGTGAGTAATACATGTCACCCAAACACACTGGTGGGACATGTCTGGAAGGGAGAGAGGTACGCGAGTAGCCGAGGTAATCTTACTATGACGACGACAGTGATATGGTGCACGTGGAACCAATGAAAGTCTAAATAGAATTAAATCTCAATTTTTTTGTTCGTCGACTCTCGTCCAATATATAAATGAATAAGTTTCTATTGTGATATGGAATATGCAATGAAAAGAACAATATAGAAGATGGGTGGAATGAGTTCTTATACTTGACTTGGTATTCACAGTCATGGCCCGAACTTACAGAATATATAGGAATATACTAATTCTACCAATCCTAGGCTGTGCATCCGTTGTCGGGAGCCAGGAGCGAAGTGCATCCCACAATGTGCCGGGGAGTCGATAAAGGACTTCAATGTTATGTTCTTGATGTGAATGAACTGCATTCCTTCCACCCACCCAATTGTTGGCGCACAGGTCGCTATAATTCTATCGATGGGCATACCCCAATGTAAAAGGATGGGTGGGGTACGCGGGGGGAGAAAATCATGAGGGTGCACAGCTCTGACAGTCACCCGTACCCCAATTACATACTTATGGCATTCATATTACAAACAAAATGTGTGGTCCTTATTTCAATGTGATGGGGTCCAGTAATTAAAATGAACAACTAACCCTGGTTATGGTGGCCAATGCGGAGCTAGTTCGTGGAATTAACGTCACTTCAGAGCAAGGAACTCCAATCAAATTGTTTACTTCCGCAACACTCAGTGTGTACCGTGGTAAACAATGAGATGATATTGGTAAATAGACAGAATTTGATGTGGGGTGGGTGTAAGAGGAGGTCTTGTATAAGTAAGACTACGGTCCTATCATCTACAGAGGTGAGAAAGTTGTAATTGGACCGCCTTCACATCTGTGTACCGCGAAGATGCTTGTCATTCACCATGGTTGGCTTTGTCATAAATAGTGGGACTTAGTAAATAGTCTATATGCCAACAAATTATAACATTTAATGTGCCCAACCACTCCATATAACAATTCAATGTACAGCAGAAGGAGTTGGGGTGGTTGCACATAATGACTGCCTCATCAATTAATTGCCTTCAAGTGAACTGTGTTGGCCTTATAAAACACAAGTGGGGGAGGAGGGAGTACTTAGAGCTGGTAATATTGCGTATGTTATCCTCCGAAAGTGGCAAGTCAACATGGCTGGCCCATCAAGAAGAATGTCCACCATTCAGACACCTGGAGGGTCGGGATCAAGTCGGAGTGACTTCAACAACAGTGCAAAGTATTATTGCAACTGTGATTATGAGGCAGCTATGTTTGAGACAGACAACAACTACATATACTGTTACCTTATTTGCCCACTTGAGGTAAATTATGATTCTTCATTCTTAAGCTCTTCAATTTCGAAGCTGTTGTTGTCTTCTACAACTCCTCCTCCACCTTACTCACCTATGTTGTTCATGTCCCTCCACGGACGAGCGCATGTAGAACTAATATGCCTGTCAATACCTGGGCATGGTAGACCCTGACTATCCGAAACAAGCCAGAGACGTAATTAACCAGCTAATTGAGGAGCTATGGGAGGTTCGAGATTTGCTGTGCACCGAACGAAACAATCACCACTTCATCCAAGCAGAAGATCGAGCAATGGATTGGAAGGTGAGCACTGATCTGGTGAACTGGAAACAATGGTGTGCAATGTTGATTGTACTGAACATTGTCCTTCTCATTTGCTTAGCGTGGGTGGTGCGGTACTGATCCCACCTATGACTGTAGGTTGTTACAATAAATGACTAGTGTCCCACGGGCAGCTTGGTTTTGGGCAGTGAATGTGCTGGCCGAGGGGTTTTTGTTGGAATGTCTGTGGTCCCTGTGTTCAGGTTGCTGATGTAAAATGAAGGTTGTATATGAAGGGCACAAATGATGTGCTTCATTTTAGGGTTATTGACTTGACCATCTATTAGCAAGCTATGGATGTGTACTTTACTGCTTTATTTTCGACTTGTTCAACTTGTGCAACACGGTAGAATGCATGTCAAATTTCGCTGTCCACTAATACAGTCAACCTTTAATCGAATGTCATCGTTTTAGGCTATTCAACAAACTAAGATTGTATCTTAAGGGCACTACATGTTGACATGAAATGCAACATTTGGACCATATCATCCCTACACCTCCTGCTTCTCCCGTAAATGACACTATGATCATAGCTTCGTGTTGCCTTTTGTGCGTGCCTCTTCGGCCCATCACTGTGGCCCATATACAAATACCCGTACTTGTCATTCCCCTTCACAAACATCCTCACATCACCATTCCCCTCCAATTCCATTACCATCCCCTGGTTGTACTTCAAACTATACCGTAATTTCTGCACAGTTAAATCATTACCGGTAATCTCACTCACCATTCGTCGCACCTCCTCCATCCCTATACCCTCTTTCAACACGATACATTTTATCCAACCCCCCACATATGTTACTTTTTTAGACCATCGTCCACCTCTCCCCTATAACACATACACAACTACCTCTCTCCCACCACCACTGCTTCCCACAACAACACTGTCTCCATCCATTTGTACCAGACGTCACAACACTGACTACCATACCACTATATTGGTTAACTACCTTCCCAATTACACTGCACATCAATCAGTAACTGTTTCTGGTCAGCGTAACCAACAATACATCAAATGCTACACACAAGTACATAATAGGAGTTCCTAACACCACTACTCTCTGTCTACCTATTCAGTACACTGCGTCTACTATGGTGAACACCACATTCCCCCTGGTTCAACAGTGCGCCCTTCTCATTCAATGTAAGTGTCAACTACATCATCTTCCCTTCGTGACAATAACGCCCTATCCCACCCTCCAACGCGCCCACCTATGCAATTGGTTTTTACGCAACAACATTAATGATACCCTGATAAATGGTGACTAACAACATGACACATATGTTATCTCAGATTACCTTTGCTATAGCGTAAATCATTCACCAAAATCTCATTCCACATACCAAAATCATACAGTTTAAACAATATTTAATATACTTTATGTTTACCACTCTACTTCAAAGCGTCTACCAATGTCAGGGGCCCAAACCCTTCCACCTCCAACTTCACGGCTGACCTCTAATGTTAGGTTTCCACCATCGCCAAACACTGCAAGCTCACACCCACCCTCCCTCTGCACTTTCTCTTACCTATAGGTGCGCACCTTGCCTCACCCCCTTCTTCTCCCATAATCAAGCTGCCTTGAACAAGTTAGGGCTAGATTTTCCTCAATTTTGATGCACAATTGCTCACTACTACAGAATTCAGGAGTAGATTCAACTTTTGAGAGAGATTGAGAGAGAGAGAGGGGGGGATCAATGAACTGGGGACAAACCCTCGTTTTTACGCCTTGCGTTTGATGCCGGCTGATACTTCCAGGTTTGGTGGAGAGAGAAAGTCAGTGCATCAGCCATCAGGTAGAGAAAGGAAGGTGAGATCTTTTCATTAAGGATATTATGGTAATTTAGCTTCACTTTGCTTTTTCACCCATTTGCATTTCCCTCCAAAACTAACACCCATTTGTTGTAAAAAAAAAAGGGTCAGTTACATACCTTTTAAAGTATGACCGATTTGTAAATTTCCTCCTATATATTAAGTGAATATGTGTGGCATGATGTGACTATGAAGGTGAAAAAAATATATTATTATTAAAGAACAAGAAAGAAAAGGGGAAAAGTGCAGTTGATGTATTAGGGGTTGCTTTTTACAGTTATCTACTTTCCAACTTCCCCAAAATTGATGGTTCATGGAGTTATTAGAAGAGCAAAAAATAGGGAAGATGACTACTTCATGTAGCAATATAAAAGAAGAACTGCAGGAAAAAAGACAGAAAAGAGAAGAAAAAAGGTGACGCTGAGAGATACAGAGCAGATTAGAAGAAAAAAAACATTGGGGCAATTTATAACACTAAGGACGAGTTCTGTTCTATGCAATTTGTGAGCATCAAGCAGATACAGGCATAAAGATCAACATCTTTAGAAGTTTGTCTGAGTATCTCTTCTAATAAATTCAAGTCCTTGTGTTTTTGTTTCCCTGTTGTCTTTTGCAGGTAAGAAAAAAAATTAGATAATTTCTGCTCCTTTTTTTAAAAATTTTTTAACCCTTCTTTCAAGTTCAATCCTCCCATGGCTAACTTCCCGAAGATGAAGAAAGTCAGGATCCTTGCAGGTTTGATGACTACACAGACCCAAAAAAAAAAAAATCCCCAAACCTTCATGATTTGCAATTCAGTATTTTACAAATGAGAATATAATATAAAGAAGACTCAGGTTCAAAGGTTAATGATAGCAGAGATGAGAATGATTAGATGGAAGTGTGGTTATACGAGAATGGATAGAATTAGTAATGAAGTGATCAGAGACTTAGTTAAAGTAGTCCCCATCGAAGATAAATTGAGAGAAATAAGACTCAGATGATTTGCTCATGTGAAAGGAGGGAGTGTTGACACTCTAGTGAGGAGATGTGAGAGAATTAACATCCCTAAAGATAAAAGAGGGAAGGGACGACCAAAGAAGAGTTTGGACGAGGTGATTAGAGAGGATTTAAAAGTTGTAGGGTTAACAGAGGACATGGCTCAGGATAGGAGACTATGGCGGGATAGGATTAAGATCTTAGATCGCAGAGAGTTAGTCCCATAATTATCACTCGGTCGCAATAGAGTGGGTTTGGTTGTGGTGTTTTTCGTATATCATGTTTGCATGCAGGTAGTTCATGCATCTGGGAAGAGACATTGTTTGCCTACCTCAGATTGTTAAGGTATAGTATCTTCCTCTGCCTTGTTACACTTATGTTTACATGGTTACTTCCACTTGATTTTTGTTCGTATTCCTTAGTTCATTCCCTGCGACTTATCCTTAGTTTTTCTCCATAAAATTCTTTCACAAAATCCTTCTTCTATAAAATGTTTTCACAAAATCTTGTTTTTGTAGGTCTCTTAAAATGAGTCTCTCTACCGGCAGGATTACTGATAGAGATAAGGTTGCCTACATCTGGATTTTCCCAGACCCTGCGAAAGCAGGACCCACACTGGGAGTTGTTGTTGTTATTGTTGTACAGACGAGAATGTAATTTGGATCCCTAGGGATTCAAAGTGTTCATGGGATTCCTAGGAATCCTGGGTCTTTAGAGACCTATAACAAGTTGGGATCCGTTGGGACCTCGGGTCTTTAGGGACCTATGAAAGGGAAATCACGATTCTTAAGAATCTCCATTTTTTTTTTAGTCATCATCAAAATTCGAAGTTCAATTGTAATGAGGTGTAAAAAAACTTTTTAGTCTTGGTGGATCCAAAACAAACCGGGTTCAAGATGCCATCAAATCATTCATAATCAAGTTATGGTAGAACTTCAAACAAGATTACAAATGTCAAACATTCAAAGAAAATATATGTTGCGCCGGAGAAGGGGAGCTCAATTTAAAGTCTCTGGTTGATGTGAGAATAGCATGAATTTATAATCTTAATAATAGTTAAGTTGGTCTAGGAGTCTTATTGGCATTTACTTTAGAGACCGAAGGAGTTCTAAATTTGTGAAAGGAACAACCTCTGAAAGCCTGGGACAAACATGTGTTTATTTTGTATTCTTTGTAAAAGAAAAAAGGAGTAAAGTTGACTTGTCACATGAGATGGGTCATTGTTAGCAGAAGAAGCTAGATATGCACTTCCTATTGACCCCATTTTGGTAGTTATTTTATTCAAAGGGGTGGACGAAAATTTTTTTTCTTTGGAAATTAAAAAAGAAGTTTTGTCTTTAGTGTGATTGAATTGGTGATGTTGGATGCAGAGAAGGGGGGAAAAACAAAGGGGAAAGTGTGGTCCCCACCCCCATAGTCACTAGGTGTGAAACAAAATGAAGAAAAAAAATAAAGGAAACGCAAAAAGCAGCCCTGTAACATTCACGTGAAGGTCTCAGTGAAGGTTACAAAAAAAGGGGAATGCTAGAGTTTGCAAAGTTAATTGATTAAAATTTTTCTTGTGATCCACCGTCAATTTCATATTACCAAAAGCTGTTAAGGGTCAACATTGTTTTTATTTTCAAAAAGGGAGTGCTGCATAGAATGGTGAAAAGGATGGTGAAAATAAGGAAATTAAGTTGTTCCAATTTTATTAATCATTTAATCCTTGCATAATTATTAAGTTGAGTTAAAATCAATATGCTAACCGATCTTCCTTGCATAAGAAATGACCAAGGTTATTTAATTCCCAAGTTTGATGTTAATTGAGATTCATTACAGTAAGTCTCAACTTGGTTGGTACCAAAAAATTATGAAGTACATAATCAAGTCGAACAAGATAAAAAAAAAAAAAAAGGGAAACCTTATAGGTCTTGTTCAATTAGAACTATGGTGACTTGATTCATAGGAAGCTCGATATAAAATAATCAGGTTCAGTCTAAATCGAAATCCTCAAATGAGCTCAAATTAATACCCCTCTCTTCACAAAAAATTAATTTTTCGAAAATCAATTAGACCTTACCCGCTCAAACGCCAAAAAGTCAAGCCTCCCAATACAGAAACCTAGCCCCTCAAATTTCCAAGTCTACAAAATGGACCTCCCCAAACAAGCCTTATTTATTCCCCCATCTTTCACAAAATGCCAAAATTACAGTTCTGTGACCTTTGGTTACACGTTATGTGCCCAAAACAAAAAAAAAAACTTTCCAAAAAGACGAATTTTTCTCAAATCATAAGCATGGCAAAATAGGCCAGACTCGAGCCAAATATACAATCAAACTCAGTAAATTCCCCTTACGGTCCAGGCCCTAATAATAATAATAATAATAATAATTTTTGGACTAAGAACTACGTCGATTTGATTCTGGTACCGATACGTAGGAAACCCTTAAATAAATTTCAGGTGCAATCGCAACTTAAATAAAATTAATGGACCGACCCCAATAAAGACTTAAGTCCGTAAATAAAATTCGTGAAATAGCTAAAAATGCAACTTAGTGATGACCTAAAAAAAAAATCAAATATTAGAATTAAATTAAAATTATGTTCTTTTTTTTAAGGCTAACATAACTAATCAAAATCATATCAAATGGTCAATAACTTAGCCAAAATAAAAGATAAATTAAATCAAATAAAATTAAAGAGCTACGGTTCGTTTGATCCTAAATCAAAGAGGCATGTAGGCAGCTCATGATAAAAAGTGAGTGCAACCTAAATTTCAAATAAAATAAATTACCCATTCCCTAACCTGCACATAAAGAATGTGTACGTATAGTACCCTTTCTAGAAGGTGCCTATACAGCCACTATTTGACGCAATTAAGTTTTCGATACGGGAGATTCGACATTAAAAATATGATAATTGTCGATCCAAATTATATAAAGTCCTATTACCGCAAAACAAAACAAAGAAAGAAGAAGTAAAACAGAACGAGTCGGAATCAAAGGGTGCATATTATTTATTTTAATAAATTTTTTGCTTAACATCTTCTGTCTAGTTTTCCATTCCTTTTCCATTTTTCTGAAGTTTAGTTTAGATTTTAGTAGTTTTAAGTTTGAGTGTCAAAAAATTGCTTGTTGTTTTGGAGCCCTTACAAAGTTGGGAAGCCCTTTAAGGATCTCCATTTGCACTAAGTTTTCTTCTCTCAAAACTCTATTTAGTTTTGTTGATTTAAACATGTGTGAGTAGTTTTCTCAATCTAGGGATTGTTAGCCAAGTATTGATGTTAGAATCTTTAATCTTTATTTAGTTGTACTTATTCATGATTGGGATTGGTTGAATTCTATGTTGTGTGTGAAATTATTGTGATTGAATTTTGGCCAAATTCATTTGCTGATTCTAAATAGTTAAGTAGAAGACTAAAATGTGAAACTTGCTATTTGATTGACAGGATAGGATTTGACTTACCAATACTTGATTCGCTTGTTAAGAGGACCCTTTAGCGATCAAAGATCTATAACTTAGACCAAACAAGGATAGTTGAAAGAATAACTGGTTAGTTTAGGCAATTCAGTTTATTTTGAAAGAAGATTAAATTCTTAATGCGGTTGCACCCCCTTCAATCCCCCATTATAGATCAAGTACATGATATATTTCATTGATCCGCATCTTTACAAGGTGAAACAAATCCCTAGATGTTTTTAATTGATTGAATTTTCCAGTTAGGTTATAGTGTCATTCAAACTCTTTATTGAAATTGCTTGCTTAGCAGTTTAATAGAACAAAACTCAATAGATTATAATTGGTTTTCGTTGTAGCGATATTATTACTAACCTATAACACCCGTGCACTTAGGGGCATAGGTCAATTGTGCCTTGTGTGATTTAGGGTCCAGTGTAAGTTTAATGCTCTTTTCTCTTTACAAAAAGCTAACCTTAGGAGAAATGAGACCCACCACCAGCTAATTACAATTGGCGGACCTTTATGTAAAGTACCTCGTAGGTATTTTAGAGGATGTCCTAATTTAGGTAGGAGATTTATATATGCTCATAGATTTTGTAATCCTTGAAATGGAAGAGGATACACGCACCCCTATTATTCTTGGGAGGCCATTCTTGGCCACCGCTGGGTACTGTATAGATGTCAAAAAGGGCAAACTGTCTTTTGATGTGGATGATGAACATATGGAATTTAACTTGATTAAAGCTTCTAAATTTACTTCTATCTCTGGTGACTGTCATCAGATAGATGTAGTGGATAGATTAGTATAAAAGGCCGTTTCTAGTAATGATTCTCATGATCCACTTGAGCATTGTTGATTAAATGATTGTGCTACTCGAGATGAAAACCCAAAAGTCGCAAGGTGTGCTCAATTCCTGGAAGCTTCTCCATCAATTAACCTAACCTTTACCAAGGAGGAAATGCTAGTACATGACAAAGCACCCTTGTCAGATGAGAAATGTGCCCCCAAGGTATAACTGAAACCTCTTTCTTCCTCTTTGACATATGAGTTTCTTGGCCCCAATTCTAGATATATTACGATTGTGAATGTGAGTTTAAGGCATCTCAAGTTGACTCTTTGCTAAGAATACTCAGGTTACATCGTAAGCCCATAGGATATACTCTTGATGAGCTTAAAGGAATTCACCCTTCTATGTGCATGCATCGAATTCTAATGGCAGATGACCATGAACCCTTAATTGAACACCAAACAAGGTTGAACCCTAAAATGTAACATGTGGTCAAGAAAGGAATTTTGAAATTGCTCAAGGTTGATATTATCAACCCTATCTCTAATAGGAAGTGGGTAAGCCCAGTCCATTGTGCCTAAAAAGGGGGGAACAATGGTTGTAAAAAATGAGAATGATGAATTAGCACCTACTAGGACAGTTACGATTTGGCATATGTACATAGACTATGGCAAGTTGAATAAGGCCACCTGTAAGGACTATTTTCCCCTACCCTTCATTAACCAATTGCTCGAGAGGCCGGTAAAGAATTCTTATCTTTGCTAATTAGATGGCTATTTAGGTTTTTTTTTCAAATCCCTATTCACCCTAGTGACCAAGAAAAGACCACTTTTACTTGTCCATATGGTATATTTCTTTATAGGAGAATGCGATTTGGCCTATGTAACGCCCTTGCCACATTTCAATGATGTATGATGGTTATTTTTTCTGACTTTATTGAGGATATAACTTTTGACCATTACTTGAATAAGTTGTCTAAAGTCTTGCAAAGATGTAAGGATATGAATTTGGTCTTGAATTAGGAAAAGTGTTATTTTATAGTAGAGGAGGTGGTTGTTTCAGGCCATATTATTTAAATAGGGGCATTGAAGTTGACAAGGCAAAGGTAGAGGTAATTGAGAGATTACCACCATGATCTTCTGTAAAGGGTGCAAGGAGTTTTCTTGGATACATTGGTTTTTACCAACGGTTCATAAAAGATTTTTCAAAAATTATAAAATTTCTCACCCATTTGCTTATCAAGGATGTGTCTTTTGAGTTTAATGAAGAGTGTTTAAGTGCTTTTTACAGGTTGAAGGAGGCTTTGATTTCCACCCTAATTATCCAGGCCTCGGATTGTGGATTACCTTTTGAGGTCATGTGCGATGCAATGGGAGCAGTTTTGGGGCAATGGAAGGACAATAAGCCTTATGCCACCTACTGTGTGAGCTGAACTTTGGATGATGTTCAAATAAATTATGCCACAACTGAGAAAGAGTTCCTAGCTGTTGTGTTCACCTGGGAGAAATTTCGTTTGTATTTGATCAATTCTACGGTGATTATTTTTACTGATCATGCCGCCTTGAAGCATCTCTTAAGGAAGTTCAACTCTAAGCCGCATCTCATTTGCTAGGTGCTTCTAATCCAAGAGTTTCACTTGGAAATTCCAGACAAAGTCGGTTATGAAAATGTAATTGCAAACCACTTATCTCGCTTGGGTCCCGATGCCACTCCAATATAGGAGCTTCCCATAAACGACTCTTTCCATATGATGAACTCCTTGTAATATCTCACCAGGTGGTGCTATGGTATACTGATTTGGTGAATTTCAAGGTATGTGGAGTTATGCCATCCACGTTATCTTGTCAACAACGAAAGAGATTCCTTTCTAATGCGAAATATTATGTGTGGGAGGAGCCTATACTCTACAAGGTGTGGACATGGAGTTTATAGAAGATGTTTGCTAGAAGATGAGGTTCCTAGTGTCCTCCACCATTGTAATGCTTCAACTTATGGTGGGCACTTTGGACTCGACAAGACTATAGCTAAAGTGCTTCAAGCTGGCTTCTATTAGCCCACTCTCTTTGAAGATATAAGAACCTTTGTTAGGACTTATGATAGATGCCAACGGACGGGAAACATTTATAAAAGGCATGAGATGTCTCAAAGTGGGATTCTTAAAACAGAACTTTTTGATGTTTGGGGGATTGACTTATGGGCCCATTTCTTCCTTCTCACAATAATCTTTACATCCTAGTGGCGGTTGATTATGCCTCCAAGTGGGTAGAAGCTATTACTTCTCCTACCAGTGATTCCAAGGTACTAATCAAGTTTCTTAAAAAGAATATATTTACAAGATTCGGCACACCAAGAGCTCTTTTGAGTGATAATGAGACTCATTTTTGCAACAAGCCACTTGAATCCCTTTTAAAGAAGTATGGGGTTATTCATAAGATTGCTACGCCTTATCATCCACAAACAAGTGATCAGCTTTAGTTATATAATCGAGGGTTTAAAAGCATTTTGGAGAAAACGATCGATCGGTCCCGAAAAGATTGGTCTAAAAAGCTTGATGACACTCTTTAAGGATACTAGACTGCTTACAAAACTCCTCTCTATACTACTTCATACTGCTTAGTTTTTGGAAAGTTCTGCTATTTACCGGTTGAGTTAGAATATGAAGCATATTGGGCAATTAGAACTCTAAACTTCAATCTTAAGGTGACCAATGAGAAAAGGCTTTAGAAATTGAATGAGTTAGATGAGTTACATCTAGAATCCCTTGAAAGCTCGAAAATTTATAAGGAAAGAACCAAGCACTAGCATGATAAGCATATTATGAAGAAAAGATTTGAGGTAGGTGACTCCGTCCTATTGTTCAATTCCATGTTGCGGCTATTTCCAGACAAGCTGAGATCCCGGTGGTCTAGGCCATTTCAAGTTATAAAATTCTTCTCTCATGAAGCTGTGGAGATCTGGAGTGAGACAACTGGTATGTTTAAGGTCAATGGGCAGCATCTTAAGCCTTATTATGTGGGGGACCTTATTGACAAGCCTGCTATCCATCTCCTTTCTGATCTCGAGCCCTCCTAGAAGAGACGGTTGTGGTGTCCTTTCTAATCACAAAAAAAAATAAGAGAGTTTTAGCCACTATTCCTGAGCTCTCCACCGTCCGTAGAGGAGCTACTTGGAAAACTGTAGAAAACTAAGAAACAGAGCTCACCACGGACCCTCCATGATGGACTCCACGGTTCGTGGTGAGGCTCTCCATCTGTGGTCAAGGGTTTTTCAACCCCTTTGACCCGAGCATCCCCTCAATTTCTTCTATCTTTTGACCCTTCTCTCTTTAAACTCTCTTTAAAACCTCTATAACCACTCACCTCTAAAACCTTCAATTTTTAATCATTTTTCCTCAAATTTCTTTCCGTTCTTCTCGTTTTCTTCATTTTCTCACTAAATATCCTTGAAATATCTCTTTTCTTGCCCTCTTTCTTTCACAGTCTACCCATCTTCATACCCTAAGTTTCAACAACTCCGCTTCAAGCTCCATTCTTCCAAATTCTCTCTTTTTCTTCCATATTTCTCCCTATTTCACCTTCATTTTTACAAATTTTGCATTTTTAGTTATTTTCTCTTTAGTTAGAGTTTTCAAGCTTTCACTCATCCATTCACTATTTTAATGGCATTCAAAAAGAGGGTAAGAACCAAGCACGAGGTGGGGATATCTAGTCAAACACCTCAAAGAGCACCCCGGATTGCCCAAACCTCAACAAACGCGTGAAACCGAGATAATATCCCTAACCCCCTTGGTTTAACACATCCCGAGGATATTGCTATATACAATAATTTAAGTAGTAAGTTAGTTGTTGCTACTCATTATTATGACAGGGATTTGTTGTCTATGATGGGTTTCTTAGATGATATCCATTGGTTGCTTGCTAGGAAAGGTATGGGGCAATTTTTAGAGACTAGAGACCACACTTATTGTGACCTCACCGTTGAATTTTTGAGCACATTGCATATGGAAGTCATGAGTGGGCCTTATTGTCAAGAAGGGTACATTTCCTTCTATCTAACTAGGGAGTTTTATGAACTTAGCTTAAGTGCCTTTAATAGCATATTTAGTTTTCCACCGAGTATGGACTTGCCTTATCGATAGTCCCTAGCTAAATAATTTAACCCGAATGCATTTTGACGTGAAATTTCTGGGGATCGTCGGTGTGATACGAGCAATCTAGAGGCACTGTCATTCGAAACCCTTGAGTAGCCTAAAAATTTCTTGCTTGTGGTTTGTTTATGAGGAAGGGTATTTTGAATGTGCCTTATCTGTCTGAATTATATTCCTTATATAGCATGCTCTAAGATGACCGACTTGACCCCGATTGATCCTTGGTTAATCCGTTGCATAGTGCTGTCACTAGTTTCGCACAGAGGATTGTGATTAGGGGCCTTGTTACCCCCATTGCTAAGTCTGTAGGGATAGAACCGAACCCTAATGATAAAGTTCCCAGTTCCAAGCGGTTGAATTTAGCCGCTTTTGAATAAATGAAATTATGTAAGGTAGAGGCTGGGTGCATTTGTTGGATTTATCCTGGGAACCGCCCCATGCCTTTCCCCAGTTTGAATGAACCACTCTCTTAAACCGGACCAATCTATACTTTTTATCGGGTGACGAAGAGTTGGCACAATCTGTACCACCTCCTCTCCCACCTCACCTAAGGACCTCTAGTTCATCCCAACCATCCTCCTCATCTAATTATGCTGGTTTGTATGCTACCCTTCAGTCCAACCAAGAGGAGCATGGGGGAGTAATATGTGAATATGTGTATGTGATGTGGATGTGTGAGTAGTTTCACTTTATGTTGATCATTTCGTTCTTTCTATTTTTAGGTTTCTTTTCACAGGCTTAGCTTTATTTTGGTATTTTCTACAATTTTTAGTTGAATTTTAGTGTGTTAAAAGGAAAAAAAAAAAAGAAAAAGAAGAGGGAAAAAGCAATAAAATCCTTCGATGATGAGTCTTAGATTAATAGCTTTCTTTGGCTTGTTATGACCTTTTTGTTATCCTCGTTTGTGAATAAATGTTTAATTATAAGTTTTCAAATTGTGCTTCATGTTTTGTCTGTCATGTTGACTGCAATTTGATTACTTAGTAAATCTTTGCATGAATATTTAGCACGTATGATCTTATGAGCTAATTGAGTTTTGGTGGTTGTCCCGTGAGACTTTGAGCCTTATTTGGATTAATTCATCATTTTAGTCTCATATTCTTTTTCATATGTGCCTCTTCCTTGATTTCATATCTCTAGAACTTGCTTTGACTCTTGTTCAAAATCACATTTAGCATGCATGTTTAGACGATATGATTGAGGCATTCTTTGGATTTGTGAGCTGCATTGACCAAATAGCCACCCTTTTTATGATTTATCCCTTGCTACCCCCATTAAGCATCAACCTTTCTTTTTTTTTGATGCAAACCTATAATATTGAACCTTAGCTGAATATTTTTTTGTTGGGTGTGGTTTGTTTGAATGCAATGAGGGATTTACGCGATATATCCCTTAGAGTCATTTGGGTTGAATTTTACGAATTGTTAGAAAAAGTATTGAAAAATGCACAATTTCTCTTGCCATAATCCTTCTCTTATTAAAAAAAAGGCAAAAAGAAAAAAGGAAGCAAAAATCAAAAGAAAATCAAAACAAAGAAGAAAGAAGGACAAAAATTGTTGAGAGAGAAAAAGAAAGAGAAGCAAAAATTAAGGATTTGATATAAGTTTCATATTTCAACATTTTTTCACATACTCAACCAACTCAGAGTTATTTTGTATATTTGAGATGTATTGGTGTTTGGTGTGAGCAATATTTTTGTAAAAAGTTGGGTGAAGATGATTCATACTCTTAGTCTTTGACTTTGAGCTCCACAAATCTCAACATATTTGTTCCCCTCTTACCTTTACCAATAGCCCCGTTACAACCCTATCAAAGTCCTCATGATTGTATAGCATACGTTCTATTTTTGTGGTGGTGATTTGAGAATCTTGTCAAGCTTGTGGTAGACTTGATTTTTTGGAATGAGATTTGAGTGAACCGCATTATATTTGTAAACACATGAGTTATTAGTGTTGTATTCCTAAAGTGAGAGTCTACCAGTTCTTTTAACTCTCCCTATTGTATGTGCCGATATGGTTGTTTAAGCTAATTTCTGTGATCGATTCAATGTTTAGTGTGATGGTATTTGTTCTTATTTTGAAAACTTCATTCCCTTATCTGGTTTGCAATACCTTTCATCACTCTTGGGCTAGCTTCTTGGATTGGTTGGCTATAGATGTTGCTAGGGGTGAGCAAAAAAAATTGGGTACCCAGTTTCGGGCCAAGAATCAGGTTGTACCCGACGGGTATAGATATGGACCTAGTTAGATCGGTTCCAAAATTTAGGGCCCGATTATAATGGGGTCCAATACTGGGTCCTAAAAGTTTGGAAGCGGACACAGGCCTGGTACCTAGTACCCGGTCAAAATTTAAAGAATATTGATAAAAAATATAAAAAGTAAACCCTTATTTCTTAAGTGATGTATCTTTTGTATCGAGACCCGACTTCAAACTACTCCAATTTAACCGTTTATCTTTTCTACTTTCAATTTATCCGCGACTTACTTTTTATGTATCTCAACTTTTCTTCCTTGAAGTTTCGGTTCTTCTCTTCATGAGCCTTATTGCTTACTAAGTATTTGTTTTTAATATTTTTTTGACCAGTTTTCCTCTTTTTCTCACTCTATTTCAATTAAAATAATCTTTACGTTTCTCGTGCGTTTAGTAATCTTGATTTGTGGAATTTTGATTAACATTGTTTCCAATTCTCTGAGTTTACTTTACAGTACATGAATCTTCTTTACTACTTATTGCATATTTAGTTTAGCCTTATAATTTGGTTTTTAGGAATTTGATTTTTAGGAATTTGGCCTCATATATGAGTTCTCAACTTTCTTTAATCCCTCCCTCTCCCTATCTTCTGTGGAGAAAATGCGAAAAAAGTAAAAAACATTAGGAACCGGGCGTGACTGGGTCCAAATTTTAGGATCCACTTCCAATCGGGTCCGGGACTGGCCCCTAAAAATTCAACCGGGTACCCCGGTCCTGCTGACCCCTAGATGTTGTTACTTATGTTTATTGGATAAGATTCTTCATTTTAGTTTTGGTTTTCATAGTTGCCTGAGGACAAGCAATGGTTTAAGCATGAGGGAGTTTGATAGATGTTTAGAATGCGCTCCATTTTAGGGTCATTTTGCAGTATTTTAGGGGGAATTATATACTTTATGTTATAATGTACAGTCCTTTTCCTATTTTACCCTTGGCTATGATTCTTTTCTATGTTTTGCAGGTTTTTGGACCTTTTTGCCTTGCTTTGATCCCAATTGAGTGTGCTTTGACTCCCACGGATGCCCCTAAGTCACGATGCCCGTGGAGGAGAAGGAAGAACTAGAGAATGCTGTGACCACAAACCCCTCATGGTTAAGGCCACAACTCTTGGTAAGCTTGAAATTGCTTGCCTTTTCGTCTTCCTTTGTCTTATGGCTGAGAACGGCTGAGTTTATGCATAAACAAGGTTCTTTTTGGTTGCAAGGAGAGAGCACGGAAAATCCAATCATCCAACTCCCACTTTTATCATTAGTTTTAGGATTTTTCAAGTTTTCTTTAGAGTAAGAGAGGGAATTGGAGCAGAGGACTAGCACTTGGAGGCTTGGAGTTTAGGTAGCCATTGAAGATCACCATAGTTGCTAAGTTTTTCTTCCCTTTCTAATCTCTTCTTGAAGTTTTGTTTAGATGTTGTACTTTTCCATTATACATGAATAGTTTTTCTTAATCTAGAGATTTGTTAGACAAAGTATTTGATGTTGGATCTCTAATTTCCAATTTTTGTTCTTTATCCAATTGATTTGATTGAATTTTATCTTGTGGAAGAATTATTGCGAGTAAGTTTTGGCAAGATTTGCTTGCATACACTTGATAGTTGGGTGGAGTACTAAAAGGAGAAACTCACTATCAGAAGAACAAGCTAGAACTTAATTTAACGACTTCTTGAAAGAGAGTTCTTTGTGAAGAGGAAAATATTATCAATCAAGAATTCCGAACCAAGACTAGACCAAGGATATTTGAAAGAATGTTAATTGGGTTAGTTTAGACAATTCAGTTTGTTTCGAAAGGAAAGATTGAATTCTTAATTCGATTACACTGCTTTGAATCATCCAATCTAGATAAAGTGCATATCTAAATCCAACGATCCAACTCTTTACTAGGCAAAACAATTCTCTAAATGTTCTTAATTCGATTAAATTTCCAACAATTAAGTAGTGATAGTTGAGGCAACCGATTAAAATTTGGTCGCTTACTCTTTTAGAATCGATTAAAACTTGATAGACTACACTTGGTCTTTGTGGGATCGATATTAAAATTATACTACAATAGCCGTGCACTTGCGATAGTAATCAGTAAGCCAACAATATCTCTTCCCAAATGCATGTACTACCTACATACAAAACCGACATTAAAAAAAACTATACTATAATGGAATGACATCTATGGGGTCAACTCTCTGTGATCTGGGACCTTAATCATACATCGCCATAGTCCACTATCTTGAGCCATGTCCTCTGTCAATGGGGGAAATTTCGAGTCCTCTCTAATTACCTTATCCAAGCTCTTATTTGGTCATCCCCGACCTCTTCTGCCTTTAGGGTGGTAATCGTCTCACATCTCCTCACTAGTGCATATGCACTTGTTCTCTTCACATGATTAAACAATTTAAGCCTAATTTCTCTCATCTTATCCTTGACGGGAGCCAGTTTTTAACTGCGCCTCTAATTACTTCATTCCTAATTTATTGAACCTTGTATAGCCACACAACCATCTAATCCCTCATCTCTACTACCATCAGCCTTTGAACCTATGTCTTTTTTATAGGCCAACACTCCAATCCATATAAAACAGTAGATCTAACTACCATACGATAAACTTTACCTTTTAATCTTATAGGCATTCTCTTATCAAACACCAAGCGTACTTCCAGTTCTGCCAACCAACTTTTATGCGCCGGTTAATATCTTCGTCAATATCCATTTTCTATTGAATGATTAAGCATAGATATTTAAAGTTCTTGACCTTTAGAATTGTCATCCCATAGTAATAATGCATGAAACGTACAAATGGATTGTAAGGAATAAATTTACTAAGATGAGTAAAATTTATAAGTTTACTATATATTTAAGAAAACCCCAATAGTAGCCCAAAGAACTTAAATCACATAAATTAGCCCACATCTTGGCCCAAAATTTTCTAGTTTTAAAAGATTTAAAAAAAAGAAAAAAGGAGGTTATAAAAAGGCCAAAAAAAAAGAAAAATCTAGATAAATCACTAAATTTACAAATTTTAAAAAAATAAAAGAAAAACCCAAAATAATTAAACCCCAAAACCCCCTTTCCCCTATAAACTGAGCCCCCCTTTACTTCTGATGTAACCTCACCCCCTATGCGCACTATTTCTCCCTCTCTCTCGTATCGTCAAACGCTGGCCAGAAGGTGTCACTGATTGCCACTGCTGCCCTGGAACCACCGCCACAGCTACTGCTTCCTACCCCTTCTGCTTACCTTGCTCTATTTGGGTTGGGAAGGTGAAAACCTAAATTCCCTAATAACCATTTCTACCATTTTTGTTATTGATTTTGCTAGTGAATGTTGTGTTTAGATTAAATGAATGTTAATTGTGATTTTCTTAGGTTTTGATGATGATTTTGGAATTTGGTGGTGCTTGCAAGCTTATAGATGGATATAGTGAGTAGGGTTGGTAATTGAATATGAAATCATGTTTAGTTTCATTGATTTTATGGAAATTTTATTGAATTCTAGTAATTGGATGAAAAATTAATAAAGTATGTATGGTGTTTGTGTTGGGTGATGTTGCTATGAAAATGGGGGTTGAGCTTCAGGATGGGGATATGAGTGAAGGAGGTAAATGGGCAACACTTTGGGGGTTTGAAATTTATTATATTAATATGAATTTGTGGTTTAGTTTAAAGTAATAAAATGGTAATTAGTGAAAATTTGAATTGATAATGATAGTTGCAGTGTGAGGTAGCTTGAGGTGACAGAAAGGGAAATGTTTTCTTTTAAATATTGAAAGTGAATGTTCTTAGTGTGAATTCTGGCATCTATTTGGGATTTGGATGAATTAAATATATATTTTAAGTATTAGTTGTAGGGTAATTGAAGTGGTTGTGATGCTTAATTTTTGTACATTTTTACCGGGTAACGAGGCTTAACTCATTTGGCATGAGCTAACGGCCATTTGCATATTTTGAGACTCACAAGGAAAGATAGAGCGAATACCTTTCGATTGGACCCAAAACTATGTACGTGACATTGCGCTTAAGCTTAAAACCACGATTTATTTAACCCAATTTGTCACGTGGCTAGCAATAATGTAATTTTTAAAAAGATAATAGCAAAATAATAATAATAATAATAATAATAATAATAATAATAATAATAATGATAATGACAATAATAATAATAATGGCAATAATAATGATCAAACTAACACTAATAATAACAATAATAGCATTGATAACGATGATAAGCAAGATAACGATAATAACCATAAACATAATAACGGTAATGGTAACAACATGAATATTAATAAAACATGAAGTGAGGTATATCGTGTAATAGTCATACTATCAATGACACAAATGGTAAGAGTAACAACAATATTAAAAGAAAGAGTAGAACCAAAGAGAAATAAAATCCACTTATGTTTAAGTAAATGATGATGGGTATATTAATAGTTAAAAGAAAAGCCAAAGGAATTTTGAATTACTTATTCAGCTAGAAAATTTAATAAAATTGTCTACACCAGTAGTAACAATAAAATTTTAAATTTGGAGTAGAAGTAAGGTCACTTCTGTCATTTCAAGCCATCATGAATGCTTTTCATTAAAAAGGGGGGAGATTTCAAAAACCAAGTACGTTTATTGCCTGTACTCTTCTAAAGCTGACAATTATACAAAGTTCATGTAATGTTCGTGTGATGAATTATTTTGGAACAATGTTTTGTCACCTAAATAAAAGGCACCATAAGTTATCAAGCATCAAGCCTTGCGCCCTTTAGTTTACCCACGCAGCTACAGCTCAGGATAACCGATCGGCCTGAGAGATATGCACATATCTTAATGATTGCTTCAGACGTCAATAAGGGTTTAACTCTTACTCACATTATCTCTCTTTCTCCTATTTTTGAACTAAAATCTTTTGAAATGTGGGCGCTCACTTTTGCAGCATAGGGATATAGGTATTGAGCTTAGGCCCATTGTTCGAAATTTTATCTATATTTCTATTTTAGGTATGAAATTAGTGAACCCTTCCGTCTAATAACCTAGAAGGTAGGGAAAAACTACTCAAATGTACCTTAAGTTTTATATAAACTATGTTAAGGACCTTCAGTTTTTAAAAAAATAACTGTAATGTACCTTGATTTATAAGACAACTAATAGAAAGGAATCTCGAAGTTTATGTAAACTATTTTTCAAGTCCAATGCTGCTGTTTTAATTCATATTTAATGCCCTTAATTTCTCATATTTGTGTATTTTACTGCAATCCTTAAAAACTTTACTTTTAAAAATTTTAATTTTGTGCATGTGATTTTACACTTATAAGTACTACTCGAAGTGTGTTTAATGCTTAAATCGTTATTTAATTATCCTGCTCCTAATTATTCACATATTGTGCACCCATCGATAAAAACCACTGTAATAGCAATGCAATTAAACTATATCATTGATATGGTTTTAAAATTAAAGGCGAAATTAGGAAAAAGTAAGATCTAAAGTTAAGGAGATAAAAAAGCAATTGTCTGTAATCTATCGTTCTTTAATCAACAAAGTTAGACATAGTGGAGACTCTTATTTGAGTATTAGTACTTCATTTAGGAATAAATATCCTTTACAAAATCTAAATTAAAAAAAATCCATTCCTTTGCAAGATATAAACTCGAAAAAGAAGTAGGAGAAACCACTGAAAAATTATCATAAAAGGTAGAAAAGGAAGAAGAGGATGGGGTGTAAGCAGTGCAATCTAGAAGAGCTACAAAATATGTTTGATAGGGAACAAGATCGAGGAGAATTACATATGATTATAAGCACAATAGTAGACAAGTAGGAAATCTTATCTGATGATAGTGAAGAGATAAATAATGTCTAGTTAGAAAAAGAAATATATCAGTAGATGAACTTGATTAAATTAGAATATGTAAATGTTGTTCTTTAGTGAAAATTAATCGAAAACTGGATAAAAAATGCGGACAATTGGTAGCTGATGAAGAAATTAGTGAGATTGGAGAAAAACTCAGCAGATAAAAAATTGAATCCAAGCTCGTTAAGAATGTTATTACCAAATTAAAGAATTGACGAATCTTTAACAAGAAGTAGTAGTTTTATAAGACCTAGATACATTTCAGCAGGCGCGCAACCAACTTTTCCTTTGGATTCATTCCAAGGAAAGCCACATCCTTTGAGGAAATTAGCCTTACCATAATTAGTCAAATGAGTTACATCTTGAAATATCGGTGGAGCTCGCAATAGAGATGAAATCTTTGAATATTGAAAAATGGGTATGAATAGTATCTTGAACTTGAATACCACATGGACGGCTTGAAATTTCCTAAACTATATTGAACAGAATTTTTCTGACACTATAGGTGACTCGTATGACTCATTAGATGAGGAAGGTAAAAATGTATTAAGAATGATGGAATATGTGAAAAACATTATGTAAAGAAATTAAAACTGAATTTTTCAGCGCTAAGCTTGATTCTAAAGAAAAAGTAAGGGAATGGTCAAGAAAGATTAATAACATAGAGTTATAGGACATGAGATTTCTAAAAAAATTGTATTACCGAATTTAGTCAATATTATTATAAAGTTGCGTATAACGAAACCAATCTTAGTATGTTGTACAACAAATTAATGTATCTTATCAATTCCATTATCAATGAAAAATACATTACATGGCTTAAAAAAGCAAGTGCCATTGATACTCTTGGTACAAGAATTTATTATTTAATGAAATAGGTCAATGATCATGTCTTGATCTCCAAAACCAAAATAAAATGAAGAAATAATTTCTACCCTGTTGGAATAATCCTCATCAATGGGGAAATGAACTTGAGAAGAGAAGAAACCGAAAATTTTATAAGAAAAAGAGCTTTAACAGGCAAAGGAGAGAAAAATATGAAAGAAAGTATTATAATAGACCAAAACTTGAAAGACAAAGATTTCTTTAGAAAAGCTACCTATTGTCCTATAGGAAAAAACAATTGTTAAGTGTTGTGCATATGGAGCAGTACAACATTATGCAAACAAATGCAAAAATAGAAAGAATAATAAGCTTATTAAAACTTTAGCTAGTCTAGATTATTTTGAACTTAGTAAGAGAGGAGCAGTAGACCTAACACTGAAAACCAACAAGGAAATTGTTGAGACTGTACTGGAAGATGAATATTAGGAAAGTGATTATGAAAAAATTAGTCACATGATAGAAAGTAGTTCAATTAGTTTTGAGGATCTTCAAGGACAAGAATTTATTGTAGATAATGAAAATGATATGTCAAGAGACATTGGGTCCTTCTTATAGTTCAAAAATACATGGTCCATAAAGAATTCATCTTTCAATTAAAGAGTAAGTATGTATATGAGATGATGAAAGGTGATTTAGAGATAAAAGACTCTGATTATGATGTAGGTGAAGTTAATCTCATTAATTGGGAAAATATCCTTGGACATAACAATGATAGAAAGTATAGGTATATCCATGTTGGAAGTGTCCAAGTTTGAATTACTCCATCACAATATTATCGAAAAGACATTGACCTTTATGCCTTGCTCTATGATATTAGACATATCAAGTTTAATAACCAAATTATCATAGGCGCCAAGACTGATTTGTGCAATGGATCAGTAGGATTCAATTACTGACTGGATATTATGTTATCCTAAAAGATGAATTTGCCAAAAACATCCTATCCTTAAGATAAATGCAATTGGGATGGATATGCAAAGAAGCAGTTTCTTACCACGGATATTTTGGAAAATAATCTACAAATTAGATAATACCATAAACCCAAAAAACTAAGGTAGTAATGCTAAAGGCATAAAAATTTGAAAGTCCTACTCCAACGTAAAAAAATTCGAAAGGTAAAGTCCAATTCACATGAGATAAAGATTGACAGGTCATGGAATTTAACTTTGTGAATCCCACAAAAATCATTAAAAATAGAAAAATGTAATAAAAATCAATGAAAATAGAAAAATTACCATTAGACCCCAATTATTAAGAAGTGTGAGTGCAAGATCACAATGGGGAAAGGGATCTTCAACAATTAAAGAAGATCTTAAAGAAGATGATACAATTTGTATGACAAGTGAAATGAGTAGAATGAGTTTTGAACCCGTGAGACGCAGTGTAGACTGAAGTATGAGTCTAGATATAAAAGTCATTGGGTATAAAACATGGACTCTTACTAAGCAAATCCTAATATTATCTATGTCCCAATATACGTATGGTTAGTGGGATAATAGATATGAATTGTGTGCCTATAACAATAGTGATTGTTTTGTCTTCTTTAAAAAAAATTTCTTTGTTTGCAGAATTTATGTGAAAAAAGTAGAGAATTCTTTAAAAGTAAGAATAGCTGATAATAGTACAATAAGCCACAATGAAGCCATAGAGGGGTTATCTATAGAAATGGGAGGAGTTCAATATATTATGCTGGCTCTATGGGCTACTAATCAATACATGAGCTTAAGGGAAACTCAAGCAAATGGCTATCGTAATCTAGACAGTGAGCTTGATTCTAGAACAACAATAGAGATCCAAAGGATATGAATGAGATCAAGGCTTGGCCACCACCCAAACTCATCAAGGAATCCACCCCTAACTCTAAGGGCAATGTTACTAAGTTAGATTAAAGGAATAAACTCAAATTAATGACCTAAACAAATTGCTTAATGTGAGATTTCAAGAGAATATGTTTGAAACACGAACTAAGTTTTTTTTCATTCATGAAGCATGATCACAATAAGCAACCGAGGAGGCACTTATACATGTCCAACCCTACTAGCAAGTAGGGAAGGGGTTTCTCATTAGTTGGGAAACCTCTAATCAAGCTTAACCTAACTAGATTGTAAAAACAAGCTTAGCTAAGCCAATTACAAATGTGAGTCTAGTAAGTACATGCTATTTTAGACTAAATTAAAGCTTGAACATTTGTAATTAGCTTTAATCAAGCCACTTGCACATAGGGGAGACAGAAAATGGATGATGCTATTATCTACTTTACGACCATCCAATCAGATTGCAAGTGAAATTTTATCTCTTCTCCTAGTGGCCAAGTAGCCTTCCAAATCTACAAAAGGATTCATGTTCATGTTCTTGGATGTCCAAATATCCAAGAAAGCAGGTAGATAGGTCACTAAAGCCTCCCTTTAAGGAAATATGATTCCAAAGTCAAAATAGCTCAAGCAGGCCTAATCGACCCAGTTTAGCACTAAACTTGATTAAGTTGGTTCTTTAGCCTCTACCTGATGCAGAATTGATTTTGATGCATGGATGAATTCCTTAGGATGTTAAAAATCACTTCAAGTAAAAAAATTAGCACTAAATTAAGTTTAGGTAAGAGAATCATGCAGAAGCTCAAAATGGGTCAGAGAGGGGCCCAAACTGCAATGGTCAACTTAGTGTGGTTGAATCCTCATGAAGAACTTGAATTGGACTGATTTACCTACATGCTTTGGTACCTAAGGATGTTGGATTTCATCTTAAATTAAAAGATTAACCCTGAATGAGACTTTAGGCGGAGAACCCACTTAATATTCCAAGATATGCAAAATTAAACAAATCATACATAACCTCTCTATTTGGGCCAATATAGCAAAATGTCTAGTATTTAGGCCAAAACTAAGTGTCGGTTGCAAAAGTAGACACCTTAAGGAGTCCAACAAAGCGGGACTCATTATGGATGCCTTATGATCAGCCAAAAACAAGCTATCCAAAAACAAGCTCAGTTCTAGACTTAAGAGTGAGAACAAAGCCTAAATCTATGAGGCTTGAACTTGATTACCTTCATCTCCTCTAGCTTGGATAGTATCTTAGACTTTTGTTTAGATTAAGAGCGCCTTCTTGTTCTACATCACTAATTAACCCTCTCATAAAGGTTATATTCTCTATGTACATAGATCATAAACTAAATAATTTTCACAATAAATGGTCACTCAATCCTTATTGATAAATTAAATAAAGCTTACACTCATTAAAAGATTGAGTTTACATGTAATTGCCATCGTGAGAAGGTAATCCTTGCAAAAGCTAAAATAACACTAACAATCTTAACACTTGAGTTATCTGTTAGAGTGGATTACTGAATAGCAACTGTATGCAAAGAACTTTACTCTGATAATCTCTCAAAATTTTGGACAAGGATAAAACATTTGTAAAGATTACATTGCTAAATGCCAACACTATTATCCATGTCAAACAAATGGTGTATACACACCAAGATATTCAATAATTTAAAAAGCAAATCAAAGAACTGTCGGATAAAGGATTAATCAGAAAAAAATGGCAAGAGTCCTCACTGGTCCTATTTTAATCATGAGAAATCTTGCTGAAGAAAAAAGGGGAAAAGCTGCATTGCTAATTAATTAGAATAAAGTTAACGATAATACTGTCTTTGATCATTATTATTTTCCTGATAAAATTGTTCTTTTTAATAGAATTTAAAGAGCCTTTTGGTTCTAAAAAATAGATTGTAAATGCAGATATTGCCAGATAAAAATGGATGAAGAAAGCATCCCTTTGGCTTCTTTAAGTTCCCATCAAGGGCTCCTGAGTGGATAGTAATGCCATTTGTTCTAAAAAAGTCCACCTCAAATAGTCCAAAGAAGAATGAATGACATCTTCAAAGATCTTAATCACTAGTGTACATTGAGGATATTCTTATCTTTTCTAACACCATAGAACAACACAAAAGTGACATTCTAGCTATCACCCAATGATGTATTGATCTTGGTATTATCCTTTGTGAGAAAAAGTGTATTTCTGCTGAACATGAAATCGAGTTTTTAGGTATAGAGATAAAAGCTGAACATATCATCCTACAAAAGCATATTTTAGAAAAAAAATAGAAAGTTTTCTTAAGAAGATTGCAGATAGGAAGCAATTAGAAAGGCTTCTTGGATGTCTTACCCATACTTTAGATTTCATTAAGGATTTAGCTAAATTAAGAAAGGTATTGTAGCAAAAACTTAAGAAACAAGAGAGTTGGGCTGAGACCCCTAGTGATTTAAAGATTGTTCAAAATTTCAAATAGGTATGCAATAATCCTATTGTTCTTAAATTGCCTAATGAAAGAGATGATTTAATTCTTGAAACAAATACAAGCAATGAGCACTAGAGTGTAGTACTAAAAATCAAAAAGAAGAAAAGGTTTACAAATATTGCAGTGAAAGTTTTAATAAAACAAAATCCAATTATCCCACGATGAAAAAAGAAATCCTTATAGTTATCAAGGGAATTAAAAAGTTCTTAATCTTTTTGGCCACAAAACCTTTATTTTCTTATTCGAACTAATTGTAAACAAATATATGGTTTTCTGAAAAAGAATTCATCAAATATGTAAGTGCAAGGATGACTCCTGTATTGGAAAGTTTGGCTTAACTGGTTTTCTTTCTCTACTGGACAGATAGGGATAGAAGAATTCTCTTGCAGATAGTTTAACTTGTGAACTCGCCAATGATGCTTATCAGAGTAAAACTCCTATTGGAAAAGGAGAAAATCCAAAATGAAATACCATTACTACTACAACGGGTTTCTTCTTATGGATATTTTGGACCATCATAGTTTGGTTTGCTCTCTTCTGCATTTCTAGTAGTATTCAACCTTTTAGAGCCATAAATGAATTACTTAAGGCGTTCTTATGATGTCCAAGTAAAAATAAATTTCTATGTTCAAGAAATATGGTTCAACGACTGGTATGCAGTCTGCATCGACTACTATCACAATTATTTCTGCGATTTTTGGAGTCATAAAATACTATAATTTTCTCCCCAATAGATTTAGAGTTGGTGATGTGAGATTCCTAACAAATTTTCTCTCCCGATGACCCCACCATGAAAGCCTGTGAACATAGAATGATATCTTACTTTATGGATATCCCAAATCGGCAATATCCATTCTTCTTAAGACTAATTAAGTTTCAATAGTGCATGTTCAAGCAGGTCCATTGAATTCTCACATCTCCTAATGGTCCAAGAAAATTCCATACAATAGAAGTCTATATGTCAAAGTACATTGCACAGTAATTGAGTATGAAGATGGAAGCTAAACCAGCTGATTATCTTCTTTAATTAATTGATTTAGAAAATTCGAATGATGAAGAATAAGAATGCTATCTGGAATAACAAGAAGTATCTTTTTTTGGTCCTGGATACTCAATTCATTGGAATTGAGCTACTATAGTGATCTTGCTTTAGTAAGAGCCATTCGTTTTTACAGTACTTATCATCAAATGTGGGCATTGATTGAGCAAGCTAAAACATTAATCCATTGCAGGAATACTACTTACTTTTATCATAATGAGTTTAGCAAATATATAAAGATATAAAAAGCTACTTCAGAAGATGTCTTTCATTATCTCTTTGTTGTTGGAGCTAGAAAATTCCTATCAGAAAATAGAAAGAAATATCTACATGAATTATTTGAAAAATGGGATTCAGAGCATATTCAACTTGATGAAGATTTTGATAACTATCTGGATAATGATGGATTAAGAGGCAATATTAGAGGTGAAGGAATGCAAAATCTCAATATGGATGACTAGTCTTGCCAGCATTATGTGTTCTGAAAATTTGTAAAATGATTATGTGTTATATATATATATATATATATATATATATATAATATATATATATATATTATATATATATATATATATATATATATATGTATGTATGTGTGTGTGTGTGTGTGTGTGTGTGTGTGTATATATATATATAGTTAAGTGTTAAGTCAATAAAATAATGCAGCCTACTATAGCATATGAGAGTAGTTGTCATCATGTGAAAATATCAATGTGTATATTGTAGCCATTAGGACATCCTCTGTCGTCCATCTCCTCTATAAAATGAGAGGCTAAGTGCTAAGAAGGGACACAAGTATTTGAGCATACTTAAGCAAACGAGAAGTTGAGATTCTCCATTTCTATATGAGCAAGCATCTCTGATGATCTTAGTAACTTATGTTCCTCTTTAATCTTTGCATTGTAACACTTTCACTTTTAAACTTTTAATAAAAGAAATTTTCTAGTAGGAAATGTTATACAATGGAACCTTATGTCCTAAATATTATAATTTTTTGATTGAGGTCTCACTATTCTTTAAATTATAAAACTTAATTATTAACTATTGTCTGAGGTAGGAAATGAAACAAATCTGTGCTATGCTAATCTGAGAGACGTGTGGTTGAGATGAGCAATCTCTGTAAACTGGATGCTAAATGGACGCTAGGATCTGATATTAACTAACTTCAAGTAATGGTCAAAAACTCTCTAATCAAGGTTTGTTATTTTGATAAGGATGGTGGGCCTATAACCATAAAAAATATAATATTTATGATATAAGTAATACATTCTGATAATTAGTACCAGTAAAGTCGGTATAAGAAGTTAAATCATTTGAAATAGGCATATTTCTTAAAAAAGCCAAAAAATAGCACAATTACTAAAAGTACCCCATTTGAGCCCAAATTGAAAATTTCATAAAGTTTCGGGCCAAAATAATAACAAAAAGGTTTTAATAATTTGTTGGCTAAAAACATAAGGTATCCTAGCGTTATTTTTGAAAAGTTAGTGGCCTAAAGGTGGTTGTCCTTAAACTCAGGGTACTTAAGAGTCATTTTTTTTGAACGTAGCAAGAAGTAAACAAGGGACTTGGTATCTTAGATGAAGGTTAGCTAATAAGGTACACACAGTGATTTTCAGGCTAGTATTTCCAAAGATATGTTGCTTATACAGATGTTGAGCGGTAAATTTACCTATTTTACGTGCCTCTTTCACCCACTTTTAGCTCGTATAATAACTTAATTCTTAGGATTTTACCTTGTTTTATTTATGTTTTGTAGGAAATAACTCCAAATCAAGCAAACGTCGTAGAAAGGAACGAAGATGGGACAAAACGATGAAAATCAGCGAAAACAGGCGAAAAACAGCAGTGCACGGCCATCCTGCAGGGAGGCACGACCGTGCACCGGTGGCCGAAGCCACGCACGGCCAGGCGCACGGCCGTGCGTGTGGCCGTGGTGGCGCACGGCCGTGCGTCCCGGCACGGCCGTGCGTCGGGCCTGGGTTCGCGATAAATCCCCTTTTCGGGCGTCTGTTCAGGAGGTCGTTCGGGGTTTTGCTCTGGCGATTCCTAGAGTAGTTTAGGTTAGGTTTTTAGCCAAGAAAAACCTCAATAGGAGGATTAGATTAGGATTGTAGTTTATATTTTGGGATTCAAGCTTGTGGATTTCAAGTTCTTCAATCAATTCAAGCATAAGTTTCCCTCTTCCTTTTCTCTATTTATTTCATTGTTGTTCTTGTTTATGTTTTATTAGTTTTAATTCTTGTATTTACTTTGTTTAGTTTATATGTTTAGTTTTTGTTGTTAATTTATGTTATTTACTTGTTTAAATTCGTTTTGATTTCATTTCCTTCGCTTTGTTCTTCAAGTTCTTGTTCTTGTTGGTTAGTTTAGGTTTTGATTCGTTTTTGATGTTTAGTTGGTAGATTGTGTTGGCTTGGGTTGTGATTAGCCTCTTGATGGCTAATTAATCTTGTACTAGGCCTAACCATACCCAATCTATGCTTAGAACTTAGAGTTTTCCTTCACGCCCGCCAAGTGTTCGATGAAATGCCTGAGAGGGTTTTCATCCATATTTTTGGGCGATTGACTTATGCTGAGAGGTGAGGTCAATTTGCTAGTGTGGGAGAGGGAATAGCCGAGTTCGGGACACGAAAGTAGTATTCGAATCGAGCTAGGTCCGGGGTTGCTAGTTTTGTGGTCTAATTCGCCTAACCCCACGAAAGTAGGTGGTTACACGAGTTAGACTAGCTCATGACCCTTGAGAGAGGGCTTGGGTGGTCTTTGATGGTGCAACCGACCATCTCTTGTTCATAGTGTGGTTCGGGTAGGTTAGGACTCGTCTTGGTTAGTTGGTTCATCCATTGGTAAAATCACAACTCCAAGTCGCCTGTTTCTGTGTTTGTAGCGTAGTTTAGGTTCCCGTTCTCACCCTTTGATCCTGCCTAGCTTGAGACGCTTTATTAGCTCTGGTAGTTGGAAACACAATTTCCTGCGGACGACACCCCAAGTACTCAACGATACACCTTGCACTTGGGGTTTATAAATATTAAAACTCTGTTTTTTCTGCAACAAGTTTTTGGCGCCGTTGCCGGGGAGTTGGCATTTTTCAATATTGGGGTTTACTTCAGCATTCGAGGCTAGGCATTTTGAAAATCCAAAAAAAAAAAAAATCAAAAAAAAATTTCAATGGCAATTTTCCATTTTCCCCAATATGAGCAAGAATTATTTTACCGTTATTGGGATCATTTACATGCTTATCTTGCTCAATGTGGTTCTTGTGGATGTTTATATGGGAAATGGAAAATATTGCATGTCGTTGATGAGGGTGTGAATTGTGAGACCCGTGTTCTTTTGGAGCATTGGGATTTCTATGCTCGAAATGTTGATGAAGCTTGGGAATTACTTGAGTGATTGGCTTGGGATACTTATGAATTTGAAACTAGTTGTTCTGATTCTTGTACCCCAGCCCCTTGCATCCCTAATTATGCCCCTCCTGTGTGCGAAATTTGCCATTGTTCTGACCACGCCAGTACTTCTTGTCCCTATCATATTTCTAATGAAGGCTTTGCTAGACTTAGCAATATGATAGAGACAATGAATAAGCAACAAGTTGAGTTTGCTGAGTTTGTTAATAAAATGCGGGAGTATGACCTATCACCCGAGATTGACCCTAGTTCTAGTGCTCCTAGACTTGATGTCAACCTGTGTGATGATGGTGCGTCTTTACCACCTCTAGAGTCCGGACTAGAGGACGTAGTCGACCCTCCCTTGATCCCTTCACTCACTGTTGCTTCATCCTTTCCTAATACCCTTTGGGACAACACTGCGCTTATCATGACCTTTCCTGATACACCTTCCCCTTTCGCTCAGTCGACGGAGTTCGAGGTAGGCGAGACCTTTGGCGTTAGCGCTAGTGTTGAGGAGGATAATACCTGGTCTGAGTCCGACAATGTTTGTATTGAGGTGCATGCTTTTTATGGGACTCCCACAGGGACTTTATGCATGGATGTTGTGGTTGCAGGACCAACTAGTCCTGATTTCATTGATGATATATCCCCCAACTCTCTTGATACATCCCATGCTCCCTATTCATGTTCACCACCCTCCCATTCACCAAAGTGTTGTGATTTGTCACTTAGCGATCCTCATGTGATACTTGAGGGGAATGAGGCTGACTGCTGTAAGTCTCTAGGTACTTTTAGAGGGTATGACCCCGTCCTTGATCTTTATCGTCCGTACCTAGAGGGCATGCCTGGAGAAATCGCATTGACTATTGCATTTGATTATTATGCTGATTTCTCACAGGTTTTTGGTGAGTTTAAGAGGGCACTAACTTTGTTTGCTCCATCTTTACCAGTGTTCTCTTACTCACACCACTCTGAGCTGCATGCAGCAATGCATGATAAGCTCCTACGAGCTTTGACTGCATCCGAGCTGACGACTCGCATCTTGAGCGACAAGGAGTGGTTGATGCTCCTTAAGTCGTCATGAAATAGTTCGGGTACATTCAGTACCCGATCTGGTATACTCGTTCTCACTCTTCTCCCCCCTTCTTTTTCTTTTTCTTTTCTTTCTTTTTGTTTTTATTTAGTTGTGGATATTAGGATTGTGTTTTTGGTTGGTGATCATCTTGTGGTGAAATGTGGATGTTGCTGAGCCATTGTTGGCTGTGATCACCATTTTTGTGTTTTTGTGGTTTTTTATTGTGTTGTGATTGGTGGTGTTGTTGGATTGGTATATATTTCTTGTTGGTGGTGCTAGTTTGGTATATATGTGTGATCTTATTTTTGATTGGGCAAGATTGCATTTTTGGGAGAGTGTGTTAGCTTGTGTATATATTTGTCGATTTTGTATGTCTTGTGTTTGTTTTTGTTTTCTTTATTTTTGTGTGTTGGTGATGACTCACGGCTCCCAATGAGGACATTTTGAGATTTCGATGTGGGGGTGGGTCATCTCCCCTTTTCTTTTTATTTTTGTGAAAATTTTTCATTTTTGTGTAAATTTTTCAATTTTTCTCTTTTTTGTATAAATTTTTCTTTTCCTTTTGAATTTAGGGGAGTTTTGTACTATTTAGATCAGTCTTAATCTCCGATACCTTGACTATTAGCTCGTATATAAGTATAATGTGCATGATAAAGGTTCATCCCCAGTCTGTCGTTTTAGGTCTCAGTTCTAACCCCAACAGTCCATTGTAATTTTGTAATCCAGTCCTGATTTATGTATTATCATCATCCTACATTCTTAGTCTTCCATGATTGACTCCCCCACTTGTCTACTGCACAGCTCCCTTTATATGTGCTGGCACCCCCATTTTCCAAAACAAAAGCAAAAACAAACAAATTCAAGCGCTACTAGGTGTATCCCTTTGAGGCGTGGCATGAATTTGTAATGAAAAAAAATAATGGAAAAGAAAAACAAGTGGGGAAGAAACGAGTTGGAAATGACAAGTACCCCTTTGAGGCATGCGCTACTGGGTGTTACCCTTTGAGGCAATACTGCTACTGGGGAAGCCTACTTTCCATGCTAGCCATTCGAAAAGGTAGCTTGTGTCAATTGCGTGGATTGAGTTTGGTTTTGGTAGGCTTAGTTTCAGGGTGATGATACACTTGCACACAGGCACCAGGATGGATTCATTATTTTCATGCGTCGTGGGGTGAAAAGCTGATATCTGAATGCCATTCTTTGGGATGATGTGTCCTGAAATGCATATAACGCTTGTGTACAGACTAATACTTGAGCTACTAGGGGGTTTTGGTTGATCCGAACGTGTACAGTTCACCCGGATGTATATATTTTGTTTTGTCATTTTCATTTTTCGATTTTGTTTTCTCTTTTCTTTGTTTTCCCTTTTTGAGATTTTGTGGGTATATCTTCTGCAAACCCTCACGAGACCTTACTCGTCCACTTGGGGTGACCAAGGGGTTTAAAGGGCTTGTTGCATACGCTAAATGCAACCGTGATTCCTACGAAAGTGAGTTAGTTGTTTACTTTAGTTTTTCTTTTATTTTGCTCGAGGACGAGCAAAAGATAGGTGTGGGGGTGTGTTGAGCGGTAAATTTACCTATTTTACGTGCCTCTTTCACCCACTTTTACTCGTATAATAACTTAATTCTTAGGATTTTACCTTGTTTTATTTATGTTTTGTAGGAAATAACTCCAAATCAAGCAAACGTCGCAGAAAGGGACGAAGATGGGACAAAACGATGAAAATCAGCGAAAACAGGCGAAAAACAGCAGTGCACGGCCATCCTGCAGGGAGGCACGACCGTGCACCGGTGGCCGGCCAGCACGGCCAGGCGCACGGCCGTGCGTGTGCCGTGCGTGGTGGCGCACACGGCCGTGCGTCCCGGCACGGCCGTGCGTCGGGCCTGGGTTCGCGATAAAACCCCTTTTTCGGGCGTTTGTTCGTTCGGGAGGTCGTTCGGGGTTTTGCTCTGGCGATTCCTAGAGTAGTTTAGGTTAGGTTTTTAGCCAAGAAAAACCTCAATAGGAGGATTAGATTAGGATTGTAGTTTATATTTTGGGATTCAAGGTTGTGGATTTCAAGTTCTTCAATCAATTCAAGCATAAGTTTCCCTCTTCCTTTTCTCTATTTATTTCATTGTTGTTCTTGTTTATGTTTTGTTAGTTTTAATTCTTGTATTTACTTTGTTTAGTTTATATGTTTAGTTTTTGTTGTTAATTTATGTTATTTACTTGTTTAAATTCGTTTGATTTCATTTCCTTCGCTTTGTTCTTCAAGTTCTTGTTCTTGTTGGTTAGTTTAGGTTTTGATTCGTTTTTGATGTTTAGTTGGTAGATTGTGTTGGCTTGGTTGTGATTAGCCTCTTGATGGCTAATTAATCTTGTACTAGGCCTAACCATACCCAATCTATGCTTAGAACTTAGAGTTTTCCTTCACGCCCGCCAAGTGTTCGATGAAATGCCTGAGAGGGTTTTCATCCATATTTTTGGGCGATTGACTTATGCTGAGAGGTGAGGTCAATTGGCTAGTGTGGGAGAGGGAATAGCCGAGTTCGGGACACGAAAGTAGTATTCGAATCGAGCTAGGTCCGGGTTGCTAGTTTTGTGGTTTAATTCGCCTAACCCCACGAAAGTAGGTGGTTACACGAGTTAGACTAGCTCATGACCCTTGAGAGAGGACTTGGGTGGTCTTTGATGGTGCAACCGACCATCTGTTGTTCATAGTGTGGTTCGGGTAGGTTAGAACTCGTCTTGGTTAGTTGGTTCATCCATTGGTAAAATCACAACTCCAAGTCGCCTGTTTCTGTGTTTGTAGCGTAGTTTAGGTTCCCCTTCTCACCCTTTGATCCTGCATAGCTTGAGACGCTTTAGTTAGCTCTGGTAGTTGGAAACACAATTCCCTGTGGACGACACCCCAAGTACTCAACGATACACCTTGCACTTGGGGTTTATAAATATTAAAACTCTGTTTTTTCTGCAACAACAGATTTTTAGACAAATTGTTTAATAGGATGCTTACGGACTCCTTCAAATTATACAACTTGATTAGTGGCTACTATGGTGCATGTACTGGCTACTATGGTGCATGTACTATCTTAGTTTTCGTGGACATAGTGATTGTGAAAATGATACAGGAATTAATTTAGTTCATAAAAGCCTTGTCTGGTTCAAGACGGTGGTAATACCTCCAATCAAGAGACTTCTGCTGCGATTATAAACAATAAACTAGTAGATTAAGATAATAGGCAACTAGGGAATTGGAGGCATTACAATTGTGGTATCAAAGTTAGGTTAACAAATCCCTGTGGGTAGTAGGGTGCTCGAGGGTTAGGTTATGGGTTTTAGGATTATGACATGGGTAAATTGTACTATTACTCTGAGGAATATGTATATGAACGTGACATTTTAGATGGATTATCCTGGAGTTCCTTTAGATCTACATGCCATTCATATTATACCGAGGACTTATGTTGCGACTCACATATCTCTACTACACACTACTATGGTGGCCATATGCAAGACCCCTTAGATGAGTTCAGGCTACGATATCATGACTTTTTAGTGACTGGAGACCCCAGACTTGATGGGATAGGTTTTATGTTCTACAGGCATGGACCACTGTTACTAGAGAGTTGTTACTGAGAGATGAGATAGACTAGAAGGGCCTTTACTTACAGGACTCTCCCGTACATTTTCCTTACACTAGGCACACCTCCCCCTATTGTTCTATGCCCAGCTTCCTCTGCCCAAGGACCACCACCCCCACTGTCACCAACTCAGCAGTGGCCTACCTCCCTACCACAGGCTAGCGTAGAGGATATTTCTCATTCATCTGAGGGTTCGGGGACCTTTGGAGAGGTCCACGTGGTGGATGTACTAGGTTCTCCGAAGTTGAAAAACTTAAGTTATAAGAACGAGGCGTTCGAGCCAGAGGAGGAAGGGGACTAGCCTAAGCATGAGGAATAACCTCAGGGGAGTTGAGGGTGTAGGAGGGAAATCCTGAGGAGAAGGGTTCTGATGTAGATATGTCTAATAACAACTTCGAATCTAGTGGGGAGGACGATGATTCTTCTGACCTAGATTAGGATCGGATCATTATACTTTAACTTATCATATAGTACATTTTGTATTTTGATCTTTTGCTTATATATGCAGTATAGCTGGTATAGGGTAACATTTTTTTTGCACATTGGGTGTATATATGATGTATATAGGTATGCTAACCTAACCGGCTACGATGATGTAATCGACCTTTTGTTTTTGGGATTTGGGGTAGATTTGACTAGATAGTTAACTAAAGTTCATATGTGTAGGAAGGGGGCAGGCTAGAAACCCTAGCTAAAATGTAGATAGTGCTGATATGGATTATTATAGCATTCTTTTGGTATCCTTTATATATGCATGCAATGAAAGTAGCATTTAAGTGAAAATTTTATTTGGTTTTGAATGGTTATTGTTTTGTCATAATGCCATGAACAGTTAGACAACAATCTTTGTTTATGTGATCTTGTATGTCAGAGTTCGTAAACAATAATCTGAATAATAATGACGGTGAAAGTCACGGGTCAGGTGACCAAGTGCTTTTAAACCCCAACAAAACTTTAATGGAGGCCTAATAGAAGCCCTTGAAGTATTTAGTAGTATTGAAGGTCTAGATTTTCGAAAAAAAACTTAGTAGCTGAATAGATGAAAATGACTTCCGCTGTAGCTCCTGAAACTACCCTTAAACCTGATTTGGCTGACAGGTGGCTTAATGCAATCCTAAGGTTCATGATGGGAAGTTTAAACCTATAGAACTTGAAGAATGGATTAGGGGAATATAGAAAATTTTTGTAGTTGTTGAGGTACCAGAGGAGAAAAAGGGGAACATAGGGAACTATTAATTAGCTGGTAAAGCAGATATTTTGTGAAGCACTATAAAGAATAAGTCACAAGGACCTAAGCTTAGCTAGGATAAGTTTCTTAAGGAGCTTACAACGAAGTTCTTTCTAATTTCAATTCAACAACAGAAGTAGAAAGAATTTATGGAGTTAAAAATAAGCAGTAATATGTCAATGATGTAGTATGCTAGCAAGTTTACTGAGTTATCATGATTTGTTCCATACTTTGTGGCTTCTGAAAGGATAAGATGATGAGATTTAAGGAAGGTTTAGCCTTTTATCTTTGAAATCAATTCGCTAGTGAACTAATTCAAACCTATTAAGAATTATATGAATGAGCTACCAAGGTGGAGCGAGTGAAGAGCAAGCTAAGGCCCTTAAACCCTGGAAATTTATAGAAGGAAATGGAATGGTTACGGGATATCAAGCGAGAGCGTAGCCCAGAAGAAACCTATTGTTGGCCTACCAAGAGTCGTCCAATAGTTCTAATAGAGCGTAGTAGGAAGTGTGGTCGAACGAACCATACTATATCAGAGTGTTGTGTGGATACTAACAAATGCATGGTGTAGCACCCTTAATCGCTCGATTGTATCTTGCCCAAGAAGATAGAAGGCTATAGAAAAAGGAGTTGCAAGGCCCCAAACACCACCACATCAAGGAACCCTGCCCCCTAAACCTGCAATTACAGGATCAGCTTACGTGACGAGCAAGAAGGAAGATATAGTTTCTGGTATAGTTATCACCACCACGTCAAGGAACCCAAAGTTATTCTGTGTTTTGTTTTAATTAGGTGCTACCTATTCATTTATATACACTTGAACTGCATTGTAATTGAACTTAGACAAAGATAAAGTGCGCGCTAACTATAGAATTAGTTGACCAAATGGACAAGTGATAGAATGCCCCATCCTTTAAAAGCACATTCCTAATATGATTGGTGAGCATGAGTTCACCAGAAATTTAATCCAGTTCGACATGTGAGAACTTGATCTAATGTTAGGGATGGATTGATTGACTATTCATGGGGCAAATATTGATTGTAGGAATCTTAAAATCACTTTGAAAGCAATAAGAGTTGAGAGGCATGCTTCTATAGTAAAAAGGAATGGAAAGGAGTACCCCATAATCTCAATCATAAAGGTAAATAAGTTATTAAGACAAGATTGTGTAGGGTATTATGCTATGCCACTGATGTTAAGGAGGAAGAGATGAAACCAGAAACCATCCTTATGGTGTGTGAATTTCTTGACGTCTTTCCTGAAGAATTACCTAATTTACCTCTCAAAAGAGAGATTAATTTTGAGATCGAGCTAATCCCTGGTGTATAACCTATTTTGAAAGCCCCATATAGGATACCCCAATAAAGCTTAAAGAATGGAAAACTTAGCTAGATGAATTACTGTAAAAAAGGTTTATTAGGCCAAGTGCGCCACCCTAAGGAGCCCCAATTTTATTTGTGAAGAAGAAGGATGAAACTTTAAGGTTGTGTGTAGATTAAAGGGAGTTAGGCAAAATTACTATTAAGAACACTTGCCCTTCCCTCGAATAGTTGGTCTGTTCGGCCAATTGTAAGGAGCTGGAGTCTTTTAAAAGATTGACTTAACGTCTGGTTACCACCACCTTAGGATTAAACCAGAATACACTAAAATGGTCCTGTAACACCCCCGACCTCCGGCGGGTCGTGTTACACGCCACAGCCTTCCCCTGGGGAAAGACTGTTAAGGCAGCTTGCTTAAACCTATTTAAAACATAACATAAGAGAGAGACTCAAAATTAAGACTTAAGCCACTATAACCTAATTGGGCTTCGAGTTTAACCCTAGGGCTAGAAATGCTAGAATTTTCTTAATTTCTGGGGCAAAACGGCCAGAGTTTCCCTTAAAAACTGACCATTTCCCAGGCTTAAAGCCTTACATAATAACCCTGTAATACATAATGGTACTATATAACACCAACATCTCAACGGCTACACGCCGGAGTTCACAACTCTACAGGCCACACGCCCGGAGTATACAGAGCTTTCTATTTTTCATAAATTTTACAAGAAGTTAAATAATTACATAACCTTACAACATATTCAATATTACATAATTACGTCACAATCAAACCAAGCAAGTCCATCCTTGTTGTACTCCACGCATCAGTCACATACCTGTAGATCTGGGGAAAAAGGGGAAAAGTAATAGGGATGAGCAACCACCGCTCAGTGAGTAAACCCTCTCTCCCAAAACATACTTAAAATACATATTAACGTACGCAAGCCTTTCGTAATTCATTTTAGTTGAAGAGCTTTCACATAATACATCATATTCGAACCATAAGCCGAGTGAAGGAATAATCATACCAAAAGGCTTAACTTTTAGGAGAAACCATAATGCGTTGACTTAACATAATAAAGTTACGCAAACCCGGAAACATAGCACAAAAGGGGTTTTACGCATAAGTTTCACTTACCGAAAATCATACATAGTAACATAATCACGTAGATAAGGAGACTAGACTCTTAGAGGTACTTTGTTACTGCCATCCCGAGTCGACCAAACTTGAGCGGCAACATACGCCTATCTGGACAGACATCATACTATGCTGAGACGTAATTTCATACTTAGACTTCAGGCGGGAATCAAACCACCATCCCTGAATCTATCATAACGTAACATATGTGATACCAAGCGGGAACTAAGCCACCATCCCTGGGTCTCAGACTTAAACTTAAAGTTTCTAGAGTAGCTTCTCTACGTACACATAGACATAAGCATAACCATACGTTCACATACATACTCACATTGGTGCATATATAGGTCTTAGGAACTTATGAAATTCATATATATACATACTTAGTAGATAAACATGCTTATACGTATTCATATATAGGTTTTATGAACTTAAAACATAAAAACATAATACACATACATACTTCGTAGACAAACATACTTATACATATTCATATATAAGTTTAATGAACTTAAAACATGAAAACTTAATACACATACATACTTAGAGGACAAACATGCTTATACGTATTCATATATAAGTTTTATGAACTTAAAACATGAGAACATAATTTTCTTATGACTTTAGCTTTAGGCAAATAACAAGAAAGGCCTCTTAAAAACATGGTGAGTATACTAACTCACGATTTAAAACTTCGTAGTTACTGGCGTGCTCTTGAAAGTTATGATTCATAAATAATCACCTTCAGTTGCCCTTTTATGCTCATTACAACCTTTCAAACACAAGCGATGAGCATGATACAAGCCAAGTTTACTAATCTCATAAATCGATTTCGTGAATGGTTTAAAAGCTTTTTTATAATCGAATTAGATTTGCTAACGTGTAAACTAACTTTGTAAAATACATTTACGAATTCGTAAAAACGACTTTGTTTCTAATTTAGAAGCTTCGTATAAACGTAATACGTTAATTAACTCGTAAAACGATCTCCTTTTAGGCTTAAAAGCTTCTTATAAGGGCAATAAGTTGGTCAATACTTAAAACGACTTTACTTTAAACTTAAAGGTTTCCTATAAAGGTAACACATTTACCAAGTCGTAAAACAATTTCGTTTTCAACTCAAAAACTTCTTAATAACTTAAAACGATTGCTAACTCATAAAACGACTTCGCTTTTTAGCTAAAAGCTTCCTTTAAATGTAATATGTATGCTAAATCGTAAATCGCAGCTCGTTTGAAACATAACGTGTTTAGTTAATGCTTAATTCAAACTAAGTTCGAAGCTTAAGGCTTGTCATAAACGTTATAAGTCTATTAACACATAAATCGACTTCCTTTGCAACTTCAAAGCTTCTTAAAAACGTAATAAGCTTGTTAAGTCGTAAAGCGATTTCGTTCCTAACTTCAAAGCTTCATATAAACGTATTACGGCTACTAACTTGCAAAATGACCTCGTTTTTAATTTAAGAACTTCCTATAGACGTAAAACATTTGCTAGTTTGTAAAAACGACTCCATTATTGACTTAAAAGCTTCGTATAAACGTAATACATTTATTAACTTATAAAACGACTTCACTTTAAACTTAAAAGTTTCTTATAAATGTTACACGTTTACTAAATCGTAAAACGACTTATTTTCTAACTTAAATGCTTCGCAAAAGCACAATAAGTTTACTAAATCGTAAAGCGACTTCGTCTTTAACTAAAAGGCTGTTTATAAACATAACAAGGTTGCCTAATCATAAAACGACTTTGATTCTAACTTGAAAGCTTCGTATAAACGTAATAGGGTTGCTAAATCATAAAAACAACTTCGTTTCTAACTTAAATGCTATGATTAGCAATAAATGTAAGCTAGATTCATCGAAAACTCCATTTTAAAGCATCTAGCAACCTTTCAAGAATATATTGGTTCTGCCCTAGCATAGCAATGTTTAATTCATTTGCTTGTCCACACATATAATCGAATTCATACAATAACAATCCAATCTACCAATTCAGTAAACTGATTCATATAACTATCATTCGAAATCCTTAAAATAGGAGGAATTAAAGGTCCACCCACCTCGAATCCAAGCTATATGCGTTAGAATTGGCTGGATTGAAGTCAAAAATCGGACTCCACACACCCAGAAAATCGGCTGCCTTCGCGTGAGGTTCGAACACTACCAAACCCAAAACCCTAACTTGTGATTTTTGAAGAACTCAAGCACAATTACCATGAATTGAAGGAAATTAAACCAAGGATTCAATTTATAGAGGTAAGGTTGCTCGAATTCTCACCTACATGCGCGAAATCCTCCGGTGTTCGGTCGGTTCTGCGCTGAAATGGGCTCGGCCACGCGAAGGGGGAGACGTCGGCAGCTGGTGGGCGTCGCCTGAGCTCCGGTCAGGCCTGAGATGTGGCGTGACAGCAAGGAACAGAGAAGAAAAGGCAGGTGTGGAGTTTAAAGTCCACAAATGGTGGAGGAAGCAGAAGAACGAGTAGAGAGAAGGGGGTGTCGGGTCATGCGTGAAGGAGGAAGAAGAAGCAGGCACGGGGGTTCACGCGTGTGGATTACTTTTAATCCCCTTCTTCTTTTTTTTTTTTTTTTGATTCAATTCTACCACAAAACTTCAACCTATTGTATTAATAATCAAATACCCGGGCCTCTAATCTTAAATCGAGTTCCTAAATATAATCATTGGTCAGCTTACCGGCCTTTTGATTATATTAAGGATCGATTTAGTGCATTACAGAACTATTACCAAGGTTCAATAATCTGAATATATTTGGGAATTGCTTTTGTTAAAGTTTCAAGGAATCGAAGGCTTGCCTTGTCATACAACTTTAGGAAATTTATTTTTGGGATCTAAAATTGAATATATCAATAACTTGGGCGATATGGCAGTTGTAGGTTTGCGGATATTAAAATAAAATTTTCCAACCCAACAGGCATAATATTTGATAAGCAAGTACGACAAAAATGCGGGTCTCACAGGTCTTCAGGACTAGATATGGTTATTATGAATTTACTGTGATGCCTTTTGGACATACCAATGCCTCTACTGTATTTATGGATCACATGAATAGGGTTTCAATGTTTGGATAAATTTGTAAAATGATTTATGGATGACATCCTGATCAACTCTAAGGACAAGGGGGAACAAGCCAATAATTTGAGGACTTTATTACAAACCTTGACAAAACTCCAACTATATGCTAAATTGAAAACGTGTGAGTTTAGGTTGACTGAAGTGACATTTTTGGGGCACGTAGTTTTCAAAGGAATCAAAGTTGATCATCAGAAGATGGAAGTGGTTACTGAGTGGGCTAGGCCAACCAATGTTACAAAAGTAAGACGTTTTCTAAGCTTAGCTAGATACGATAGGAGATTAGTGATGGATTTCTCAAAATAGCATCCCCATTGACCAAGCTACTGAAGTAAACGACAAAACTTCTACCTTGCTTGAGCGGTTAGACACGTATAAGGAGGCATTTCAAGAATGAAAGAAACACTTGACCAAAACGTCTACCTTTACTTTGCCAGTACATGGTAAAGAATACACTGTTTATAGTGATGCCTCTAAGAATTGGTTAGGTTGTGTGTTGATGCAAGATAATAAGGTAATTCTCTGTGCCTCCATGCAACTCAAATCTTATGAAAAGAACTACCCAACTTATGATCCGAAGTTAGCTACGATAGGTTTTGCATTAAAAGTTTGGCGGCATTACTTGTATGGGGTGCCATGTAAAGTTTACATCAATCATCAGAGCCTAAAGTATATCTTTACTCAGAAAGAGATCATCCTAAGGGAACGACGATGGTTGAAGTTGCTTAAGGATTATAATCTATAAATTCAATATCATCCTGGAAAGGCAAATGTTGCAGCATAAGTATTGAGTAGGAAGACCCACCATAGTTTGAACATAATGGTACCTGAAATCTTAAAAGATCTTTATAATATAGGTATTAAACTTGTGTTACGGGGGTGGACAAATGGGCTATTATGAGCATTAAAAGTACAACCTTCCATATTGTAAGAGATTAAATCAAGTTAAAAAGATGACGCTGAGTTATAAAAACTAGATAGAATGTCATACAGGGATCATTATACATAAGGATGAAACGTTGGGGTCACAAAACTGACTATATGTGCCTAATATGAAGGAATTGAAAGGAAGATCTGAGAACAATCCCATATTACTCGCTACTTAGTTCATCCAAGAGGAACAAAAATGTAGCAATTTAAGGCAATTCTTTTTGTGGGATAATGTGAAGAAGAAATTGTAGAATATGTGGATAAGTACTTAACTTGCAAAACGGTGAAGGCTGGACATCAACACCCAATAAGCGAATCAAGGTCTTTGGAGATCCCTACCTAGAAATGAGATTTAATTCCAATGGATTTTGTTGTGGGATTGGCCCTTTCTATAGCGAAAAGGAATACCATTTTGGTCATTGTTTATAGACTTACCAAATCTGATTATTTTGTACCAATTCATGACACTTAGCATGTAGAGAGACTTGCACAACTATATGTCAAAGAAATAGTTCGATTACATAGCATATTAGAAGTCATAATATCTGATAGAGACCAAAGATTTCAAGGCTGATTTTGGTAATCCTTACAGAAAGCTTTTAGAACTAAACTAAATTTTAGTAGTTTGTATCACACCGAGATAGACAGATACATTGAAAAGGTGAATCAGATCTTGGAAGATATGGCATGTGTGCTTGACTTTCTATGAAAATGGGAACGTTATTTGCACTTGGTGTATTGTTCTTATAGTAAGAGTTATGAATGCATCATTAAAATGACTCCTTTTGAGGTGCTACACAGGAGGAAGTGTAGGACGCCCCTATGTTAGAGTGAGCTAGGTAAAGCATGAACTATAGGGCATGAATTGATTCAAGAGACCACTGAGAAAATAAGGAAGATTCAAGAACATATTAAAGTAGCGCAAAGCCGATAGAAGAGTTATGTTGATAAAAGGAGGAGACCATTAGAATTTCAATAGGAGAAAAAGTGTTCTTGAAGGTATCACTAATCCATAGACTGAGAAGGTTCAATGTCAGGGGTAGATTGAGCGCTAGATATATTGGCCTTGTGTGATTATTGAGAAGTTAAACCTTGTGTCTTATAGATTGGATTTACCAGTAGAACTTGAGCATGTGCACAATGTTTTCCACATCTCACAGCTAAGAAAGAATGTTCCAGATCCAAACCATATCATTGTAACAGAGCCTGTATAAATTGCTAAGTATCTGGTTCACAAAGAGCATTCTGTGCCAGTATTAGATTATAACATTAAACAACTTTGGAATAAAAGCATTGCTCTAGTAAAGTTTTTGTGGACAAATCATACTTCATCTGAAGCCACATGGGAGATAGGAGAAAACATGAAAAACAAATGCCGATACCTATTTGATGCGTGTCCAAGGTTTCTTTCAAATTTGCAAGGTTCAAGGACGGGATTTATTTTAAGGGGAAGGCTGTAACGACGTGAGCCTTAAGTCATGCTAACCACCCTAAATTATATGAATTAAAATCTAATTAAGTTCGACGCTACATTTAAATATAGCATTATATACATACATACATATACATACATACATACGTACATATATATATATATATATATATATATATATATATATATATATATATATATATATATATATATATATATGCAATTCTAAGTTGAATCAGCAGATTAGCCTTGAAATAAAATTTCATTACCCTCCATATTAATTGTTTCAAAATTATAAATAAATACTTAAATGATAGCTAAATAAAATTAGCCTAATTATAAAAATGCGTAACTTTAAAAAATATATTTGTAATAGTTAAACCATGGTACTAGTGGATGATATGTATGATGGAGTTAACCGAAATAATTAACTGAGATATGTTAAGAAAACGCCAGTAGTACCCAAAAATAAAATAAAATACATATATTAGCCTAAATCATGGCCCAAAAAGCAGTAGTTTCAAAAGAAAAAAAGAAACAAAGGAGGTTATAAAGTAAAAAATCAGAAAAATCTAGAAAAATCACTAAATTTACAAATTTGTAAAAGAAATAAAATAATAATAAAAATAATTGAAACCCAAACAACCTCCTTTTCCTTATGAACCCTGCTTTTGCTTGTACCCCAACCCCCTGCACGCTCTTTCTCCCTCTCTTTCATCTGCTGTCAAACGTTGGCCAGAAGGTGATGTCGGTTGCCATTGCTACCAGCCAGCTGCCAGAATTGTCGTTACAGCCATCACCACCTCCCCCCTCTCCTTGCCTTGCTATATTTGGGTTGAGAAGATGAAATCCTAAATGCGGTAATAATCATTTTTACCATTTTGTTATTAATTTCCCTAGTGAATGTAACGTTAGATTAAATGAATGTTAATAGTAATTTTCTTGGGTTCTGATGATGAATTTGGAATTTGTGGTGCTTGTAAGTTTATAAGTAGACATAGTGAGCAGGGTTTCGTGATTGAATATGAAATCATGTTTAGTTTCAATGATTTTATGGAAATTTTAATGAATTCTAGTAACTGGATGAAAAACTAATAGAGTATATATGTGTGTTTGTGTTGGATGATGTTGCCATGAAAATGGGTGTTAAGCTTCAGGATGGGGATATGAATGAAGTGATAAATGGGCGACACTTTGGGGGGTTTGAAATTTATTAGATCAACATGAATTTGAGGTTTTGTTTAAACTAATGAAATGGTAATTAGTGAAAATTTGAATTAATAATGACAGTTGTAGTGTGAGGTAGCTTGAGGCGAAGGAAAGGAAATGTTTTCTTTAAATTTTGAAAGTGATCTTAATGTGAATTTTGACATCTATTGAGGATTTAGAGGAATTAAATTTGTTACTCAAGTTTTTTTTTTCTTTTTTGATGAAAGCAAATGGGGTTAAATTATATTTCCATCAATGAACTTGTACATCTCAATCGACGCCCGTTCAACAACCTGATCTGGGGCATTGGTAGACCATAACCTAGACCCAATAGATAAGGGTTGCCAATGGGCTCGATCATGAGCAATACTATTACCCCCCACTTTACATATGACGATAAAATGAAACTAAACGACGAAGAGAAAATCAAAATGTCAGAAATAACTAAATCAACAAAATGATCACATCATTTCTTATCCTTTAGTTTTTGGATGAGAGGTAGACAATTGCCTTCAACAATCAAATTATTAAGGCCCACCTCCTTTGCATATTGCAATCCAAATAAATAAGCCTTGGCCTCTTCGATTTCAGGGCCTAAGAACCTAGAACTCTGTTTGCACCCAGCCAGGACAATGTCTCCATCCCCGTTGTGGACCACAAATCCCCAACCCCCACCTGCAGCCCTCATTGACCTAACATCAAAGTTTAACTTCAGCATACCCATGGGAGGAGGATGCCAGGTACATGTGTGAGTCACCTCTAAATTTCCTCCTTCACCAAAAACGCCTTGCAAGCTTTGACATAAGATATAGCTCGATCACACAGCATAGCCAGGTTCCGATCTAGGGATTGAAAAATGAATTGATTTCTTGCATTCCAACACTCCAGAGCACTGCCACAAAATCACCAAACTCCTTAGCCTCCAGATGTTTCCCTACTGCCTCCACACAATATGCCAGATCTGAATTTACCGTTCCATGCATCCTGATCAAAACAACTAGGCTCCCATATCTGAGCCGCAGGGACATTTGAGAAGGGCATAGGTGTTAGACTCTTCCATAAAACCACATATACTACACCTCATATCAAAAAAGTGAGTCGTTTAGCAACATTGCGAAAAGCTTAATCCTCGGTGGAATTTCCAGCCTCCAGACTGACCTCCATAGTTACGAACAACCCTTTGATGAACCACCATGAGTCAACCTCTTTCCATTCATGATCATGTGATATGCTGATTTTACAGAAAAAAGGCCACTCAAATTATAATGCCATATTAGCTTATTAGTTGGCCATGAACTGCACAAGGGGATATCAAGAATAGCATCAACATCACACGATAAAAACAACTCCCTGATACGCCCTTCTTGCCAAGCCCTATGTTCAACATCTATCAATTCTGCTACTGTCTGAACTTATGGCGAGGTAGGTTTTGGAGTGATTACCTTAAAAGAAATAGGTCTCGCAATCCATTTACTCTCCCATATATTGAGTGAAGCACCGTCACCAAAAATCCATCTACTGCCTTGGATAATAATATCCTTCACCCCAATGATGTTGCGCCAAGTGAAGCTCGGCCTTGGTCCTATATTAGAATTGAAGACATCATTATTGAGGAAGTATTTTGATTTGAGTAAATGAGCCACTAGGGAATTCTCTTCATTAACCAACGCCAGAATTGCTTGCCTAACATAGCTTTATTAAAAGCCTCCATATTGTGGAAACCCAGAGCACTGTCATCTTTACTCAGGTATAAGTAATCACCACCAACCCAATACATTTTATGACAATCTTATTTGTGTCCCCACCAAAAACAATTTATCGAAGCTTGGATGGATTGGCAAATATGTAACTTAAATATTAGTCATAGGGTAATTAAAGTGGTTGTGATGCTTAATTCTTGTATATTTTTAACTAATAATGGGGCTTAACTAATTTTGGATGAGCTAATGGCCATTTTGTATATTTCGAGACTCGTAAGGAAAGTCAAAGAGAATACCTTTCTCATGGACCCGAAACCAAGCATATGATATCGCACTTAAGCTTAAAACTATGATTGATTTAACCTAATTTGTAACTGTGAATAGCAATAATGTAACTGCTTTTAAAAAGATAATAACCATAATAATAATAATAACCCTAACAAGAATAATAATAATAACGATAATAGTAATAATAATAATAATGACAATGATAATGGTCATATTAACCTAATAATGATAATGATAACATTGATAATGATGATAAGCAAGATAACGATAATAACCATTAGCACAGTAACAATAATGGTAATAGCATGGATATTAATAAAGTATAAAGTGAGGCAAATCGTGCAACAGCCATATCATCAATGAGGTTTTAGGAGTATAATATAGGTAATTATGTCTTTCTAAGGAATATGTATATGAATTTGGCTTACTCGCTTTCCTTGTGTATTTTCATATTTTATATAGATTATCTTGGAGTTCCCTTAGATCAGCATGCTATTCATATGATATCGGCGACTTCCATTGCGACTTACATCTCTTTACTGCACGCTCCCATGGTGGCCATATACAAGACCCATTTTCAGAATTCCATAATGTACTAGTTTGCACTAGAAGGTTTTTGTGGTCCCTTTCTCTCACAGACCCTCGGGATGAGTTCATGCTATAGTATTATGGCTTTTTAGTTACGGGAGACCCTGGGCTTGATTGGATAGGTTTTATGTTATAAGGGCATGGACCACAATTACTAGAGAGTTGTTACTGAGAGAGGAGATAGAGTAGAGGGGCTTGACTTATGAGACGCTCCCATACATCTTCCCTGCACTAGGCATACCTCCCCTATTGTTCCATCCCTCCCCCCTGCCCAAGGACCATCACCCCACTGCCATAAGCTCAGCAGCCACCTGTCTCCCCACCTCAAGCCAGCTCAGGGGATGTTTCTCATTCATTTGAGGGTTTAGGAGCCTCTGGACTGGTCCATGTGATAGTGGATGTACCAGATTCTCTAAAGCTGATCAAATTAAGCTCTTAGGAGGTAGAGTTTGAGCCTCAGAGGGAGGAGTTCAAGCCTGAGGAGAAGGAGGAGGAGGAGGAGCTTGAGCTTGTGGAGCAACATGAAGAGGAGATAGGTGTGCAGAAAGGAAATCCTAACAAGGAGGGTTCTGATGTATGTCTGACAGCAACTTTAACTCTAGTGAGGAGGACGAGGATTCTTTTCACCCAGATTATAGTCGGTCCTAGGATCATTAGAGTTTGACCTATCATACTCTATGTTCTAAAATTTGATGTTTTGCTTATCTAGCCAGTGGAGGGTGATATTCTTTTTTCATATTACGTGTCTATATGATGTATATAGGTAGGGTAAGTTAGCCAACTATGATGATGTCATCTATATTTTCTTTTTGGGGTTGGGGCAGATTAGACTAGGTAGTTAACTCAAGTCTATATGTATAGAAAGGGGACATACTGGAAACCATAGCTAAAATGCAAGTAGTGCTACCATGATTTATTGTGGCATTCTTTTGGTAACCATTATACATGCATGCAATAAAAGTAGTGTCTAAGTTATATTTTGTATGATTTTGATTGGTTATTATTTTGTGATAATGTCAGGAAAATTTAGAGAACAATCTTTATTTATATCATCCACTATGGTAGAGTCTATGAACAATAATCTGAATAATAATATGGGTGAAACTCAAGGGTTAAGAAACCAAGTACTCCTGAACCCCCAGTAAAACTTTAGTGAAAGCCCAACAGTGGCCCTTGAAGTATTTGGTAGTATTGAAGGTCTGAATTATTGGAAAAACATGGTATATGAATTGATTAAAACCATTACCTTGTGCCTCCTGAAACTGCCCTAAACTTAATAAGTTGGCTAATAGAGTAGCTCAATGCAACCCTAAGGTTTATGATGGGAAGTTTGACATTATAGAACTTGAAGAATCAATTAGGAGAAGGAGAAAATATTTACAATTATTAAGGTACTTGAAGAGAAAAAGCTGAACATACGGACCTTTTACTCAGCTGGTGAATGAAATATTTGGTAGAGCACTATAAAGAATAAGTCATAAGGACCTAAGCATACCTTAGCTCAGTTACTTGAGGAACTTAGAGCCAAGTTCTATCAAATCATAATTCAATAAAAGGAGAAAGAATTTATGGATTTAAAAATGAGTGTTGATATGTTAGTGATGCAATATGCCGAGAAGTTCACTAATTTGTCAGGATTTGTTGCAGACTTTGTAGGCTCTAAAAGGATAAGATGAGGAGGTTTAAGAAAGTTTTAGCCTGTATAGTGTGAGAGTTATATGAATAAGCTGTTCAGCTGGAGCGAGCGAAGAGTGAGCTGAGGGCCTTAAACCCAGGGAATTAGAATAGGAAATGGAATAACCGTAGGATATCAAGCGGAAGTATAATCTTGAAGAAACCTACTATTGGCCATGCCAAGAGTCGTCCAACAGTTCCAACAAAATCTTAAGGGAAGTGTGGTCGAACAAACCTCATTATAGCAAAGTGCCATGTTGGCACTAATAAATACATGTGGTGTGGTACTCTTGATCACTTGATTGCTACTTGTCCAAGAAGACAGAAGGCTACAGAAAAAGAAGTTGCAAGGCTGCTGGCACCACCATATTGAGGAACCTTACCCCCTAAACCCGCAACTATAGGATGAGCCTATGTGATGAGCAAGAAGGAAGATTACATGGAGTTAAACAAAATGATCAAGATAAACATTGATTGTAGGAATCTTAAAGTCACCTTGAACGATAGAAAGGGTCGAGAAGCATGCGTCTATGATGAAAGGAATGGAAAAGAGTATCCTATAATCTCAATCATGAAGGCGAGTAAGTTGTTAAGGTAAGGTTGTGTAAGTTATTTATGCTATGCCACTGAAGTTAAGGACGTAGAGATGAAGCTAGAAAGCATCCTTGTGGTGTGTTAATTTCCTAAAGAATTACTAAGTTCTCCTCCCTAAAAAGAGATTGAGCTAATCCCTAGTGCACAGCTATTTCGAATGCCCTATATATGATGGCCCCAATAGAGCTAAGAGAATTGAAAATCCACCTGGATGAATTACTGTAGAAAGGGTTTATTTGGCCAAGTGTGCCACACTGCAGAGCCCTAGTTTTAGTTATGAAGAAAAAGATAGAACTTTAAGATTGTGCGCAGATTATAGGGAGTTAAACAAAATTATTATTAAGAACAAGGATCCTTTCAATAGATGATCAGTTGGACCAATTACAAGGTGCTAGGATGTTTTCGAATTTTGACATACGGTTTGGTTACCACCAGCTTAGAATCAAGCAAGAAGACATTCCCAAAACAACCTTCAAGACTGTATATGACCATTATAAATTAATCGTGATGCCTTGTGGACTTACCAATGCCTCTGCTACATTTATGGATCTCATGAATAGGGATTTTATGCTGTGGGCGGATGAATTTGTGATAGTATTTGTAGATGACATGCTGATATAGTCTAAGGACGAGAATATGCTAATAATTTGAGAATTGTATTACAAACCTTGAGGTAACACCAACTATATACTAAATTGAAAAATTGTAGGGCATGCTCATAGTATTCATGGATGACTGAAACACCAACTATATGCTAAATTGAGGGAACACCAACTTTATGCTAATAAGTTGAGGGAACATGCTGATAGTATTTATAGAAGACTGAAATAACATTTTTGGGGCATGTAGTTTCCAAAGAAGGGACTAAAATTGATCCTCAGAAGATAAATACGATTACTAAGTGGCCAGGCTAACTAATGATACAGAAATGAGGAGTTTTTCGGGCGTAAATGTATACCATATGAGAATCATGAAGGATTTTTTAAAAATAGCATCCGCATTGATCAAACTATTGAAGAAGATGACTAAATTTGAGTGGCTCGACAAATACGAGGAGGCGTTTGAAGAATTAAAGAGACGGTTGATGATAGCTCCCTGTCCTTACTTTGCTATTGTAGGATACAGAATATACTTTTTATGATGATGCCTCTAATAATGGGTTAGGCTGTGTGCTGATGCAAGACGATAAGGTAATAGCCTATGCCTTTAGATAACTCAAATCTTATGAAAACAACTATCTAACTCATGATCTACAGTTAGCTGCGGCTGGTTTTGCCTTAAAAATTTTGCGACACCCTACTTGTATAGGATGCCATACAAAATCTGCACCGATTATTAGAGCCTAAAGTATATCTTTACTCATACAGAGATCATCGTAAGGTAACAACGATGGTTGGAGTTGCTTAAGGATTGTGATTTGTAAATGTAATATCATTCAGAAATGGCAAATGTTGTAGCTTATGCATTAAAAAGCAAGCTAGCATAGTTTAAATACAATGATAAGTATCTAACCTAACATCTTGAGGTTCCAAAACAAACTGTCTGTTCCCAATAAGAAGGAACTAAAAACGAATATCTTAGAAGAGACTCATATTGCTTACTACTCAGTGCATCTAGGAGGAACAAAATTGTATAGGAATTTGAGGCAATTCTTTTAGTAGGATAATATGAAGAAAGAAATTATAGCATATATGGATAAGTGCCCAACCTGTCAAATGGTAAGGGCTAAACATCAATGTCCAGCAGATAAATTGAGGTCTTTGGAGATCTGTACCTAGAAATGGTATTTAGTTTTAATGGATTTTGTTATGGGATTGCCCTTTCTGCTACGAAAAAGAATACCATCTAGATCAATGTTGATAGACTTGCCAAATTTGCCTACTTGTACCAATTCATAACACTTGGGGTGTAGAGAGACTAGCTAATTGTATGTCAAAGAGATAGTTCGATTTCATGGCATACCAAAAGACATAGTATCTAATAGAGACCAAAGATCTCAAGACCGATTTTGTTAAGCCCCATAGAAACCCTTAGGATCCAAATTAAATTTCAGCAGTTCATATCACCCCGAGATTGATAAACAAACTGAAATGGTGAATCATATCTTAGAAGTTATGGTGAATCATATCTTAGAAGGTTATTTACTCTTGATGGATTATTCTTACAACAATAGTTATCAAGCCACCATTAAAATGGGTCCTTTTGAAGCACTATAGGGGAGGAAGTGCAGTACACCCCTGTGTTGGAGTGAGTTAGAAGAAGTGTTAATTATAGGGCCTAAGTTGATTCAAGAGACCACTAAAAAAAAAAGGAAAATTCAAGAACATATTAAACTAGCCCTAAGCCGACAGAAGAACTGTGCTGATTAAAGGAGGAGACCATTCGAATTTCAAGTAGGACATAAAGTGTTCTTGAAGGTATCACCAGTCAAGGAGTGAGAAGGTTCAATGTTTGGGGTAAATTGAGCCCTAGATACACTGGGCCTCATGAGATTATTTAGAACTTAAACCGTATGGCTTATAGATTGGATTTACCTGTAGAACTTTAGCATATACACAATTTTTTTCACATTTCACAGCTCAGAAAGTAAGTTCCAGATCCACACCATGCCATTGTAATAGAGCCTGTAGAGATCGCTGAGTGTCTGATCTACTAAGAGCTTCCTGTGCAAGTATTATATTACATGATTAAACAAGCGCCTAATAAAAGCATTCCTCTGGTAACGTTTCTGTGGGGAAATCATACTTGATTTAAAGCCACATGGGAGATAGAAAAGATATAAGAAATAAATACCCATACCTGTTTGAGTAAATTCAAGGTTTCTTTTAAAGTTGCAAGTTTTGAGGACGAGACTTATTTTAAGGGGAAAGTCTGTAATGACCCGAACTTAAAGTCATGCTAACCACCTCAAATTATCTTATCAAAATTTTATTAAGTTTACAACACATTTCACTTTACCATTACACACACACACACACACACACACACACACACACACACACACACACACACATGTATATAAATGCAATTGCAAGTTAAATTAGCAAGGTGGCTTGGAAATAAAAGTTCATTACCCTCAATATTAATTCATTCAAAATTATAAATAAATACTTGAATGATAGCTGAATAAAATTAGCCTGATTCTAAAAATGGGCAACTCTTAAAAATATATTTACAACAACAAAACCATAGTAATAATGTATGAAATAGTAGCCCAAAAAAATAAAATACATATATTAACACAAATCTTGCTCCAAAATGTAATTTTTTTTTTAAAAACAGGGAAAAAGGAGGTTATAAAAAATCAAAAAAGTTTGGATACATCACTAAATTTACAAATTTTTAAAAGAAATTAAAGAAAAATCAAAGTAATTAAAATCCAAACACCACTTTTCCCTGTGAACCGAACCTCCCCTCTACTTTTCCCTGTACCTTGACCCGGCTGCACACTTTTCATCCCTCTTTCTTGTCCACATCCAAATGCTAGCTAGAGGGTGTCGCCGATTGCAGCCCAGCTGTCGAAACCACCAGTATAGCCACCGCCTTCTCCCCCTCTCTTTGCCTTGCTCTATTTGTGCTGAGAAGGTGACGCCCTAAACAACCTAATAATCATTTCTACCATTTTGTTATTAATTTTACTATTGAATGTTGTGTTTAGATTAAATGACCGTTAGTTGTGGTTTTCTCGGTTTTGATGATGAATTTAGAATTTTGTAGTGCTTGCAAGTTTATGAATGGATATAGTGAGTAGAGTTTGGTGATTTAATATGAATCAAGTGGCCAGAACAATATCAGGAGGCACTTGAAGAATCAAAGAGATGCTTGACCACAACTCCCTATACTTACTTTGCCGTTAGAGGTTAAAGAATATACTTTTTATAATAATTCCTTTAAGAATGGGTTATGTTGTATGCTGATACAAGAAGACAAGGTTATAACCTATACCTCTAGGCAACTCAAATTTTATGAAAGCAACAAGCTAACTCATGATCTAAAGTTAGCTGCAGTGGGTTTTGCTTGAAAAATTTGGCGACACTACCTGTATAGGCTGTCGTACAAAATCCACACTGACCATTAGAGCTGAAAGTATATCTTTACTCATAAAGAGATCATCCTAAGGCAACAACAATGGTTAGAGTTCTTAAGCATTGTGATTTGCAAAGTCAATACCACTTTAGAAAGGCAAATGTTATAGTGGATGCAAGTAGGAAGGCCCAACAGAGTGTGAATACAATGATAGGTATCTAAACCTGACATCTTGAAAGATCTCAAGAATATAGGTATTGAAATTTTGTTACGAGGGTTAACAAATGAGTTGTTGTCAACATTAGAAGTATAACCTTCCGCACTGGAAGAGATAAATCAAGCCAAAAGGATGTTGCTATGTTAGAAAGACTTAGATTACCATGCACGCGAAATTGCCTGACTGCATGATACATAAGGATGGAACCTTGAGGTTGCAAAAGTTATTGTGTGTGCCCAATAAGAAGGAATTGATTTTATGAAAATTTTATTAAATTATATTAATGGTATGGAAAATTAATAGAGTATATATATGTATTGTGTTAGGTGTTGTTGCCATGAAAATGGGTGTTGAACTTCATGAAGGGGATAGGATTGAAGGAGGGAAATGGCCAAATTTTAGGGGTTTTCAAATTTATTAGATTGACATGAATTTTTGGTTTAGTTTAAAGCAATGTAATGGCAATTATTGGAAATTTGAATTGATAATAATGGTTGGAGTGTGAGGTAGCTTGAGGTCAAGAAAAGGGACATGTTTTCTTTTAAATATTGAAATTGATCTTAATGTGAATATTATCATCTATTTAGGAGTGGGATGAATTAAATATGGAACTTAAGTATTAGTTGTATGGAAATTGAAGTGGCTACAATGCTCAATTCTTGTATATTTTTAGCTAGTAATTGGGTTAACAAATTTTGGATGAGCTAATGGCCATTTACATATTTCGGGACTCGCAAAGAAAGATGGAGTGAAACCCTTTTGGTTGGACCTGAAACCAAGGCACATGACATTGCATTTAAAAGCCTAAAACCATGACTGATTTAAGCTAATTTGTAATGATGGCTAGCAATAACGTAACTTTTAAAATGATAATAACCACAAATAATAATAGTAACCCTAATAAAAACAATAATTATAATAGTAATAGTAATAATACAAAAATAACATTGCCAATGGTCATACTAACCCTAATAATCACAATAATAGTATGGATAATGATGGCAACGAGATGACGATGGTAACCATGAACACATACCGATCATGGTAATAACATGGATATTGATAAAACATGAATTGAGGGATATAGTGTAACATCCACAGCATCAATGGCACAAATGGTAAGAGTAACAACAATATTAAAAGAAAGAGTAGAATCAAAGAGAAATAAAATCCACTTATGTTTAAGTAAATGATGATAGGTATATTAATAGTTAAAAGAAGGGCACAAGGAATTTTAAATTACTTATTATATTAAGCCATAAAATTTAATAAAGTTATCTAAACTTATACTAACCATCAATTTATATATTTGGAGCAGAAGCAAGTTCGCTTCTATCATTTCTAGCTGTAATAAACATTTCATTAAAAAGAGAAGAGAATTCGAAGACTAGTTGCGTTTATTACTTATGCTCTTCGGAAACTCACCCGTTTCTCAAATTATGTACATTTCATGTAATAGTCTTGTAATGAATTATTTTGAAATAATGCTTTGTTTCCTAAATAAGTACCCCCCATCAGTTATTAGGTATCATGTCTTATGCTCGGATGTTTACCTGCGTTACTGCAGTTCAGGTTTCTTGATAGTGCTTGGAGGTGTGCACATATTTCAATGATCACTTTAGACGATAATAGGGGTTCTGCTTCTAGGTAATAACCGACAGAGTTGTTTTGCTCACATTATCTCTCATATATTTTCAAAGTAAAATGTTTTGAAATGCAGGCTCCTAACTAAATTAAACACGAAGTTTATTTTTATAGCATAGGGATATACATATTGAGCTTTGACTCATTATTTGAAATGTATGTATATGTTTTCTATTTTATGTAAGGGATACGTGAACAATCCTCCTTTTAACAGGCCAGAAGGTAGTAAGAAGTAGATGAGGGACTTCGTATCATTGCTGAACGTTAGTTAGTTAGGTACTCACAGTGGTTTTCATGCTAGCATTGCTAAAGACATGATGCTTTTATAAATTTTGGACAAATTGTTTACTAATATGTTTAAGAACTACAAACTAAGTTGGAATTTGTATTACAAAACCAAATAGTATGGTGTATGTACTCTCTTGTCCTTAGTTTTGTTGACTTGGTGATTATGAACATGATACAGGAAATAACATAGTTTACGGAAGCCTTGTCCGATTCAGAATGTAGGTAATGCCTCCAATTAAGGGACTTCCGCTACAATTATAAAAATGAACCATTAGATTAGGATAATTAGGTATTGAGAGAATTAGGGCATCACACATTAGATAATGGAGAGAACTCCCTAAAGTCCTCTTGCATTAAGGGATGATTAGACTTGGTCTTAAGACCTTTAACAGAGAACCCTTGTAGCCTATAGTGGGATGCACCAGTTAAAGATCCACTGCGCACAGAGGCGATCTGACTCAATCTTTAAATCTTAAGGAAAGAACCCGAACTTATGCCAACAAGATGCAACACTTTAAGCCTGCTATGTGCAGGGTGATCAGACTCAATCTTTATGCATTGAAGAGAAATCCCTTTAACTAGGTAGTGAGAGGTTCGTAACCAAATTTCAAAGTAAGAGAACAACACACATGCCACAAGACTTGCATCTTTGAATTGGTGAGGAACTTCCTCTGTTTCATTTCCTTGTTACTTTCCCCCAGTTTGTCTTTATTGGGACAAATATTATATGCTTTAGTCAATTATGCAGCTTTAAGTGTTACTAGAGTTATGTGACCTTGACAACTTGTGTGTTACATGTGACTTGAATTTTGATTTTTCTGACTTAACAGTCCGCATAGTTCCTTTTGAACATCTACAAAAGGATTTGAAAGTTCAGAGGATCACTTAAGAGTCTATAACTTTAGTGGTTTCATAACCTTTAAATGTGAATTAACTTTGATGACTTACGAGTCGATGATGGTTTAGTGGATTTATTAATATTTAGGTACCTTGAGGTTAGTGACATTAATTGTTTAGGCCCTTGATTTTTGAGCAATCTCATATTATTAATCTATATAATTTAGTCCTCAAATTATGATAATACCCTTTAAGGCTCCTTTGCCATCCCTTACGTCCATCAATTGCATAAATCCTAGAAATCACTTGTTATTCTTTTCTTTCTTTTTTATCCTTCATCATTTGCTCTCTTCGCTCAAGTGATCCTTGAGGATTTGCCTATTAAGAAATTGACATAGAGCTTGTTTGTCCTCCAAAAATGGTTGTTGCTTTTCTATGAATTCCTTCTACATGTTCATTTTATCTTTTCTATATTTCAATTAATGTATGCTTTAAAAGTGCAAAATTTGATTGCTATTGGTGCTGAGATTTGCATCCCTAGTAATTTTGTAAAGCAAATTATTATCGTGGCAACTGGAAATAATTATGACTTAAGTTTAGCTAGATAAGATGAAGGAATTTAAGGAGAAAGCTAAAATTAGTTGACCTCTAGATTCATCATTGGCAGAATGCCAAGATCATGGGTGAAGAATGGTAATAAGTTTGTTTTCTTTTTAAAAAAGAAGAAAGGTATTACTGTAATTTCAAGACTAACAAAGCTAGATAAAAGCATTGCTAGGGAAGAAGGAATGTTTGATAGACTCAAAGTCCTAGCGACAATGGCCTTAGGGTTAGCTATCTCTGAAGACTTTCACATACTTTAGAGGAAAAAATTTAAGCTTTGATTAAGAAAGATAAGGCGAGGAAGAGAAAGGGTTTCCAGATTAAAATCTTAGCTTCACCATTTATAACCTTAAAACCCTAAAATTGAACTTGCAAGTAAGCAGCTTTAATTAGTGAAAGGGAAATAAAAAAATGTCTAAGGCAATATTACAATAGTAACAGAAAAGAAGTTTCTCACTAATTCCAAGAATTTTTATAATTACAATTTCATCCAAAAACAAATAGAGAGAAGGGGAAAACTAAGAGGCTAAAAAACAAGAGAGCAAAAGTCCAATAAAGCTAAAGGGTTTCAGCAGTTGCTTCCTTCTTAATACTAGCTCCCTCATTAGGACTATCTCCCACTACATGCCCTTTTTTCACCATCCACTAGGAGTTACTCTAGTAGAAATAGATTGAATGATTCGAATAGAGTTTATACCTTATAGACCTTCTCTCCCTCTCTTGTTCATCTCTGTCTCTTTGGAGCCTACAACCACTTCTCTCTTTATTGTCCTATCCTCTTCGAACCTTTAGATTTGTTGGTGGAGTTTCCTTTAGTCTATCCTTAATATTGTCTACCTATCTAGCAATGGGCTTTTCATTACACCATCTTCATCATTAGTCTCCATTCCTCAGAACTCAACTCAAGGATCCTATCCAAGCAACCTCCTGGGTCTCCACTTCCCCCATCTTCTACTCCTCCCTAGAATGGGTAATAGCTTTAGAGCATCCAACCCTTTCTGGGGAACTCTATAGCCTTTTCCAAATGCCAGTGAAATGGCCCTCTCATCATCAGATATTTTCATCTCCTTAAGGGAGTATGTTAGTGGCACCAGCTACCCTCCACTACAACCTTCCCCAAAGGGAGTTAGAATTGTGGTGGAACCCTCCTTTATAAAGTACTTCCAAGGACTCTTCTTTGGGGGAGAAATAGTGGAGATAAGATAAGCGTAGATAAGAGTTAGCAGAGATTAAGGAACAGAGCTAGGGAGAGCATTGCCAAAGAAACTCCCACAAATCATAGATAGACCTCAGAAGAGAAAGGGACATCTTATCCCTTAAGTTAAAATAGAGTCATATGCTTCCAACATGGAGCAACACACTTGATGGACATATATAACTTGTAGAATCTCCCCTTGGCATCGGGTAGGATGGGAAGATTTTAACTCCATATAGGTTTGGCAAACCAGACCTTAAAGCAGTACAAGTCATCTTTTTTGGTATTCAGTCTCAGTCTTGACCAACCCTAAAAGCCTTGACGGTTTAGGACCTAGATCTAACAAGATTTAACTAGTTTCATTTTTCCCTCTTCATTTTATCTCTCTAGTAGATTATCCCATATGGTACTATTGGTGAGCCACCATCCATCAGCGTAGGAGGAAAGGTAAGGGGTACAAAAGCAATCGAATTGCACATTTAGTAAGCAATCACCTGAATGTGATTTTATTATGTACTTTATATGACTTTTGATTTCAAGGCACATTTGCCACAAAGATAACGGGTTATTACATCTTGTGCATAACAGCTTGAATCCTCCTTATGTGCCTAATTGCTTACACATAACTTGCTTAGCAAGATCCTTAGGTAATTGATAACCACAAGTTCTAAAGCTTTAGTTCAACTACCTTGAACTGCTATCGTCAATGACCTTGGCAGTACTATCAGAAACGGACCATTTTCGCAGTTGTAAAATTGGTACAACTTGCATTAAGCTTAAAATGAATTTATAATACTCTAATTAATTATTTAATTCTAGAACATGCGCATCTAATAAATAAGTTAAAAAACATTCATATATATGCAATTCAATGGTAAGAAAACATAGGACTAATTTTAGTATAAATGTACTCTGCCTTTTAGGAGATCATGATTCCCTATAATATGCTAGTCTGGAATAATTAAATTATTTATAATTTAATTAATCAATATTCTTGCTAATAATTTATGAACAATCTTCAAACAGTCTGTTTAACATTGGGCTTTTTATGATATAATAGCTGTATATTGCATTTAGAAGGATTAGAAAGCATATTCAAATATATACCACATCAGGTAAAGACTAAAAGCACTTTTGTTAAAAGTAATGGTTTCAGGTCAACTATACCAGAAATGGTGGATGTTAACATCAAAGCTTACAAAAGTAGTTTATGCCTTATTAAAAGAGGAACACAATACCTAACACATTAAATAAAGGTTCAAGAACCACCTCTCCAAGCCATAAGATCTAAAAATTGACTAAATAGTTGTTGAAAAAGTGAAAGAACGTTAAGGCCTTTGAACTAGCTGGTAGACGGTAGAGAGTTGTATTCAACATAATATTATGAAGCATTCAACAACTATATCTTCAACAACCTGCAACGGTATCATTCTCAATGCTTATAAATAGAGACCTTGCTGAGGAAAGAAAATACACAAGAACAAAGAGCTTAAGTCTTATTGGAAGAGCTATTGTACTCTTAAGAGTTTAACTTGTAAATCTTTGTAATCGTTGCACATGCATTTTGGATTTCTTATGAGGCAAGAGAGTTGGAAGAATCTTATCCACAACTAAGAGGATTGACTAGGAGCGTGAGTGTCAACCTTCTTAAGTAGCAACATAGAAGAAATCATGTCGAGAGACGTCAATAGACCCATACATGCATTTAGGTTGATGCTTATAAATTGTGTAAATCCTGGAGTAAATTAATACAAGTAGTTGAATCTTGAGGAAGGGACCCTAGAAGTGGGCGTATGTTAGTTGGAGGGGTAAACCTTGTTAAAAGAACATCGTGTGCTTCACTTTTAGCTCTCTTCTTACTTTGTTCAACTTCCTTGATCCGCAGTTTGATTGTCCTTGACTTTATTGCTCACTGCCTTTGAGTTTGTTACATTTATTATTCTTCAGGCTTAAGTTTGAAATTGTAATTATTTGCGGTCACCTTATTCATCTCCCGCTAGGGTGACTTAGCATACTCAAGACAAACGATTAGTATTTGAGTAAGTTTTAACTCTTATGACTTGATCTCAGGTGAGTAGAGATCAATGTCTTCCTCAAAAATCAATGAGATAAGTCAAGGTAAATCTATGCCTCCTTTATTATTTTTGCGATCTAACTTTTCTCATAGGAAAAGGCTTCTGCAGATTTGGCCAGTGGATCAAGACTTATTAGCTATGGAACATAATGCATGGGCTCCAATCTGAATCATGCAGATAGTTGGCACTGAATAGTTAAAGAAGCCTATTGACCTATATACTTCTGAAAACCATTAAAGAGTGCAGAAAAATTGCAATGCACTTAATACTTTATGTTATGCTTTGGATGCTAATGAATTTAATTGAATTTTTGCTTGTGAACCAACAATCAAAGTGTAAAACACTTTAATAACCACCTATGAAAGCATAAGCAAGGTTATATGATCAAAGATAAGCATTTGTGCACACCAATGTAAGCTTTTAAAGATGCTCCTAAATGAAGGTGTTAAGAATATGTACAGTAGATTCATTGACATTATCAACAAACTCAAGTCTCATGTAAAATTCTACTCAAAGGAAAAGATGGTGATAAAGTTGCTGAGAACTCTCCTAAGGAACAAAGAGGGATCCAGGGTCACACACATTGAAGGGGCTCACAATCTAAAGAACTTGAAGTTGGAGGACTTGGTTGGAGAACTCCTAATGAGATCTATTTCTAGGAAGAGCAAGAAGAAACCCCATATAGAAGGGTAACCTTGAAAATTGCAGTCAAGGACCCTAAAAGTTAAGGTGGCTTAGAATTTAAAGCATTCAAGGATGAGGTAGTCATGCTGGCTAAAGGCTTTTGCAAAATGCTCAGAAAGAAGAATTTTGAATTTAAGAAGCTTTAAATAGTATCATCCTTAAAAGGCAACCAAGGTATATACTGTTCTCAAAACGTTAAAACTAACACAATTTTCTACTATGGTTGTACCTAACTAAGCCACATGGTGTAAAGATTCCCAATCCTTGAAAAGAAAGCGAAAAAGAAGAAATTTGAGGGAAAGAGAAAAAAGAATAGGATAGTTTCATGGAGGAATAGTAACTCTAGTGACAATGAGGATGAAAAGGATGATGTTTCCAGCTTGTGCTTCATAGCAAATGGAGAGGGATTAGCAAGCAAATCATAATTTTAGGCGTTATGTAAATTAGTACTCAAGGAACCAGAGGGTACAGTCACTCAACAGGTAATACATGGTGTGAATGTTGAGTACTATCTCTCTAAGATTAAGTTCCTTAATGAAGAAATTTCTCTTTGAAAATATGTGAAGGAAAGTTACAAAATAGATGTCCTTATTATTCTAGAAATGCAAGACATTAGATAAAAACAAACAAGTTTTGGAACTCTATGAATTCTGTGGTAAGTGTAAATCACTTTGAAAAAGGCACTAAAATTCTTAAAGAAGAACTACATAGGCAGAAAAATGATAATCAACATGTTTCCAAACTGAACTCTTAGCTGGCTGATAAGCTTTATGAAGCTGAAAATGAGATTGAGAAGCTCAAAGACAAGTGTGAGGATATGTATTGTCAGAGTATGTACTAAGGGACAAGTGACACGTCCGCAAGTGTATAGGTTTTGTAGTATAGATTAAAAGATCGTCGTTAGGGACCAAAGTAATCTATCAAGTCAAAAGCCTATTAGAATTTTCTAAGCGACTTCCTTTCAAATGGTCAATTTAAATAAACTATTTAACTATTTGGAAATTCAATAACGGGAAAACATCTAGGAATTTGATTCACCAAGTAAAGAGTCGGATCATGGATTTAAGCATTGCACTATTCATAGGAAGAACGATTCAAGGGATTGCTATGAAATTGAATGTAATCCAAAATGAACTAAATTGCTTAAACAAATTCAATTAATGCTCTCTCAAGTGCCTTTGATTTTAGTCTAGGTTAAAGATCTGTGAATTGCTAACTCTCCTCTTAACAAGCAATTCTCTTTCGATTTTTGCTAAATTAAGTTCTATCAAGATGATTGAGTAGAGACTTTCACCTTTTAGTACTTCACCCCACTACCTACTATAAGCAAGCCTAATTGGCCAAATTCCATTCATAACATTCCAATTTCAAGATGCATGAAATAAGTGCAAGAATACAAGGATAAAGGATCCAACAACAATTCTATGGCTAATAAATCCCTAAATTAGATAAAACTACTCACTTATGTTTCTAAATTCAACTAAAACAAGAGTTTTTTAAGAGAAAGACGGAAAACTTTACAACAATGGCAGCCTTTGAATTGTGCAACAATCTTTAAGCTTCCAAGAGTAAGTTTCACTCTTCTAATCTCAACGAAAACTATACTAAAACTACACTAAACTAAAAAGATGTGAAAGTAGGACTATGGTTGCTGAACAAGATCTCCCTTTTCTACGCTAAAACATGCCCTTTTAAGCAGCCATCGAAGTAACCTTAGCTGCACAATAGAGCAAAACGAAGAGGCTAGCAATTACCAGTTAACCACGCTCCGACTGTGATCTTGGTTTGAACAGGATTTTCTACTCTTTTCATACTTCACGGGCATGACATCTTAGAGGCATTTGTGGGTGGCCAACATACACTAAAATGAGGGTCAAATGCCGAGTCAAAATGGTCCAAAATCTTGCAAATGTCATCAAAGAACCATACCCAAGTATAAAACAAGAATAGGACTATAAATTTTAACATTAAGCACATAATTCTCCTAAACATGCAGCAAAATGACCTTAAAATGATATATACTTTTAGCACTTATCAAACTCCCCTATGCTTGGTAGCATGTCCCCAAGTAAGACTAGGACCAAAAATTATACGAAGCCTCCTCAGGATAGACATTGATAGCATCTCAATGGCAAAGCCGACCCAAAGTTAGCCCAAAAAGGTGTAAAAATCATTTGGCAAACAGACTAGGAATGAAATTTTCGAAACCACTTGACATAACACAATGTCAAATTTGAATCAATTCTCCGAAATCACCCAATTCAATTATATTAACATATGAAACAAATGGAGCTAGTAATGCCAATAGAACCTCACTATAGTCATGTGGCACTCATCACTCATGTATTTAAAAATATATGAAGGTTCCCTCAATTCTCATTCCATGGACTCAAATCTATCATAAGCTTGACAGGACTCTCTAATTCGTCATCACTAAAATGCAATACACATTAGATAATCATGAGAACTTTCATCAGGTTGTAATTGGGCCATAGGTAAAGGTGAGAGGGGAATAAATATTTTGGAAATGTGGAGCTAGAAGCACTAGAATAAGAGCTAAATGTTTCCAATGCATTATCAGCATTCTCCCTAAACAAATATAATTCATTGACAAATTACAACCCCAATGGAAGTGATAAAGATTTAAAAGTCATAAATACTATTTTTTTTTTTTTTGGGCAATCCAAACAAGGCTAACACACTTTTTATTATTTCTTCTCTTTTTTTCGTTTATTCGTTTGTTTCTCCACTTTTTTTTTTCCTTTTCCACAAAGAGTTAGCCGAGAGAAATCTCATATAAGTGGAGAATTTCAACTCCTTTCTAATATTTGGACAACAAGACAAGAGATTTCTTACAACAATACAAGAACACACATCCCTTCACCAAATAATCAAATCCACCAAAGAGATCATATCGCAAAACACTTTACTAGTTCCCAGTTGAACTTGATGCATAAGGATAAAACACTCCTCTAGTCTTGGGTTAATGGTTAGATAATCATTTGGCCAAAGGCTATGGTAGGAGGTTCAAAGCAATAAAAACATATGTAAGTTCAAAGTGGCTAGCAAGGGATATAATACGTAACAAGAGTAGCTATTTGGTCTTCGGGGTTAACAAGTCAAATAATGCCTCAATCATATCGTCTAAATGCATATACGAAGTGTGATCTTGACTGAGAGTTAAAGCAAGTTCTAGAGAAATGATGTCAAAAAGAGTCGTATATGAAATGACAAGAGACTAAATTGATAAATTAGTCTTTAAATGCTCAAAACCTCACGGGATATCTACCAAAGTCATAACTAGCTCATTAGTAAACACATGCCAAAATTTATGTAAAGAGTGATGGGGTAATCAACTCGCACTCAACATATGGTCAAGACATGAAGCTTATTTTCGAAAACTCATTCTCAAACATTTTGCTGCACAATTAGGTAAATCAAAGCATCAATCTAAATCAAAGAAGTCTACCTAATCAACAAAGATCATCATCGAAGGATTTTTTTCACATTTTTTATTTTATTTTATTTTTTTGCTTCTTTTTTTTTTCAAAGATGCATGCTCCTAATAACTAGTTCATATAAAATGCAAAAACTATGAAAGGAAACTCTAAATTGCAACCTAAAATGAAAAGAAACCTAAATGAACTTTTAAAATGCTTCTAACCACATAAGATTAAAACCTACAATATAACTCTAAATGCAATCACAAATAATATATACAATAAATGCACAAGCACATGCCAAACCAAATCCAGCATCAGACGCCATTAAGTAAGGACCAACTCCCCCATGATTGAACAAAACAATGGCCTCAATGTGTGTACATAGTAGAAAAGGGAAGAAGAGTAGCAAAAAGCAATCAAAAAGGATGTGGGGCAGGTGGATGGGGTGGTCGAGATATGCCAATCTCGCTATGTCTCTAAACAAGACTTGTAGTCCTAGAAGTATCGAGTCTGGATAGCAAGCATCCCACAAATCTCATCATGGTGCTCATGGACAAAGTCATGAAGAGCGGCATTCTTAGAAACAATATACACTCAAAGGGACACTTGCTCCTCCTGAATGGACCTAAGGGTGGCCTGGAGGTTAGCAAAGTCAGTTTGGGGTGGTTGGGAGCAAGAACTAGGTCCGACTTGACTAGAATAAGGGGGTGGAGGGGGCACGGGTTGAACAACCTCGGCACCGCCAGGTACCCAATAAAGATTAGCTCGATGAAGTAAAGTAGTTCGATCAACATTGGGAAGCAATAGAAGCTGATCCCCAAGGTAAATCCAACACAAACATCCAGCCTCCACTTTATAAAGTTCATTATCTCAAAAGCGGCTTGATCAAGCTGCTCAAACCCAGATCCTCTATCCTCAGGGTTGGGCTCAACATCCAAAATCTAGCAATAGTTGTGACAATACTACCAATGACTATCCTACCATTAGTGGTAACAGCAGCACTACACAATTGCCTAGCCAAAAACGCACTGGGGTCAAGCTGAGCACCATCAAGTATAATATAACTCGGATAATCTCGAGACATTTAAACTATCATCCCAGGCAAAGAAACAACAAGTTAGGATATGCTGAGCTACCTGAATGCAAGGGTTCTGAATATAAGTGCATTTAGCAGAACTAGTACTGTACCTAACACTCCCCAAAAGCTCGCCCCAAAATGCATTTAGGTTGAAATCTCAGTGGCCTTGTCAGTTTAGTAAATCCATGCTAGGTGGAAAACCAAATATGTTGTTGAAGGTACCTAAGTTCAACTCATAAAATTGCCCTTACAGATAAAATAAAATCTACCCTGCTTGGCATTGAGGCCGTCTAGTAACCTCAACATGTAATATGCTGAGGAACTCTAAGGCTAGGTCGCCATATGTATGTCCCTTTATCTCAATGAAATGTCCCATACCCCCCGTGCAAACAACAAATGTATATCATCTAACATTCCTAAACGGCTTAATAATTCCTCATCATAATAACGAGTGACCTCAATCATGCGTTCATTCAAATAAGCATATATAGCAACATGATCGGGGTTGATTAAACTAAGAGGATGAAAAACGTTACCTTAAGCTCGTGCATTGGTGGAGGTTCAGGAGGTCCGTTGAGGCTGAGATGGTGCTTGACTAGATGATCCTAACTTCTTGATACTCCTTTGTCTCTTGGTGGGTGCTATGGTTGGAAAATGGAAGAAGAATTAAAACTAAAACCTAAAAAAATAAATTTGAGAAATAAAAATGAAGAATTTAGGTGAAAAGAGAAAGAATTAGAGAGGGAAGAAGGTGGTTATGGAATATGGGTAAAGGTGAGATGAAGTAAATGGTGGAAAGAGGTGAAATTTGTGGGAGAAAAGAAAGTTTAAGTGAAGAGGAAGGATTTTGAGTGAAAATGGGGTAAAAATGTGAAGAAAATGACGGAAAAATGGAGGTTTAGTAATGGTGGGATTAGAAAGAGAGTGTGTCGAAGTTGAAGATGAATTTGGGGGAAAAGGAATGGTCACCACGATCAAAACCCTTTACCACGGCCCGTAGAAGACTACTATGGTCCGTGAGGGTCACCACGGTCCAACTGTGGTGTCTGTTGGACACCAATTTTCTTGGTTTTTCCGGTTGGGCACCCGACGAGCTGTGTTGCCGGGCTGCTTGGCCGTGGTGCCTGGCATCTTTTTCTTTCTTTTTTTTCTTTCTTTCTGTTTTCTCTTTTTTTTTTTCTTTCTTTCTCTATTTGTGATGCCTTCTTCTTTTCTCTCTTCTCTTTTTTTATTTATTTATTCCTCTCCTTTTTTGTCTCTTTTTTTTTTTGCTATGAAAGATTACAAGAAACAATGAAAATCAAAGCTTTAAAAAAAAGGGGCTTGGGTTGTCTCCCAAGAAGCGCTTTTTTAAGGTCAAGAGTGTGTCCATACTTGTACGCTAGGTCTGGATCCACAAAATTGAACGTCCTCAAACGTAGATGCCATCTTAAAAGCTCAGCTTAGAGGTAACTCGTCGTCATCAATTTACGCCAAAGCACATTGTCAGCGTACAAGACCAACCACATATGCGGTCCATCAAACTGGCCAATATCTTCTTGTGCAATCCCCAAATCAAAGTCTACAGCAAATCCTTCCATAGGGGGCAAAGAGAGAACAGTTTAAGCAAACCTATAATAATCACTCATGGCAAACTCAATAGAAGCATGGGCCTCAACCTTGGGTGTGCTAGGCCGCATAGGAGTGGCAGACTCCACCTTAACATACCCTTGGTAGGGATCCTCAATAGAAATCAAAGCATTAATCTAAACCAAAGAAGTCTATCCCATCTACAAAGATCATCATCAGAGGATTTTTTTCTCCTTTTTTTTCATTTTAATTTTTTTTTGGCTTCTTTTTTTTTTCAAAGATGCATGCTCCTAATAACTAGTTCATATAAAATGTAAAAACTATGAAAGTAAACTCTAAAATGCAACCTAAAATAAAAAGAAACCAAAATGAACTTCTAAAATGCTTCTAACTACATAGGATTAAAACCTACAATGTAACTCTAAATGTAATCACGAATAACATATACAATACATACACAAGTACACACCAAACTAGATCAGGCATCAAACGCTATCAAAAAACGACTAACTCCCCCATACTTGAACAAAACATTAGCCTCAATGTGTGCACATAGTAGAAAAGGGAAGGGGAGTAGCAAAAAGCAATTAGAAAGGAGGAGGGGAAGGTGGATGGGGTTGCTGACTATAGGAGATAATACTAATCTCACCAAGTCTCTAAACAAGCCTTATAGTCCTGGAAGTATATTGAGTCTAGGTAGCAAGCATCCCATGGAGCTCATTGTGGTGCTCTTGGACAAAGTCACAAGGAGCAATATTCTCAGAAGAAACATACGCTCGAAGGGGCACTTGCTTCTCTTAAATGGACATAAGGGTGGCTTGGAGGTCAGCATAGTTAGTTTGGGATGGTTGGGAGGAAGAACTAGGTCTAGCTTGACTAGAATAAGGGGGTGGACGGGGTGCGGGTTGAACAACCTCGGCATCGCCATGTACCCAATAAAGGTTAGCCTGGTGAAGTAAGATAGTTCGACCAACATAGGTAAGTGACAGAAGGCAATCCCCGAGGTAAATCCAACATAAACGTCCAGCCTCTACTTTACAAAAGTTCATTATCTCAAAAGCGGCTTGATCAAGCCGTTCAAACCAAATACTCTATCCTCAGGGTTGGGCTCAATACCCAAAAAGCTAGGAATATTTGTGACAATACCACCAATGCCTATCCTAGCTTTAGTGCTAATAGCAGCACTATACAATTACCTGGCCAAAAACGCACTAGGGTCAAGCTGAACACCATCAAGCATACAAGACAAGAAATATAACTCAGACAATGTCGAGACATTCAAACAATCATCCCGAACAAAGAAACAACAAGCTAGGATACGCTATGCTACCTAAATACAAAGGTTTCGAATATAGGTGCATTTAGAAGAACTAGTACTGTAGCTAACACTCCCCAAAAGCTCGCCCCAAAATCCATTTGGGTTGAATTCTGAGTGGACTTGTCGGTTTGGTAAATCCATGCTAGGTGAAAAACTAAATATGCTATTGAAGGTACCTAAATTCAACTTATGAAATTGCCCATGCAGATAAAATGAAATATACCGAGCTTGATATTGAGGCCCTCTAGTAACCTTAACATGTAATGTACTTAGGAACTCTAAGGTTAGGTCTTGATGTGTATGCTCCTTTATCTCAATGAAATGTCCCATACCCCCCGTGCAAACAACCAATGTATATCATCTAACATTCCTAAACGTCCTAATAATTCCTCATCATGACAACAAGTGGCCTTAATCATGCGTTCATTCAAATAAGGATATCAAGCAACATGATCGGGGTTTTGTTAAACCAAGAGGATAAGGAATGTTACCTTGAGCTCTTGGTGGAGGTTCAGGAGGCTCGTTGATGTCGGGATGGTACTTGACTAGATGATCCTACCTCCTTGATACTCCTTTGTCTCTTGACGAGTGTCATGGTTGCAAAATGAGAGAAGAATTAAAGCTAAAACCTTAAAAAATAAATTGAGAAAGAAAAATAAAGAATTTAAGTGAAAAAGAGGAAGAATTAGAGAGAGAAGGTGGCTATGGAAGATGGGTGAAGGTGAGATGAAGTTGAAGAAGAAATGGTGGAAACAGGTGAAATTTGTGGGAGAAAGAGAAAGATTAATGAAGAGGAATGATTTTGAGTGACAACGGAGTAAAAATAAGAAGAAAATGAGGGAGAAATGGAGGTTTAGTAATGGTGGGTTTAGAGAGACAAAGAGGGAGGTAAAGAGAGTGTGTGTCGAGGTTGAAGATGAATTTGGGGGGAAAAGAAGGGTCGCTGCAGTCAAAACCCTTGACCGCGGCCCATAGCAGACCACCACGATCCGTGGGGATCACCATGGTCCAACTGTGGTGTCTGTTGGACACCAATTTTCTTGGTTTTCCCAGTTGGGCACCCCACGGGCCATGTTGCTGGGCTGCTCGGCCGTGGTGCCTGACATCTTTTTCTCACTATCTTTCTTTTTTCTCCTTTTTTTTCCTTATTTCTCTCTTATGATGCCTTCTTCTTTTCTTTCTTCTCTTTTTTACTAATTTGTTCTTGTCCTTTTTTGTCTCTTTTTTTATGCTATGAAAAACTATAAAAAAACAATAAAAATCAAAGCTAAAAAAAGGGCTTGCATTGTCTCCCAACTAGCACTCTTTTAAGGTCTAGAGCCTGACCACATTTCTATGCTTGGTCGAGAACGGTAAGTGTATGGACAGTGGTTTTATCACGAGCCATAAAATTAAACTTCTTCAAATGTAGATACCACCGCAAAAGCTCAGGTTGGAGGTCCTTTGTCATCATCAATTTATATCAAAATGCACTGTCAGTGTATAAGATAAACTGCGTATATGGCACATCAAACTGGCCACTATATCCTTGTTCAATCCCCAAATCAATGTTTGCATCAAATCCTTCTATAGGGGCCAAAGAGAGAACAACTTGAGTAAACCTGCAATAATCACTCATCGCAGTCTCATTCGAAGCATGGGCCTCAACCTTGGGTATGCTAGGAGGCAATATGAGTAGCAAACTATACCTTAACATACCCTTGGTCAGGGTTCTCAGTAGAAATCCAATCAAAATGAGGAGGATCTTGACAATTTAGGATATTCTCTGTGTCAATCTCAGGAGAAGGGCAAATTCATCTAATAAGAAAGAATTAAGAGAAATCGCTTTTCCCTCCATATGGCAGAACATAGCATAACACCCTTGTACTTCAAATGTTATCCACCCCCTTCTAACATCAATATGGCAACTTGCAGTAGCCATGAGGGGCCTACCTAGAATAATTTGGGTATCATCGGTCTCGGTAATATCAGCAATGATAAAGTCTTCCAATACCCAAATATCTCTTGTTTTGACTGACACATCCTCTAATTTGCCTAAGGGTTATGTTTTAGGGCCGTCTGCTAGTGGTAGTGAAAATGATGCACGTCGTAATGGCCCTAAGTGAAGTCTATGAAACAAAGAATAGAGTATTAAATAGATGCTTGCACCTAGGTGGCATAAGGCTCCTTCAATTTCCACTTTTCCCACTACACAAGGGATAGAAAAGCTACCTGGGTCAGGAAGTTTGGATGAAAAACATGAGGGGATCTCTAAACCTTCATTCTCTATAACTGTCGCAGCCTTACCACCATCACTCCTCTCCTTACTCTCTACCATGTTTATTTACTCTTCAAATGGTGCGTCCGTTGGGTCAACAGGGTCTTCTACCCTATCCTTCAAGTTAACATAATTACAATGCTCACGGGAGTTAGATTCTAGTTTACTCGGGAACCTATCGAGGGGTGTAGATGAAAAGCTAACTTATTGGGCAATATTGGCTTCCAACATCTTGTTGTAAGTTGCAAGCACATCAACCTTAGAGGCTAATTGCTTAATATACTCATCTTATTTTGTTACGCCATAAGCATACTTTCCATTATAGCCTCTAAATTGGAGTTTTGGGGAGCTTGTGGAGGGAAAGGTGGTCTTTGAAAACCGAGGGGTGGCCTAGCATTCATTAGGTGCATAGTCGGTGGATTTGGATTGGATCTATATGAGAAATTTAGATGATTCCTCCAACCCGGATTATAGGTACTAGAGTAAGGGTCATTGGCCGGTCTCGGGTTGAAGTTTTGGACATAATTAACTTCACTAGATTCTTGAGAAAAAGGGATCCCAACTTGACAATTCAAAGTCACACGCTCAATAGAACCACAAATTTCACATAGGGGAGGGGCACTAGAATTCATAGAATTAAAATTCATACAGTCCAACCTTTGAGTCATAGCATCAACTTTAGCAGAAAGCAAAGTAAGTGCATCAACTTTAAGATTACCTCTAACCCGCTTGGGTTAGCCTTGTTTGGTGGGCCATTGAAAATTGTGGAGCGTCATCTCCTTAATCAAATCATAGGCCTCATCTTCAGTTTTATTTATCAAAGTTCCTCCTACTGCCGCTTCAATAGTTGACCTTACAGGTTGGTTTACACCATTATAGAAAGTTTGAACAATCATCCATCTTTGAAGACCATGGTGAGGGCATAATCGCAGCAAATCCTTGAACTGTTCCCAAGCCTCATAGTGCGTCTCATCATCCCGTTGAGTAAGTTGGTGATTCAATTCCTCAAACTTGCTATTTCGCTCGGTGGGAGAAATTTGGCGAGGAAAGCTCTAGTAAGCTCATCCCATATTGTGATATATCCCAAAGGCAAGAACGCAGCCATGCTCTAGCCTTATTCCTAAGTGAAAAGGGAAATAACCACAATCAGATGGCATCAGTAGAGACTCTGTTAAGCTTCAATGTGTCAAACACCTCTAAAAAGACTGAGAGGTGTAAATTCTGGTCTTCTAAAGGGGTGCCTCCAAGCTAGGATTGTTGCACCACGGAAATGAGATCCTGCTTGAGCTCAAAATTATTTCCGTCAATGTTAGGGCGAGCGATGCTTGAGGCAATGCCTTGGACTCCAGGGGTAACAAAGTCCCTAAGCATCCTTCTTTGGTGTTCTTCTCCTTTTGCCATATTTGGTGAAGTTCTTCTTACCTCGCGTCTTTATTCCTTAATTTTTGTTTCTTCCTCATTAAACACAAAGTCCCCTCGATCTCGCGATCCGGTTCGTACAGAAATGGACTTCACATAAACGAGAAAGATTCGTGCAAGCACAATCACTAACACTACCAATGCAATCAAACAAGAAATACGAAAAAAAAAAACATAAAACACTTAGTCAATTTCGTAAGACTAACTCAATAGTTAACAAATTAGTCTCAGGCAACGACGCCAAAAACTTGACACATCTATAAGCGTATGGGTTTTGTAGTATAGATTAAAAAGTCATCCTCAGGGACTAAAGTAATCTATCGAGTCAAAAGCCTATTAGAATTTGCTAAGCGACAAATCCTTTCAAATGGTCAATTTAAGTAAGCTATTTAACTATTTGGAAATTCAACAACAGAAAATGTTAAGGAATTTGATTCACCAAGTAAAGAGTCAAGTCATGGATTTAAGCATTGCACTATTCATTGGAAGAACCATTCAAGGAATTGCAATCAAATTGAATTTAATCCTTTCTTTCGAAATGAACTAAATTGCCTAAACAATTTCAACTAACACTCTCTCAAGTGCATTTGATTTTAGTTTAGGTTAAAGATCTGTGAATTGCTAAGTCTCCTCTTAATAAGCAATTCTCTCTCGAGTTTTGCTAAATTAAATTCTATGAAGACAATCGAGTGGAGAGTTTTACCTTTCAGTACTTCACCCCACCACCTAATATAAGCAAGCCAAATTGGCCAAATTCCACTCACAACATTCCAATTTTAAGATAGAAATGAATCATTCCAAACATGAAATAAGCACAAGAATTCAAGGATAAAGGATCCAACAACAATTCTATGGCTAACAAATCCCTAGATTAGATAAAACTACTCACTCATGTTTTAAATTCAACCAAAACAAGAGTTTAAAAGCAAATTCAAGAGAATAAAGGAAAACTTTACAACAATGGCAGCCCTTGAATTGTGCAACATACCTCAGGCTTCTAAGAGCAAGTTTCTCCCTTCTAATCTTAATGAAAACTACACTAAAACTAAACTAAACTAAAAAGATGTGAAAGCAGGACTATGGTTGCTGAACAAGATCTCTTTTTTCTACTCTGAAACATGCCTTTTAAGCAGCCATTGAAGTAACCTCAACCGCACAATAGAGGAAAATGAAGAGCCTAGTAGTTACCAGCTAACCACGGTCCGTGCTAAGCTCCATAGTCCAATCATTGTCTTGACTGGAATCGAATTTTCTGCTCTTATTATACTCCACAGGCATAGCATCTCAGGGGCATCCATGGGGGTCAACATACACTCAAATGTGGGTTAAAGGCCGAGTCAAAATAGTCCAAAATCTTGTAAATGTCATCAAAGAACCATACCCAAGCATAAAACGATAATAGGAGTATAAATTTTAACATTATGTACATAATTCACCTAAAAATGCAGCAAAATGACCCTAAAATGATATACATTTTTAGCGCTTATCAATAAGCAAACATAGACAAATTACTTTGATTTCAAAGTATGTACTTCAATGGAGAAGGCCTTGAATATAAGCTAAATAATCAAAGGAAGTCATATTAGAACTTTTTCACTGAGGTGGCGCCTCCCTATGAAGGTAGAGTACTTCAGGGGACATTGAAAAATATTTTTCCAAAACAATCCGATTGTTCAAAGGATGAGGAAAGCATACCAAAATAACTCTAACTAGAAATAATGGTCAACAAGCTTCGGATGTTCTAAGAATCACACTGGATGCAGTCTTAGAATTGTTTAAGTATTGGTGCCTAAGGGTACAAGGGCCTTAACCTTGATAATAGGTCATGCACACAAATTTCCAGTCAAGGGAAGAAGAAAGCTTTGATCTTCGTTTTGTAGGTATATTTTAAGTCTAACACTAATGTATGGCTCCATGAGGCCGGATGCTGACGGCAGTGATTAATGATGCTATAGTGCTTTTAGAACTTGAAGAATCCAATCAAGAAAAAGTTACATTTAGAGATAAAAAGTACAGAAAAATCATTGGAGTAGGAAAAGTCGGCAAAAATCCCTTCACTTAATTGAGAATGTTTACTTAGTGGATTATCTAAAATTTAGTTTTCTTAACATTTCTCAATTATGTGATAAAGGGAATAAGGTTACCTTCAATTCTATTTAATGTGATGATTGTAGCCTTAAAACTAGAAATGTTACTCGGTCTACATCTAGAGTGGGAAATGTTTTTGCTGTTAGCCTTAACCATGTTAATCCCAAGAACCTTGCATGTTTTAAAGTTGTTAATGATGATGCATGGTTGTGGAGCATGATTGTGGCATAGAAGATTAGGTCATACTAGCATGCATATTATTGATAAATTATTTAAGCTTGATGTGGTGAGAGGTCTTCCCTAACATAAGTATGATAAGGATCAAGTTTGCAGTGCACATAAAAAAGGTAAACACATTATAGTTTCATTCAAGCCCCTGAAAATTGTTTCCATTAAAAGGCCCCTTATATTATTACATATGAATTAATGCAGTCCTTTAAGATTGTGAAGTCATGGTGATAGTAAATATGTATTCATTATTATCAATGATATTCCACGTTTACCAGAGTGTTCTTCTTAAAAGATAAAACATATATTTTTAAAGTGTTTTTTCAGTACTGTCGGCAAGTACAGAACACTCAAGGACAACTAGTTCAGGTTGTAGGAAGTGATAATGGAGTTGAGTTCAATAGAAAATTCATTGAATTCTATGATCAAATGGAAATACCACACAACTTTTTAGCATCAAGGATTCTACAATAGAATGGGAAAGTTGAAAAAAAACATAGAACCTTGGAAGACATGGCGAGGACAACCATATGTGAAAATTATCTTCCAAAGTGCTTCTACGCTGAAGGTGTAAGCACTACTATTTATGTTCTCAATAGGTGGTAGGCAAGAATATCGTGAAGAAAATACGTTCTAAGCTCCTCAAAAGAAGGAAGGTGAAGATTTCATACTTCAAGCCATTTAGCTTACAAGTGCTTCATTCACGACAATGGAAAACAAAATCTTAAAAAATTTGATGCAAGAAATGATGAAGGTATCTCTATTAAATGCTCTCAACAAAGCAAACCATATAGAATATCCAACAAGAGAACCATGATGGTTAAAAAAAGCATTCATGTGGTCTATGATGGAAACAATGATGGGAGCATAAGCTTAAGTTCACTCCTAAAGCTTAAACACAGTAGATATGATGATGAAGAAGAGGAAAGAGAATCCAACAACGTAACAAATTAAAGTCTCCCTCAAGGTACCTTAAACACATATGAAGATACTTTCGGGGCCCCCAGAGTAGAGAACCCTAAGGATTCTAAAGTAAGGCTAGAAGTAATATAAGAAACAAGGTAAGAATTGAAGCAAGCACTAATTAGAATTGTTCAAGCTTATGAGTAAGGAATTTGATATGAGGATGGTGGTAGAGTTAAAGTCCTTCATTGTATTATAAATTAAGTAATCCCCAGATAACATGTTCGTCAACCTAGAAGTATGTTAACAGGGACTTAGTTGTTCGACACATGCCAAAATTCTAATGGCTTTAAGCTGTAAGCTTGAGTTCGATACAAGTGGTTAACCAATCCCTGAAAAGCTATATACAAGCATGATTGTATTATTGCTATATTTAACTAGAAGCCAGTGACAGCATGTTTAGCATTTGCTTATATACAGCATTCCAATAAGGTCTTAAGGTGTCTAACCTCAAGGTTATGAAAATAATGTTTAAATATCTTACTTGAACCAAGGACCTTGGTCTGTGGTACCCAAGAGGTGCTGACTTAGGACTTTTAGGGTACTCTGATGCTAACTATGCAAGTTAGAAAATTGATAGAAAAAGCACATCTGGTTTATGCCAATTCCTTGGATAGTCCCTTGTGTCATGGCATTCTAAGGAGTAGAATTTGATGGCTTTGCCTATTGTTGAGGTTAAATACATTGCTATTGGAGCATGCTGTGCTCAAACACTATGAATTCGCCAATAATTTTGGGACCTTAAATTAGACTAGAAGAAGATTCCTATCAAATGTGACAACCAGAATGCTATCAGCATCACCAAAAGTCTAATTTAGCACTCCAGGTCCATGCATATTGAACTAAGACATCATTTCTTTAGTTATGATGTGGAAGAAGGTGACATTTTTCAAGATTTTGCACCTGCCAATTTGTAATTATTACCTGAAATCTTTACAAAGCCTATTTACGAAAATCAATTCAGCTTTATTCAAATGGAATTGGGAGTACTTGACCACACAACACGAATTAAGGGGGAGCAATTACTGTTAATATTATTTATGGTAAAGAAAATGATTTTCATGGCACTTATCCTTAATAACCTTGATAATGTCAAGGCAATTGAAGTTGAGCCATTTCACACTAATTTGGACATGTTCTTATGTTGATAAGGACTCATTAATAGTCTTTGTTAATTAAGACCATTTTCTTGAAAAGTTGAAATTGAATTTTAAAAATTGATTTCAAATCTCTTGACAATTGGGTTAGAAAATCTTTTGAAAGTCTCTCAAGTGATTCCTTCTATTTTTCCCTAAAATATGCTACTGTAGCCTCTTGTATTACTCTACAGCTATTAACATTATGCTCATTGAAAACTGTCCTGACCTATCATGTCCCATCCTGTAGCCTTAGACACTAACTCTCTTTTCATCTCTTACTCAACCTGCTTCTAAGCTAATTTTTCTCTTCTTCCGACTTTCCAAAACCCTAACTAAGAAACCTCCTTCACTCGCTGTAGACTACCATCAACAAAGTAATAATCTCATCAAAGAAAAGAATGGGTGATACATCTTACTCTGTGTGTAAGAGACTCATGTAAAGCTCTTATTCACCAGCTCGAACTCCTTTAAAATGGCAAAAAAATTAAGGAACCAGCATAGATTGAGCTCAAACATGATGAAGTTCCGTAGGTAAAAGTTCCACCCTCTATTTCTACATATGTTCTGGGCATGCTCGATATATAGTCCAAGGAAGTTAGTGAAGATTATTTTGAGTAACTAGTGGATCAAAACATGATAGCTTATACCCATCTTAATTGGGAATTTTTCATGAATAAACCTGGTTTTTCATATGTTTTCGAGTGGACGAACTATACAGTAGTCTTTGATGTTAGAACTAAGGTTTCTCTAAATTTAGTAAAACTATTTTATGCAAACGTGAGGAAGCAAACACCTAGGGCCATGATTTACTATGCAACTTATGTTAAGGGTATAGATTTTATTTGTTGCTATCTTAGACCAAACATTCAATCTCAAGGTCGATCCTAGCAAGGTGTGCTGTTAATTATTATATAACTATGTGAATGCTTACTTTGAGAATTTTGTTAGATTTGAGATCCCATCTAACAATAAGAAACATGCCTTCTACACTTGGTTTTCTTTAAACCCAAACGTCACTATATCTAAGTGAGAAAAGTCCACCAAAGGGGGAACACTAAAAAAAAAATTGAGGTCTAGCAAGGGCCTTTGAATGGTTTAGTATATTATGATAGTTCATGATAAGAATTTCTCCAAAATCTGTCCTAAGTACACGGATGAGGTAAATGAAGCGCAAATGAATGCTCTTCTATCTTATGTGAATATGTTGACTAAGGTTCCTCTATTGGACGAAGAACGTATTGATATTGCGGACAATGTGATAACCAAAGAGAAGTTGGAAGCCTTGAAATTTTCTAAGTGCATTCTTACTCGTCAATGGCTACAGGAGGAGGAATACACCAAAAAGAACACTTCCTCCAACTCTACTAAAGTCTCTTCTAGCCAAGGATCACCAAATTTTTGCTTAATACTCTAAGCCTTGAAATTTATCAGCTGATTTCCATAGTTGAAAGATTTGAAACCTTTCTCAGTGAACAGAAGGTCAATCAATCTATGTGGATCTATGAGGTTCATTCCTTGAGATTTCTAAACCAGGGATTTTAGGTAGTGGCATATGAACTAATCAATAAAGCTGTTGAAGCCACTTTAAAAAAAGGACCCTGAAGCTATATTTGGCTATTTTCAAAGGCTGCAAAGCAAGTGGGCATAAAATAAGATCTCGAGGTAGGGGTAATGCATTGGTCTTTTCAAGGAATATTTTGTGTAAGCTTTTCTTAAGAAGACTAAGAAGGAGATTGAGGAAGAAGCTATAAGGAATGTGGAAGGAAAAAGGTAGTTGAAGAAAAGAAAAACTGTGAACGAAAAGCTAAGGAAACTAAGGCTATGGTTTTTTTGCCTTTAGCATCCTTTAAGTTTTTTATATTACTTTTTTTAACCTTAGCATTTTTAACTTAATTTTGACCACTCTGAGTTTCAATAGCTTATAATTTCAGAGATATTCGGGCCAGGGCTTAAAAAAATCATAATGGATGACCTTTTTGCCCTCATTTGATGTTATTTTTTGAACAATCATATTTTTTTGTCTTTTATTGGGATGAAATGATGGGAATTAGATGTACTTTTACCAAGTCTCTAACTAAAAAAACACTCTTTTACTCAAACTTATCCTTCTCTCCTCTTTTCTTTCTGCCCTTTTTGGCATTTTTTAGTTCGTTCAAGCAATTTTCAAAGTATGAAACCCCCAACCACTTACAGAAGGGGTAGTTAAGGTAATTCAATTATACTTATCTGCCATGCCATTGCCTCACCAAAGTTGGATCCCACATTAAATGTACCTCAATGATCAAGGGTGATGAAAGTTAAGTAGACAATATCGAGGTTAAAAAAATTAATGTCGAAAACATGAAAGGTGTTACATGCAGAAAAGCCCTAAGGCTATGGACAAAAGGCATTAGTGGCAGCTCAATAGATCTCCAAAGTCTTTAAAACTGAGTCAACTTCCCAAACCCTTTCAATTGAAAATCCAATTGAAGCCAAGCCTCTTCTTTTAGTTTTCCTAGATAACTGATTTTCCCCTCATCCTCTTTAAAAAAGAATTTTTTTAGTCCTTCTAAACAAATTCTCTTGTTTGTGCACTACTTTGCAAATAGGTTGTTTTGTGGCTTGTAAGCTTGAACAATGCCTTATATTTTTTCTTAGTCTAATACCACCTTTTGATGAAAGTCAAAGGGGGAGAAATTTGAAATTCTTACGAATAGGTGAAGTAGTAGTCTGAGCCTAGGGCATCCCTTTAAAGCAACAATTTAGCATCCCTCAAGGCAGTTATCTTGACATTAACTTATTTTGGGATCCAATGTCTACAGCATTGAAACCTTAATGTTTTGGTATATATGCTATATATATTATCTTAAGTACTCTTCTTGTGATACTTATTCATCTCAATACTTGCTTTCGATGCATTTAATTATAACTACTTATGCTTGTTTTTACATGGCAATTAATATAACCTACCTTTCAGTGTGCTTACATGCCTAATTACAAAACTATTTGGACGCTGAAAGGGACCAATTAAGTACATCTAATAGCGCAGTTTTTACTCATAATTGAGATTATTTTAGAGTTCTATTTGGATTTTGTTTAATTTTGCAGTAAATAATAATTTGATAAAATAGTGGAGGTAAAGAGGTGATCAAGTGCAAAATTGAGTCTTGGGGCCAGTTTCACCTTAGCCTAATCATATTGTGATCCATAAAAAAAGAAAAGAGGAAAGAAAATGCAAATCACATAGAAGCTTCCTTCATTATCTTGAATTGATATTTGCAACTTGATTGTTTGATTATCATGGATGATGATCAAAATTTGGAAAAATGGTTTGTTTAGGTGGTGGCGTGAAGAATTAATTCCGAATACATAGGGAAAATAATTTAGATGGTGGATAAGGTTAACAAATTGGAAGTTTGATGGAATTTCGAAAGTGGAATATTAGTGTGAGTAATAAGAAGTCTAATGTGATTTGGAAAGTAAAAGGGGCTACCTCCACTATAGCAAGATGGGGGCACTTGTAAATCATCAGTTTCCTCCCCCTCATAGTTGTAGGTTTAGTTTACTAGTTTTAGAAATTTTTATATGCTCAATTACTATCTCTGGTTGAAATTAAATACTATTTTTCGATCTAATTTTAATTATAGTTTCAAATTTCATGTCCCCTACAATTATTTCATTCAAAGTTTCAGTTTTCATTACTGCCTTGGGTTTATAGTGGATGTTGAATTTTCATGATTGAAACTCCTTGAAGATTTAAAATTTATTCGTTGGCTTCTAGCAATTATGGTAATCTCTTTTCTCTCTCTTGTCTCTTGATTAATTAGAATTTATTATTTACTTTGTAATCTTTATAATGTTTTTGATAATTGTTGTTCAATGTTTATTTAGTCTTCAAGTATTACAAGTGACAATCGTATTCTTGCAACTTACTATAACACCTTTTAGAAGCGTAACAAGTTTTTAGTGTCGTTGCCAGCAACTGTGGTTTGAATTTAGATTACTATTTTTCTTTTTATTTGTTTATCATGATTACTTCCTTTACTTCTATTAGTAGATTAGTCACATAAATTTTATTAGTAGATTATAATCTTACCATTCTATTTTCTTTTCCATAAAAATTGGAAACCCATAAAAATCAAAAAGCTTTGAAAAAAAAAGATGGCCATTTTCCACATCTATCAACATGAGCATGAATTGCTTTGGGGGTATTTTCACCACCTACATTATTTTATTGTTCAATGTGGTTATTGTGTAAGGAAGTGGAAAATTTTAAGTATGATTAATAAGGGGGCGAATGGTGAGACTGAAACCCTTTTCCAATATTTCGAGTTTATTTCTAAAATTGTTGATGAGGCTATGGACATGCTTGAGTGGGTAGCTAGGCATACTTATAAGTTCAAAAATATTACTGGTGCTTGTGGTATTTCCTTTCCTGATCCATGTGCCTTGCATGCTCGGTCATTTTATGAGGAAAATTTTATGACACCCTATTCTCCTCACACTTCCATTCCTCGACATTTTCCTCCTATGTGCGACTTGTGCTATGCTTTTGATCATAACTCAGACTATAGCCCCAATATGTTTAATTGAAAGCTAAAATTGATAATAACATAGAAATTGCATTTAATTCAGTGGAACATATGACAAGTAACATGTTTAATCAGTTTTTAAAATTGATTCAGAACCTAAAAAGTGTGGTGTATGACTAACCTTTGTGTAGGTTCTACAGTGGTTGAGGCCTATCTTATAGGTGACTTTGACTCTTCTTCCCTTTTGAGTCCTACAGTTCATGTTAACAATCATGTATGTGACTTAAAGGGAGAAAAAAAATTTCTTTAGCTACTTTTGCACCTATGTCCCTAGTTTGACTAACCCTAATCCCTCTTTCTCACAAGCTCCCTCAGTAGAGGCTAAGGAAAGTGTGAATTATAAGACTGAGTTTAGTTCTGATGAGCCAAATGCGCATCTAATTAGTTAGAGGAGATTGTTGTAGAGGTCTAACCCCTTTGTTTTCAGGCTATTCGCCTTGTATCTCCCATCTCTCTACAGTTAATCTCAGCCTTACTTGCTTGTTTGCTACCTTATCCTTCCCTTGAGTACTCCCTTGTTAATCCCATGGATGATTATGTAAAAACTAATTTGAATGATGATTTGGACGTTGTGGATATTGCGACGGAAAAACTTTAGGGGAGTGTGAGTAAGTTTGATGGGTCCATGAATAATTGTAGAGGGTATAATCCCTCCATTGACCCTTACTACTTTAACCTGGAGGACATGCCTTGGAGTATTATTCTACTAAACTTTTATCATTATTTTGCTAATTATTCCAAGGTCTTCAATACGCTTAAAAATTCACTGTGCATTATTGCTGTGTTCATATTTGTGTTCTCTTAACTATATTTTTCTAAGAGGTATGTGTAGGTAGATGATAAGCTTCTAGGAGCTCTGATTGCCTCTGCATTCAAGGGTTGAGTTTTAGATGAGGGATGGTTGATACTCCTCAAACCTCACTTAACATCCACTGAGAGAGGCATTTGGGGACAATCGGTACTCTCACTAATAACCTTGTTTCCACTCTCTTATATATGTTTGTATAATGAGTAGTGTCTTTATTTTCTTCTTCTTTTGATTTTGTGTCCTTGAGGCTCCTCCTTTTTCCCACAATGTGAACATCATGTGATTTTGGAGTAGGTAAGGGGGAAGCTATGCTTTAAAATTTTTTTAAAAGAAAACGAAAAGATTTTCAAAAGACCAAAAAGATTTTCTATATTATGTGATTCTAGGGAGTTGTACTATCTTGGTTGACTTTGACCCCTTCTAAGTTAATATTGGGTTATATAAAAGTATTATGTGCATAATAGAACTTTGTCCAAGGTGTGGCATTTCATGCCCTAGTTCTAACTTGGTCATTGCCTTATAATTCTAAGCCTAGTCCTTGTTTGTATATCACCATTGTCTTAGGTTTCAATGGTTGATCTCCTCACTTGTCTTTTCTTTTGTTTTTGATTTTATTTGGGCAAAAAAGGTCATAAAAAACTTTAGAACAAAGATAAGACAAACATCAAAATAAAAAGACTCTTATAGTTGGGAATGACAAGTATCCATTTGTGGCAATACTGCTACTAGGAAAGCTTGTATCCCATGTGAATAAGTCAATAAAGTAGTCAAGTGGGATTGATTCGGAACTTAGTTAACCCAGCTCCTAAGGTGATGATTCCCTTGCATACTAAGCACTGGGATTAATTCACTATTTGATGGATTGTGGGATGAAAAGTGAGTGTCATTAATGGAGATTAAGAGTTTTGATATGTGCATTGTGCTTGTGTATGATTGAATATTTGGGTTGCAAGGGTGATTGGTTACTCAAGTGTGCTTGTAAAAAATGGACCCTTGTTAGGGTCATAAAATTTGTACAATTTGAATTAAGCTTAAAATGAATTTAATGATACTCTTATTAATTATTTGATTTTGAAATTTATGTATCTGGTTGATTAATTAAAATTATTCATATATATGTAATTCCATCATAAGGAACCATAGAATAAATTTTGATGTAAGATTTGTTCATTACATGCTTAGAAGTTAGGTATAACCCTATTTAGCAAACAACTGTTAGTTATTAGTTACTAACTATTTGTGTTAGTTGTTAGCTGTTAGCTATTTTAATTAGCTATTTGCATTAGCTATTTGAGTAGGCTGTTTTTAGAAAAATTATTTGATAAAATTAGCTGTTTCTATAGAATGTATTTGATAAAATTTCATTTATGCCCATATATCTCATTTACTACTGATTCCTTTTTTTAATTAGTTGGTCACTTTTTTAGTTTTCCATATGAATTAAATTTACGTGACATGTACAAATTACTTTCACTCATATAGTCTCGTTTTATTACTAATTGTACCAAATAGGAATTACTAACTATTTGTGTTCATTGTACCTTTATATTGATTTATACATGACTTGATTTTTAATATAATGTTCCTTTCAGTCTAAATTAAAAGTTATTTGATGTTTAAGGCCAATAACACAACCTTGTTTTCTTGTTCACTTTGATAAATTTATATTTATTATTAGTTTAACTTTCTTTCAATATGAATTGATTTTTTTTTTTTTTGGATGGAGGGGATAAAGTAAGAATTCGAATTTGCATTACAATTGATATTACTATATAAAATTAGTAAGAATTAATGATTTTATCTTTTTATCAGACCTAAATAAAATTATGAAGGCATAGTTTACTGTGGATCACTATCTAATTTGAATTTGAAAGTCTAAGTTAAAACTTAGAAGAGATAGTGCAAAAGAATATATGAATTTTATTTATGTTATTTAATCAATGCATTTTAGTCTTCTATATTAAAAAACTAAACAACTAACTTGAGGCTATAAACTTTAATTTTTTGAAAAATCACTTTTTGGGGGTGAAAAAGCTGTTCTGAAAAGTCATTCACCAAACAACCCAAATTGTTGTTTGACTTAGTCAGACAGCCAAAATCACCCCAAAAGGCTATTTTTGAGTAAAAAGTCATCCCAAAAATCGTCTGCCAAACACCCCCTATGCATTAGTCATTCACCATAATATACTAATATGGAATGATTAAGATTGTCTATAATTTAATTAATCAATAATCATGCTAATCATTTGTTGAACAATTTTCAAAAATCAAGATTAACTTTATGGTTTTTGTGATATAACAACTTGTTATATTTGGGAGCTTAGAAACTAGATCGAAAATTATCTCAAATCAAGTAAAAACTAAAAGTATGTTTGTTGAAAGGGATGGTTGTAGGTCAATAATACCCGAAATGCTGAATGTCAATATCAAACTTGAACGAGTGGCCTTTGCCTTCTCAAAAGAAGAATGCAATAGCTAACACATTAAATGACGGCTGAAGAACCACTCTCCATACCATAAGACACCAAAAGCTGACGGAGCAATCATTAGAAAAGTGGATGAATGCCAAGACCCTTGAACTAGTTGGTAGCTATTACAGAGAAGCATTCAACTGAATATTTTGAAGCATTCAATGACTACATCTTCGGCATTCTCCACCGGTGTCATTGTCATTGCTTATAAATATAGATCTTATTGAGGAAAGAGAGTCACAACACAACAAAGAGCTTAATTCCTATCCTCAATGTTATTATACTCTAGAAAGGTTAACTTCAAAATATTTGTAATCTTTGTACACACATTTGAGATTCCGTGTGAAGCAAGAAGGTTATCAGAATGGTACTTGTAAACAAGAGGGTTAACTAAGAGCGTCATGCTCTGGAAGTAGGGGCTTAGAAGGAATCACTTCAAGAGAACTCTTGAAGGGTGTATTGTAGTCAAGGTCCCTAGGTGAACATTTCCAAATTATGCAAACTTTAGAGTAGATTCATACAAGTTCTTGAATCCAAAGGAAGGGAACTTAAATGGCGACATGGGCCAGTTGGAGGGTTGAACCTCATTAAAAATCAATGTGTGCTTTACTTTCTATTCTATTTTTACTTTTGCTCAACTTTCTTGATCTACAGTCTTAGTGTCCTTTCACTTTATTATTTGACTTCCTTAAGTTTGCTATATTTATTATTCTTTTTGCTTAAGTTTTCAATTGTAATTGTTTGTGATCACCTTATTCACTAACTCTAGGGTGTCTTACCTTACTTGGGACCAATATCTAGTCAAGTAAATTCTTTATTGCCAAAAGATTTTGAAGACTAAAACTTGGAAGAAAAACTAGGTAAGATAATGAACCAAAAAGCTTTAACCAAAGAAGGAACTACCGAGTTTGAATTTGATGAACACTTCAAGACAAGTGAAGGAGTGTTGTACGTAAAGTAAACCTTCATTTTGCAAGGAAAGATTCCTCATATTACTAGTTGTTTAACCATAAAACTTCTCAAAACCAGCTAAACCTATCATTAACTAAATGGGGAAGTGGTGAGAAGTTAAAAATCTATGAAATAAATAGGCACCATGATTGTCAATGTGTGGAGGCAAAGAATCTAATTAGAAAAAGAAAATTAAGGACCAAAAGAAAAATGTCCAAAAAAATGGTTAAATTTTAGCAAGGATTAAATTCCTTAAACTAGATCAAAGTATATTAAGAAATAAATTTGATCAACTCTCCTAGCAAGGAGCTTGGCACTATAGAAGGGACCTAAAACTGACCTTAAGACATCTTGGATATAAGGTAACTCCTAAAAATGTGTGATTTTGTAAGAGGTACGTAGGTCAACTGTGCCATTGAGGTTGAGGCCTACTTCACCTAAAAATCAATTGGAGTAATAGGGGAAAATGGTTTAGGTAGCTCCTACCAATGAGCTTAAATTTATATTGTAAGAGGATCCATTGGGAAACTTGGCCCAATAACCCTCAATTTTAGCCATATATGATCGAGCTTATTTTAAGGAAAATGAGAAAGGATTTTACTCCGTGCAATCTTTAATGAGAGGTAAGTATCTTAGAGGATCAGAATACTAACAAAACAAACTCTATCTGACCAATGGAAGTATTCTAGTATAAGACCTCTGAGATCTCTAATCCATACATAAAAAAGCTATGATTATGGTCTAAGATAAGTGATGTAAGCACTTCTAAGCTTATGCATTCATTTATGGTCCACTCCTGCCCTACCATTTCTTCCTTCTCTAACTTGAGCATTAGAGGTTGTTTAAAGGTGAAAACTCTATCTCTTTTTTTAAAAAGTTCTTTCAGGAACGAGAGCATGCAAAATACTCCTGAGGTTCACAACAATAACTTTGATAGGATTCTCTACCCTATGCTTGATTTATATCAAATTGTATGTTTTCCTTCAATAAACTTAGCAACTCAACATGGAAGATGTAACTTAGAATAAAGGAAATACTCCACCATCTAATGGGGAGGCCTCCATTGAAGTCAATTCTAGCCAGGATGTTCAAGTCTTAGTCCTTAAAGTCATGAAGCAAAGTCCAGAACATATTGTCCAACCCAGCCAGTCCAAACTTTGTTATTTGATGTAGTAAGCAGCATGTCCCTTTTGGGAAGTAACTTTGTTCATTTGCTTACTTACTTGCAGTTAATAAATGAAGCACTAGTCTAGCTCAGCAAAGCCAGCCAGAACAGCCATAAACTACTCAGATTTTAGTCTGGTCAAGCACTATTTTAAAGACTTAATTTTTGACTCCTTGTAGCAGCTAGCTTAGGCGCGTTTAAGGCATAAAAAGTGTCTAAAATATTATCAAGAAAGGCCCTAGAATAGCAAAGTTAGATTAGCCAGCATCAGCTATATATTAGCCACCACAAAGCTAAAGGAAACACCCATTGACCCAATGGACACCTAGCTGCTGTACTTGCTGACTGCCCAGGCTAATCACCTAATCAGTAGCTACAAATGCCTCCTGAAGGCCATCATTACCAATACTTGGATGCTATTAAGGCCTGACACCTTAATAATGAAGATTAGCAAAGGAATTAGGTGTCAAGGATCAGACAAAGCTGCTATTGTTACGTTGTTTTGGTTTAAACCTACTTGCTGTTTTTAGTTTGTTTCTGTTTTTATTTTAGCTGTTGAGGGAGTGTATGGTTGAGTATAAAAGTAGCATTTTTAGTTGCATGTAATTGGTGGTTGAATATATGAAGTTGTGTATAGCTCCTTTTTCCTCTCAAACTCTCTCTAGCTATCATGTAAAGTGGCCATTACAAGTGGTGTTCTAGTGAGTCTTCATTGTTGGTCTGGTGGTGTCAATGTATCCAGATTGACACTAAGGGCCATAAATTTGTCTTGGTGGTGTGCCTATGTCCAAGCCAAGTTTAGATTATCTTGATGCCTAAAGTTATGTCACTGTTCTAGTTCAATTTCATTCCAGTTCAGTGCATTGCATTTAAGTTAGCTTTCTCTGTCAGGTTGTGTGCTTCCAATTTGCTTGTTATCTTGCTTATTCTACATTATATTTGGTATCAGATCTTAGGCTACTCTCCTAACCAAAACACATCCCTTAAGCCTAAACACACAGCCTACAAAGAACCCTTTTCCAGAATAGGCAATATGAGTGGCAGCATGTCACTAGAGGAGAAGTTTGAGGCTTTGATGAAGAACCATGAATATCTTGAGAAATAGAATGAGTATCTCAAGAAATAATTGGGAGAATCTATCAAGACCAAGAGGAGGACCTTACATTCAGAATCCCTTAGCTCTTCTAAGCAGTCACATGAGGAAAAGGTTGATAGTCAAGGCAACCCCTTTGCTTACTCTAGTGAAAGTGATTCTGAACCAAGGCAAAGGGGAGGCAGAAGGCACCATCACAAGTAATCTAGCCTTGACATCAAGATTGAGATCCCAGAGTTTGAAGGAAGGCTAGATCCTAATGAGTTTCTTGACTGGTTGCATATAGTTGAGAGGGTCTTTGATTATAAAGACATCCCTAAAGATGAAAAGGTCAAGCTCGTGGCATTCAGGTCGAGGAAGTATGCATCACTCTGGTGAACCAATCTATGTGCCAAGCGAGCCACCAAGAGGAAGAGTAAGATCACAATGTGGACTAAAATGAAGTCAAAGCTCATGAAAGGTTCTTACCCCCCTCTTACCTTCAAGACAACTATTCTCAATTACATAGTTTGACCTAAGGAAATTTGTCTATTGAGGAATATACTCGAGATTTTGAAAAACTCTTGATTAAATGTGATTTACAAGAACCAGAAAATTAGACCACAGTAAGGTATCTTAGTGGACCTGACCCTAGGTACTCATATGTGGTTGAACTGCAATAGTACACCACTTCTGAGGATGTATGTGTGTTGGCTTATAGAGTTGAGCAACAGAAGAACCCAAGGTAGTCAAGAGAAAACCACCTAAGCCCTTTCCCAGAAACCAAACTTTTAACAAGGGAAGCCCATAACTAACCCTTAAGCCTACAGGAAGCTCTACTCATATTGCTCTAAAGACCCCAACTCCACAAAATAAACCCCCACCTAATCCTGCTATCCCCAAAAGATATCTTAAATGCCATGGCTTGTGACACATTACCTCTAAATGTCCCAATAGAAGGGTCATTATCCTGGTTGAGTACCAAGATTCCCAGGAGGAAGAAGTGGAGGATGAGAGGGAAATTTGCTTGATAAAGGAGCAAGAGGGAGAGGAGGTACTTGCTGAGCCTAATGCAGGAGAAATGCTGGTTATAAAGGGGGCCCTTAATGTTCAGAGAAACACTAAGGATGAGTAGAGGGAGGATATATTCCACGGTAGATGTGCACGTTAGGGTAAGGTTTGCTCACTGATAATTGACAGTGAGAGCTATTCTAATATGGCTTCTTCAACTTTGATTGAAAAGCTGGGCTTACAAACATCAGTTTATCCACACCCTTACTGCATCCAATTGCTGAATCAAGGTAAGGGCTTACAGGTCAATTCCAGATGTTTAGTTTCATTTTCAGTTGAGTGACATAATCCCCATGGATGTATGTCACGTATTATTGGGGAGACCTTGGCTGTATGATAGAAGAATGATTTATGATGGCTACTAGAACACCTACTCTTTTGTAAAGAATGGGAAAAGGATCACTCTGACCCCCTTAGCACCTCATCAAATGCCCAAAACCAAACCCTCAAAACCCATGAAACTAATGAAAAGCTATTAAGCATTATAGAGGCTGCCCTCAAAGCCTTACAGCATGAATTCAGGCCTTTCAGGGGCTAGATTCTCCAAACCCGTTCTAGCCAAGAAGAGACCCCAAACATCCCACCCCCAGCCAAACCCATTCTGGACTAGTACCCCCTATGTATTTCCAGAAGAGATTCCCCCTAGCCTCCTACCTAAAAGATCAATTCAGCATTGATTTGGTTTTGATCTTAGTTTTGGATTTTGGATTTGGTTTTGGATTTGAACGTTCATTCAAAATATCTACGAGCTTGTGATTGATTTTGAAATGCATTTGTGATTGATAAGCATGTTTTGAGATACATGTTATGTGTTTATGGCTAGTCTATGAACTTTTGAAAAAGTTGCTTGATGTATGTGCCAATTATGGTTATAGGTGGGCCGTTAGGTTGCTTAACAAATTTTGCTTTCTCTTGGACTCTAGTGAGGACAATGAGTCCAAAGGACATGATTGGTATGCGACAATCATGGTTAGTTTAGTGAATAAACTAATAGCAGAGTTTGTTTAGGGACTTAAATGAAAACGAGAGTCCTTGAATCGCACCTGGTATGGGACAAGTACGACTAAGCCACTCTAATTGCCCATTCCATGACATAAATATGTTTGTGTGTGTTTGTGATATTTGTAAATTAGATATGAAAGGTATGAGTTTATTTTGATTCTTGAAGCATATGCATGTTGTCTTATCGTCCTCTATATGTTATAGGACATGTTCTGTTTATATGTCATAAGATACGTGTACTGTGTGATTATGTGTTACCTGATTAATGTGCAAAGTGTAACAACGGGGAATGTATTCATTGGGCTCAAGGAGCTCATGACCTCACCATTTTTCAGGTTTGGAAGCAAAAAGAGATCATAAAGGCATTAAGAAAGCTAGCCAGTTGTGATATACTTTTGAAGAGCCTAGTTGGGAATGCAAGTCTCGTTGTATGTTTATGCTATAATTATGTTTAGTAAATACAGTTTTGAAAGTATTTTTGTTTTGCATATATGTAAGAACATTATGAATATGGTTTAAGTATGTATGTAACGCATGTTTTAGAATTACCCTCCCAAACCTTAGTTAGGTTTTGTTATGAGCTTCCACTGCGCTTGTTCATAAAAAGGTTAATTAAGGTTAAGAAGTTTAGAAAGCCTTGTGGGTATTCTTAATCGAACATCCACGGCGGTAACGCGTCTACCCCATTCGGGTGGGGCGTTACATTAGGCATAACTAAACATAAGCAAGAATTACCTTCCAAGTTTTGAATGAGTTTTTATGCATGTGAATGGAAGAGTTGAAGTATGATTTCATTTCTAAGGTTAATAGAAAAATTTAAGTTTGAACAGTCAATAATTGCTAAAATTAAACATAACTTTCTTCAATTAAGGTTTTGTCTTAGAATTATAAAGGAAAAATTTTACGCGAGGTAGACAAACCTTCCAACTATTGATTGAAGCTTTGGTGTGAATTAGTTAGTACATGCAACTTAAAGGGGCTTGGGCTAATAATCATTAGTTGGAGGGTGATTATTTGTGGGAGATACTTAGTTTCAAAGTGATTAGAAGAAGGGATAAATAAGGTTCTTGGGACGAGAAACTAGAAGTTTATATAATGGAGAATTTAATTATTTAGGCGTAGCCATAGCCAATTAAATTAAGAAGAATATAAATGATAATGAGTAATATCAGGAGCAAGTTAACTTCAAATTTTACTTGTGAATAATGATAACAGAAAATACCTCTTAAACAAAATTACAAGTAGAACTTCACTTAAAACTTTCACAGTAATGACCTTGTAGCCTATCATTTGGTATAATAATTGAATGAGACAATTACATTAATTTTACCTGTTTGACTTAATCACTTTATGCTTTAGTAATGACGGAGATGGGGATAGAGCGGATATTAGAAGTTCATGAAAGGAATGAGGGAAAAGTAATCACTTGAACGAAATAATGATAATAATGATGATGAGGATGATGATACTAATAATGACAACAATGTTAAAATAAATAAATAAATAAAAATCCCATTCGTCCTACATTTGTATACTGCAATTATATAGCTAGAATTATGAAAACAAAAATCATGTAAATTATTAACAATGTTAGAGTCTGTTTAAATTAGAATACAAAGTCACTGCCACCGATTCCTTCATCAGTTCATAAGGGAGAAAACGGAACAAGGTACACATTGCAACAAAATCAATTTTTTGTTGCAATTTATTTGTGGCAATTTAAAAATTGTCACAAAGCTATAGAAAATTTGAACCAATTGTACCAAAACACAAATTGCTGCAAAAATATGGATTTATTGTGACAAAATACAAAGCTACCACAAAATATATATTTATTGTAGCAAATAAAAGTGCTATCGAACTCACTTAAGAAAGTTCACTTTCGAAAGGAAACAAAGTAATTAATAAGCATCATCAGGCAGGATAACTATAAAATATCTTCAAAAAAAAGGAGTAAACTCTAAATGTCATGCAGAAACACACTTCCAACTGCCCCCCTCCTCGGCAACTCACCTAATCCCGAAAAATGAATGTTCATTGTGCCTGTAAATTCTGGTTGGCGAGCAACCGAGTGAACTTTACATGTGAAAATCTCCTCTTCTCATGTGCCCCCTTTCCGCATAACTGGGTATTATGTGTTCTAATGGTGCTAACTTTGCATTCCCCCCACCTATGTATTTCTAGGGTTGGAATGTAATTGGAGTCCAGCTTGAAGTTTCCTTTCCATTTGTACAAGGTCGATCATCAATCATTGATTTCTTAGTCGCTCGATTTAGCTACCAAACTTCTCTTTCTTTGTTGAATTGATGGTAAATTGAATTCCACATGCTATTGTCATTACTGTTTTACAATTCGATGAACTAAATTGTACTTTGAGGTCATATGCTTTCCCAGTTTAGTCCACTGTATTCATATTCATTATCACTTGCTATATTGTTATACCTCTCCATCATTTAGAGTTATTATTTTCTCATTAGAAACGCTAGCTAATGCTTTTGAAGTAATAGAGGGTTGTTATTTTCTCTCTTTATATTATAGTTTACATTAGATAATGCAAAATCTTTATTTTGTAATTTTTGGCTCTTTAAATAACTTGTTGTTGACTACGGTTAAGGTATTTGGTTTAGTTCCTTTTTTTCATCCTATAAATAGTATCAGGTTCACTAACCTAAGGCCTATATATTTATAATTTCATTTAGCCTAGTGTTTCTAGGCACATCACAAGAAGAATAATGTCTGAAAAAAGCATAAACTAATTGCTTTTAGGGTTCACCCTGCACTAATTATAATGATGTAATTAAAAATGAACCGTCGAAAATGAGACAAATAGGAAACTGACACTATTTCTTTAACTCTGCCTATACTAGATCCATATATAATTCACTTCAGTTGATCTTTAAAGTACCTATTATTTTATATACTATAAAGCAAGAGAACAACCTAGATGTCTTCACTAAGTTGCCTATGACGATTTTAATGGAGATAAGAAATTTATTTTAGCTCTTCCATACCATACTGGATGCTAAATATAGTCCTCACTATTATTATCTTTCTGGTTTTTTTCCCAAAAGAAAGAGCTTACCTACACCCTAGCAAGGTATATACAATTGTTAATAAATATCAATCCATTAGTGTGTAAACTTCTAAGGTTGAATGTAACGAAGGTTATCAGTTTGTACCATGGGATATTGAATTCGATTCCGCAAAAGTAAGCATAGCAGTATTTTTGCTTCATGAATATGTTTTTCAATAGTTTGCTTCTGCTACCCTAATTCACATTATGTGCTTTTACTTATGTTTTTGGAAATTGTTTGTTGTGCTTATTGATTGTGTATGGCCCTTCAAGGCCCGAATGTATTTATGGAAAAAAAAAGAACTATTGATCACCCCATCCACATAAAGGGAATTTGGGGTCATGTTTAACTTTTATGCACAGGGAGATTAGTTTTTGTTCTATAACTATTGCAAGCTAGTTGAATAGCTACACAATCACTCCAATAGGTGTTGGGATTATATAGCAACTATTGCTTTACTTTGAAACTCTTGGTAGCTATTTTTACTAGAAAATCATATGCATGTGGTCACGTGTTGGATAGTAAGCAATGTATCAGACTTTCAACAACTATATTTACCTCATTTATGCTATTTTTTATTTTTTAAAAAAAGAAAAAGACCTCTCTGAAGTTTCATGACACTAGAATGCAACAATTTTGACCTTGGACTTCATGTGTTGGATGGTGAGGATTGTATCAATAGTTACACTATGAGATTTTTGTTTTGACTAGGTGTATTTCTCCATTTATTCCACTATCTCATTTCTTCTATGACAATTGTGACACTTCTTTTTTCTTTTTATCATTGATATCATAGGATCAAAATATTCAAGGATCAAACTTTACTCATTGGAAAAATCAATGGAAATTTTTTTTAAATGCCCAAGTGTCTCCCTAGATTGTCAGACGTACCCATAGCCTCCCTAAACTTTTTGGTGGAGCAAGGTCAATTAAGATCTTCGGTATTTCACAGCCACCCCTACTTTGTTTACCATAAAGTATTGGTGTCTTTAACTACACACACTTAAAAGTCATAACTAGTTCCTACATTACTAAGAACATATGAAATGCTAGTAAGCAACAAAGCTGTGTGCTTAACGATGACTGAGCTATACCCCCCCTCAAAAAAATAGTGGACCACCTTTTGTTTACCGTACATCTTCAATAAGTTGTATAGTTTGGATCCTCTAAATTTATCATCAGCATCTATTTTCAACCCAGCTTTCATCACCTACAATTGAACCTTTTTTAGTCCTACAATTTATCTTTGGTCATTTATGATAAGTTCCCGAATCCTACTTGGATATATTTATGATAGTTTCATGAATCATTTTATATCCAAAACCTATGTAATCTAAGAGAACTATTTTATTTGTCAGCTCAACACAAAATTTTCCTTTTCACCCCATTTTTTAGTTTGTTTTTGGGAGGGGGATGTGAATTTCCTAGCTTCCTACATTAAGTGTTGGTTCTTAAGACACCTGCATGTGTAATGGGCTACACCAAGAGGAATATTTGTCATGGTTGACTGCTATTGTGACACACGATGGAGCATTTCCAAGTTTGCAGTAGTCGCCAGTGAGTAGGTTGTTTGTGCACGAGCTACCTGTATTGAAAATAGTTGAAACCTTTTTCTTTTCTAGATTTGACCTTTCTTCATTCGGGATTCTTACCCTTTTTCTTTGCTAGCACTTCAGACATGAATGAAGGAAGTGGATAAGGATGACTGCTCTCTTACACTACACATTGTAAATAGTTGGAACCTTTTTATTCTACCTCATTGGAATAATGAATGACTTCAACTTCAGCTTGGTGTCATTCCAACAAGGGAGATCACCCCATTCACCCTCACACTTTAAAAAAAAAAAAAAAAGTGAATACTTCCAGTTCTTTAGCTTAGGCTTCCATTTGATGCCTGACATAAACCCCTTTCTCATTAGTGAATGAACAACATTCATTCTTCTTTGCTTCACCTAGAACCTTCTGTAAGGTGTGTGCCTGTGCAAAGGCCCATCCAATATAAGTCAGGCCCCTTAGCTAATAGGTGTCGATGAAGGAGCATATGCTACACCGGGATGTTGGCACTCTTTGGGTGATGGCTAAGCTATACCCCTCATAGGTTTCATGGATCACCTTGCGTAAAGTGAAGCAAAGTGCATAGTGCAAACAATAATGCAATTAGGGTACGATTCTTTAACAGTAGCGTTTGCGTTAGGATGACAAAGGACTAGCCTAGGGGGAAAGAGTACTTTATCTCAAGATTGCTCTAGTCGAGCTTATTCATCACCTTCAGGTTGGTGAAATGCAACCCCAAACCATCATTTAAATTGGATCAAATGGAGACACCAGTGAAAGACACATTGACCGCTATAACCTCCCCCACCCAATCCTCACTAGAACTCAACATGTCAAGCTCATCTCATTAGAGACATGGCCTGAGGAGCCCACATTCTACTCCTTCTAGATAGAAAACTGCAGCGGAAGGCTTGATGATCGAAGGCACTACCGCTATCCCAAATAGGACAAGGCTAATAGAGACTACTCATTACTGCCAACTCACAATCATAAACACAAGAAACCAATTAATCTTGAAACTCTTGTTCACAATCACAATATCTATTAAACTAAAACACTCCAAGACTAAAGTCCATAATAGTTCAACTTCAATACAATTAACTTAATCATACCATTTGCTAACTCGTACTCCACACTACACATGTATATTGAATATAAATCCAACTTAACCCTGAGGTTGATGCCAACGTTCGTGCTATGCTGAATCCACTGTAAGCATCTGATGACTTCCACAAGGGCTTGCTAAATGCAGAAACATGTGATACTTTATCACCTAAAATGGAAAACATGAAAACAATTTGAAAATGTGAGCTAAAACTCAGTACATGTATTCCTGTATTGTGAAATGAGCGTAGAAACACTGCTAATAGGTACCCGCCTTTGCAATTCATTTAGTTCGCAATAACAATGAAAATGAAAGTAATGTAAGAGTGGATTGCTTATTATTATCTGGATATGAACCCTTTGCAATGATATAATCTATACATTGGTGTACACCTATCAATCCGATCAAGACTTGGCCTGAAGCCGCATGGGTAAATGATAGGCTGACGCCCTATAGATGATAACTGATGGGGTCACAAGTTAAATGGCAAATCACGGTATAAGCTGATTCATTGATAAACTCATTAAGAGTTGTAACTTGGTAAACATATTATGCTTTTTGAAGATGCAGGCAATGGACGTACCTTGAGTCTTTAAAAATATCATCTGACTTGATAAATGTCATCTGTTTTATAAATTTCATCTGACTTGATAAAGATGTTCTGACTTGATAACACTTACGCATAATGGGGAACGATAACTAGGCCTCGACTCTGTTTCATAAATATCATTGCAGCTATGTGTAGTCAGTAAAAATATATGTAATGGCAATTGAGTAATTAAATGGTATACATAACTTGGGTATTTCAATATAAATTCAAAACTGAATTAATGAAAGTAATTGAATTGCGATGTAAAGTAAATGAAAGTAAAATAGACCACAATAAGATAAATGAGATTACAAAGGAAAAGGCCCTGATGGTGACAAATGAGAGAGTGGTTTTGGCCTTTTCTAAGATAGGTTGCTGATACGGGTTTAAGGCTCGCTGACGTATAGCTTGGTTCAAGATAACAACGAGTACACTAAATTGGCTTGATAAATACATTTGACATATTCTGAATTGAGTGAGTAACAGAGGTTTGAGGCCAAGAGATATATCTTGGTTCAAAATAGCATAAACTGCAGTAACTTGGTCTGATAAATATAGTTTCTGAGTCAAAAATTCTCCCTACTTCCCATATTTCATTCACAAGACCATTCAATACAGTTTTTCACCCCAAATAGATTATTGATCTCAATGAAACTATTAAACTCTCCAAACTTGGTACTTTCTTTGTAATCTGCATCAGTGATTCAAAAGTCATAACTAAGCTCCCAAAACGCATATTTTTCTTCTTTTCTCTCATAAATTGAGTTGAAAATCCCAATAAAATCTATGAACATTTATTTCCCCCTTAAATAACCTTACTTGACCCAAAATACACAAAATGAGTGCATGATCAATCTCAGTCAATCTTTATTATTGCTCTTTACATAATTACTTAAAATGCTTCTAAAAATCACCAAACTCAAAATACTCAATCAAAATTCATAAAACATTACACAAAATTTGAAAATAATATGAAAAATATACAGTAAAATTTTCAAAATTTTCCTCCAAGTATATGCTGCACAGAAATTGCAATAACAGTCCCATTTGCACCAAAACAGGTTAGTTTAATTCAAAAATTCATAACTTTCACCGTTGACCTAAAATGGAGACATAAAACCTCAATATGGAAAGTTTAAGAAGTCCTAAAAAATTTGTATTTGTAATACAAAACATGATTTCCACAATAAGGTTCCCAAAATGGGGCTAGAACACAAGTGTGTCAGTTTTGGTCTAACCTGCACAGTTCTCGTAAAACGACTATAACTTTGTCCACAGAACTTAGATTAAGGCAATTGAAAAGGCATCTGAAATCTAACACACTAAAATATCTATCCATCAAAAACAATAATTTTTAAGTGGGCCCATCATTACCAGTTTAATCTCAAAGTCACCCCTATTTTCTGTCATTTTCAGCCCTCACCGTTTTTGCTTTCTCCTCTTTTTTTCACATAAATCCTCACATGAAATCATTCTAAATCACCAAAAACATCATCATAATTATCAATAAGACTAAACATTACAAAATCATATATAAAACAATACAAATCCATCACTTGACTTAAGCTAATTTGATCATGAAAAACCCTAACCTTAACATGCTTCAAGCCCAACTCCACCATGATTAATATCCCCAAAATCAATAAAATTTGTATGATAACATTTATTTTGATCATGAAAACATAAATCATAACTAGAACAATCATCATAGCTAAAAATACATCAAGATAGAGTTAGAGTTTTTACTCACTTTGAGCTTGGATGCTAGAGGATGGAGGTGGTGTTTGATGTTGGAGGAGAGAGTAAGAAGATGAAGGCTAAACTTTCGTTGGTGGTAAATGACTTGGATGTTTATCTTTGATACTTGGCTAATATTTAAGCCTCCAAAAATATCTTTTTGCTGATTAAAGTTAGGAACAAATGATAGCAATTAACTTAATTTAATTGCACCAAACTTTTCGACCAAAATTTGAGCCCAATGGAATTGAGCTATAATTTGGGCCCAATGAATTGGGCCAAAACAAATGAATTCGGGCCCAAGTTTTTGCGTAGCTAAAACTTAAAATTTTGTGATGTTATGAAAAAAATTTTAACGCTCAATCATAATTATCGAGACCTCCTATCGATTTACCTGAAATTTAATCAATCAATAAAACTTGAATTTCCAATCAATGAAACTTAAATTACAAAGTGGGACCTAAATGAAATATCCCTCAAATGGGATGCTTAAATACGATAAATGAAAGCGGAAAATTTTGATAATATAAGGTAATTCGGTAAATATATGAATTGAGTGTAATTGAATTAATAAACATGATTTGATTAAACCAATAACCAGGAGTGATTAAATCAATAAATATAGTTAATTAAACGAATCAACATGATTAATTAAATCTATAAATATAATTTAAATAAATAAATATGGGTTAGGGTCGGATTAGTATGAAGAAGAAGAAGAAGAAGAAGAAGAAGAAGAATGACCTTCGAAGAGGCCCTCGACCATAAGCTCAGCAACTGTCCTCGAGAGCATGGTTTGCTTAACTTTAGCTGTACTGCATTCTTTAAAATCATGTATACGGTTGACAATAATGTAGATTCCCCCATAGATAAACAACATCTTCTTTAATGCTTAAAATAGTAGGGGTAGAGAACTGCTTACAACTAGACCACTAGTTGTCGGGTGCCACATAGATAGGGATGGCATAAGGGATGGTCTGAGGTTCCTTAGTTTTGTTCTTGTGAGGACAATGCGCAATGACCCCGTCTTGATCTTGGCTAAGAGACTAGGGAATACAAGGTGATGTCCCTTCGTAATGAGAGCAAGTGATTTCCCTTAAGAGGGTTTACTCAATGAGGGACCGAGGATGGCATGATTTATTCCAATGTATAAGGAACAAAAGGGGGAAGAACGTTCGTACCTATATTAAATACATGTTTAAAGACATTGTTATTAACGCCTGGCGGGTTTGAAGATCAATGAAAACGGTTGAAGATGACTTTGAGTATTCTAACTATAAGATCAAGGCTTCAACCTAACAATTGGTAGAGCTTCTCTCTCTAGAATTTTTCTCTCTTTAAATTAATAGTAATGCATGATGGATAATGCTCCTTTGCCCCCCTCATATAAAGATTAGGCGAGCGAAATGAACCCCTGTGCTACAGAAAGCAAAGGGCCTATTGGGTACGTTACACGTGGTAGGATGAGAATGATCCCTGAGGAACCCTAGTTGAGAAGGGTTACATGAAGCATGTTGCCACAAGGTAGTTTGCTACACCTTTAACCCCCAAGGGACTAACATATTCTAAGCATAGCCCCTAGGCTGTTCACTATACCTTTAGCCCCAAGTCACCAAGGTCCTCTAAGCATGACCCTTAGCCCATTTGCTACACCTTAAACCCCCAGGGTGCTAGGGTCCTCTAACCCCAGCCCCTAGGCCATCTACTACACCTTTAGTCATCCTTTAACTGCGGCCCTTAGGTCGTCCACTGCACTTTAGCCCCAAGTGGCCAAGTCCCTCTAAGCATGGCCTTTAGGCTACTCGTTACACATCTAGTTTAGAGGGGTTAACAACCTCTAGGCCCTAGGAAGTCCACTATACCTTTAGGCCCCAATGGACTAAGGTCCTCTACACATGACCCCTAGGCTATCCACTACACTTTTAGTTGCGAGCGGCTAAGGTCCTTTAAGTATGGCCCTCAGGCCGTCCACTAACCTTCAGCCCCTGAAGGGCTAACATCGTCTAAGCATAGCCTCTAAACCATTCGTTACACCTTTAGTTTGAAGGGGCTAAGCATGTCCCTCAGGCCGTCTGCTATACCTTTAACCCCCAAGGGGCTGAGGTCCTCTAAGTGTAGTTCCTAGACTATCCACTACACCGTTAGCCACCAAGGGGCTACAGTCCTCCAAGCATGGCCCTTGAGTAGGCCACTATATCTTTAGCCTAAGAAGCTAAGCCCTTCTAAGTGCGGCTCCTCGACCGTCTACTACACCTTTTACCCCCAAGGGGCTAAGGTCCTCTAAGTATGGCCCCTAGGCTATTTGTTACACCTTCAAGCCCCAAGTGTTATGGTTCTCTAAGTATGGTCATCAGGTTATTGCTACACCTTTAGCCCTTAAGTGGTTAAGGTCCTCTGAGCGTAATCCTAGGACGCCCGTTACACCTTTCGCCCCTAAGGGGCTCAGGTGCCCTAAGAGTGGTTGTATGTCATTCGCTATGCTTGTGGCCCCTGAGTGGGCTGAGAACCCTTAAGAATGGTGCCTAATGACATTATGTGTCTAGTAAATATACGAAAAAGCTGAAAGCAGAGCAAGTAAATGTGGTTCAATGGAATCCCTTCCATGAAATTTACTCTGAAGCATATACATGGCAATGCAAAAAAAAAGAAAAATAAAAACATATGAAGAAGAGGATAGACAATATGATAGACAATCAAAGCCTGGGTTGTCCGTGACAGGGAACCTCTAGCGCCACCATCTATACATGCAACCACTGCATCCACGCAACGCTCTCGTCAAGTGGAGCGAACACTAACACTACCACCGAGGGCTAGCAAAAACATGCCAGGTATGTCATGTAAAAGTCAAACCAAGCCTCAAACCAGTACCATTTGAAGTTCCCTAGGGTCGACCTTAGTGCCTTGGTCACAATCCTTAGAGGACGCCTTGCTCCAAGGTGTCATTTATCACCATGACGTAAAACATCGCCTGCACTATCTGTAGGACCTCAACCTCTTTGGTTATCTCCTCCATATCCTCCTTAATGAAGAACAAGAAAATCATTTAGAAATCAAAAGGTAGTGGTCATAGAGGGAGAGGGGGCACACTCTCACCTAGCTTCCTAAAGTTAAAATTGTCCCATACATGAATAGCCATCTTTGAGGTGTTGTGCCAATAGGGGAAAACCATGATGCTAGATTGTACATTCTCTGAAGAAAAGAAGGGGGCTAAAGTGATGATTCACCTCGCCCCTTGGGTCAATTTATACCAAGGTCTTGGCTCCTCAAAAAGGAGGACTGACATTGAATGATAAGGGCAATACAAAATCGAACAGTAACAAATGACTTTGGAATACAAACCATCTACACTGGGGAGAGCGCCAACTGCTGGGAAAGCAGAAAACTGTATTGAACTTATTGGCTTGGTTGTGTTATTTTGATGAAAACCGAAAACATGATTATGCATATACTTAAATGAATTGATATGTTTAAAGTATCTTTGAAATGTGTCTAATATATATAATGGACATTTTATATGTTATGAATATGAAAGCTATACATTTCAATGTATTCGACCATGTGATACATACATCTTGCCTTATCAGATCCACTTTGATAAGCATAGTTTTTATTTGAGTTAAAGTTTTTGAGTAATTCTTTGAGTGTTCTTTCAGTAGGTTTTATTAAAGTCAATTAATCTGAGTTTGGTGTGGTATCTTATAACCAGAGCTTGCTTGTTGCATATACATGGTGTTATTACATATATGTTCTTAAAATATCATGATTATAAGTTTATCAAATTCATTCAAAGTTAGATATTTAAAGTCCTTTGAATGCTTATTTGATAGACTTGAATGAAAGCAAAATTGCATTTTGAGTGCCTTGTTATGTCAATGTATATGAGCATATAAAGTATCTTAGTTACCAAGTTATACATATTGTATGATCTTGGGTTTACTTCTATCAAAGTTGGATAACTGACTTTGGAATACTTGTTCAATTAAGCTAACTCCGGGATTCTTGTTTGTTATATTTCATAATCCTTATGAGTGGTTTTTACCTAGCTACTATACTAAGATACTATCTTAATCTTTGTATTTGAAATGCTTGTCTTTAATAATTGATTTTGATATGATTTTCAAATTGCTTCCTAGAGCATGATGGGCCTTATTAGGAAATATTTTGTCAATATCTTTGGAGATCTCATGATATTATTTGGTAATTATTGTTGTCCAATTTTTCCAAGGATTACACGCTGCTAAAATGATCCAAAGTTTCCATGCTATATTTATGGAAAGTATCTTCAGAATATAATAATGTATGATTATCTTGATTAATATTGATGAATATTCTGAGATTGGCATTAATATTATTTGATGATACTCGCCTGAGTGAGAAAAGCAACAATCAAGCAATGATCTCATCAATATTTATTTATAGAGGTTGCATATCTTAAATCTAGTTAAGGTCTTTAAAATAGACATTGGTATCATAATCCGAATATTTAGGACATTGTCTAATGTGTTCCAATGGATACAAGATTTAGTATAATGATATGATTGAAGATCAATTGCCAAATGAAGATTTCCAATGATAAAATTGAGATTTCCTCCAAGAGATATTTTTCGAAGTTTCAAGGCTGGAGCCAATGTCTTTAAAATCTGGATAGTGCCGAATCTACCAAGTTTGAAGAGTTGGCAAGTGTATTTTAATCGTCCTACGAGGGTTAAGAGTACGTAAAGAGGAAGTGAAGCAAGAAGAAAAACACAAGACTTGATCATACTATGATATATCATTTCAGTTATGCTAATACTCTTAATTGTACTCTCTTGTGAGAATTAAATCTGTGTAAGGGTAACTTATAACAAGTTGGTGAACTTACTTGGGTAGCTAAGTATTGAGTGAAATAATATTTAGTGAGTAACTTAAGGTACCTAGTTAAATGGTAGATCTAGGAGAGTACCTCTAATTTATGCATTATAATCATATTCAAAGTCTTTTATTACTAACATGTTTTATAATGACTTTCATATATCTGCTTTCAAAGTGCTTTGAAGTTTCATTTAATTTTAATTTTCTATCAATCACCTCATTCACCCTCTAGAGTGATATATTTTTAGCTTTGGGACATTCAAAACTACCCAAGATTAAGAAGCATGTCTAGTCCACATTCCACCTGTGGTAGTTTTTCCAAAGACGTATAGGTAAAACATGAGGGGTAAATGAATCAAGAAAATCCTAGTAATAGCTCCACAAAGGCCACATCAGTAGAAGGCCCCCTCCCTCTTTTACAGGTTTGCAGGGGAGATGACCCAAGCACCAACACTCAAGCATACAAGGCTCCTTGAGGCTCTACAATCTAAGCCCTAGAGCTCCTTCGTCTCCCGAAATTACTATTATACCCTCACCAAAGTCCACAATAAATAGTCAATCAATCAATTCAAAAAGAGGGCATCAAATTACTATACACACAATCCCAGATTCTGACAGGACGTACTATCAGAACAATATTTCCAAGCACCATAAAGATCCAAGCCATACTCAAAAATTAAGTGTTTATTATTTCTATTGTGCCCATTCCATTGCCCTCTTCAGGAATCTAACATGAACATCAGAGAGGCATTCCTTAAGCACACACCCCAAGGATTACACTTTTTGGTGGCAAAGAGGCGAAAAGAGATATGGACTGGAAGACCACTAGCACACAAACCCACTTTCTTTCCACCTCAACAACAAAGACCTTGTGCAAAAATAAGACACACATATATATATATATATATATATATATATATATATATATATATATATATATATATATATATATATATATATATATATATATATATATATATATACATAATATATATATATATATATATATATATATATATATATATATATATATATATATATATATATATATATATATATATATATATATATATATATATATATATATATATATATATATATATATATATATATATATATGTTTTCGGAATTTTTGGGGCTACTGAGGATGACGTGAGATGAGAGAGCAGGCTTATGTGATGGCATGCACAGATTAGCTGATGGTTCTCTCCTTGAGTGCTGAGCGTGATGGCACGCGCGGATTAGCTAATGGTCCTCTCCTTGAGTGCTAAACCTGCAGAAAAGGCACTCTTGGGTTGTGGTCTGGGGAACACCTCTCCGAAGGTCAATTCAAAGGAGGGTCCTAGTAGAAGACAAAGCAATAAAAACGAGAGTGTATATAAAATAGGAAAATATGCTAGAGAGCCAATCCCCTTTTTCGAGGTAGGTAGGTAGGTAGGCATTTATAGCCCCTGTAGCGAAGGGTCAAATGGCAATTTCACTTTGGGGTGCTCTTAATCGGCTGTCAATTAGTTTGCTCCCTTGGGCCCCTGAATAAGGCCCCAAAGATCCCGTCGAGGCCTGCTGTACCTGACTGAGCTTGGTTCATAATCAGGTATGCTTGGGCCCACCCAGGACAACATATTTTTTGGATCATTCAGCCCCTCTCATTTTGCCTGTACGTTGGCCCGAGTATATAGTCAGGCGAAATGTGGAGTGCACCAATGTGACAAAGGTCGGCGAGCCTCAGGAACTAGCTCACTCTCGGTCGGTCCCCCCCATCTCGAATGGGTCGTCGGCCCGACGCTTGTTTGAACTTTTGAAATAGCCTAGTTCTTGAGGTTGGACGGTGGCATGGGAAATCACCCGCTTTTAGGGTATAAAATGGGGCTGTTTAGAACTGCCTTTCATGCTTAGTGTGCAAACTTCACTTCCACAAAAGGCATTCCAAGATAGGGTTCCCTTGCTCACTGAAGACGGATGAGATGGCCATGTACATCTTAGAGAACTTCGAGTGGTACCATAGGGAGGTAGTTTTTCCTCCCTTACGCCTACCATCTGATTACGAGGACTTGTGCCGGAATTTTGACCTTGCTGCGGCTGAGGAGGTCATTCGAAACTTCGGCCTTCTCAAGATACCCCAGGTTGTGTTCCTTGTGATGCTGTGAAGTTGGGCATTCTGCACGGGCGGCTGATTAGCATAATAGAGTTAGCCCTCAATGAGTTGCGATGGAGCATCTTCCATTCATGTGTGGGATGTAACAGGAGCCGCATCTTGTAGGCCCGCCGTCCAGAGATAGACATTGACTAGGAGGACGAGGAGAACTCAGGGTCTGGCGATGCGTCCCCCCTCCTTAGTGATGACGGCAAAGGGCAGAGTTTGGGCTTATCGCGGCCTTCATTATGCTTATTCCCTTGCCTTCATCTTATCTTTTTTTTTCTTTTGTACTCCTCGAACTTTAATAATAAGGCGCTGATTTTTTCTTTATGACTTCACTTTCGAGTACACGTCTCTTTCTGCTTGATTTGGCCTGCGAGCCGTGCAATGGGAGCGCGGGTCCATCAGCCGGCCTCTGAGATTAGATGTAATATTCTCAGCTCGACAGGCTGTGTTGTAGGACCCTTAGCCGCTTTTGAAGGTAGAGGCATAGCGACCGTCCTCTAGGCGGAGCCGTAAGGCCCTTGACTCATTAGAGGTTGGGTGCTAGCGTCTGGCCCATGGGCTAGAGGACCAGCAACCCTCTATGGGGGGCTCTAGTGGCCCAAAGGAGATCATGAGTGTTCTGGTGCCACATGGTAGGGCGTGAGTGGCTCTCTAGTCCTGTAACAGCCTTGGAGGGCGTGTCGCCCCTTCCTTCCCTTCCTGCCCCTATAAAGATAGGGTTGGATTCGCTATGGGAGGTCACTTGATCACGCTTCAAAAACCCTCTTAGAGAGAGAAGGAGGATTTCTAGAAAGAGAGGCTCTGCCGTTTTCTTCATCATGGTTTTTCTCCCTTTTTGTAGCATTGAGGAGATGGCTGATCACGTTAGGGAAACTTTTAAGTGGCATCTGAGGGCAACCTCATGCCCTCCTCAACCATTTCCAAATGATTATTGGGACCTCCGTTTGAGCTTCACTCTTTCAGATGCGGAGGACGCGGTACGCGACTTCTATATTCCCGAAATCGTCTAAGCCACTTTCGATGCTATGGTGGTCAATAACACCGTGAGGTTATTTGTCATGAGCAGGGACATAGCCGGGGCCTTAAAGTCGGTCCTCAAGGGTTTGCGATGGATTATTTTCGAATCCTGGCAGAGGATCAACAAGCATGCCCTTTTGGGGGCACAGCTCCCCGGACAGGCCAATCCTGGGGTAGAACTTGGGCCAGCGAATGATCAAGAAGAGAGCTCGGGTTTGAGTGATGCTCCTCCTCCTTCTAGTGACGATGAATAGTCATAGGCTTTAGCGTTAGCTTGCTTTTTTGCTTCGCTCCTTTCTTTTGTAAGGTTGGCTTGTACTTTCTTATTATGGTAATGAAAAGCTGTCCCTCTACGTAGGTGCTTGATTTCTTTACGAATGTTTTCACGCTCTTCTTCCTATAACATTCTCATACAGCTGTAGCAACCAACCTCTAGGCCTGTTGAACCCTTTGCCTCTTATAGGGGCTAGAGATGTAGTGCTTGACCTTTGGGCCGTGTTTGAGGTCATAGCGACTAGCCTTAGGGTCTTCTTGTTGGGCCCTCGGCATTTCTGGGGCGCAAACTTGTGGCGGTCACTCATGGGCTATGCACGGGCCGTGAGCCCCTTTTAGGGTTTAGAGATGTTCGAGGTAGGTTTTTAGTATTTAGGCACCACATGGCTTAGGCGGATTGGTACCTCAATTCTGTAACTACATCGAGGGCGTGTTGTCCTTTACTTTGCCCGCTACCTTCTATAAAAATGGAGTTGAACATCTCGTAAAAGATCACTTAATCACGCTCCCTAGTCTTTTGGAGAGAGAGAAAAATTAGTTTTGTAGAGAAAGGGAATCTCAGTTCTTTCCCATACCATGGTGTTTCCTGACTTCCATAGCACCAAGCAGGCAGCCGGCTACATTAAGAGAACTTTCAGATGGCATTGGAGGGGTGCCTTACGCCATCCTCGCCCACTTCCCGATAACTATCACTATCTTTGCCCCCACTTCGACCTTGACATAGCCGAGGAGTCTGCCCGAGAATTTTGCATTCTCGAGATGACTCAAGCCGCCTTCTACGTCATGGAAGTCAACGATGCTTTGGAGCTGGGAGTCATGAGTAGGGAGCTAGTCGAGCATTTGAAGGCGTCTCTTGAGGGCCAATCCAGGAGTAAGGCCCGAATCGGCGACTGGTCAAGAGGAGAATTTGGAGTCGAGTGACGCCCCACCCCCTTCTAGTGACAAAGAGAAGGCATAGGTTTCTCTAGTAGTTGACTTATTTCGTTTTGTCCTTTCTCTTTGTAAGGTTGTCTTGTGGTTACCTATAATGGAAAATGAGAAGTTGTCCCATTTTATAGGGACTTGGTTTCCTCTTTAATGTTCTCACATTCTTCTTCATGTAATATTCCCACACAGGTGTAGCAAATGGCCCCTAGGCCATGCTATACGACCATCAGCCCCTTCTGGGGGGGCTAGGGGTATAGCGACTAGCCTTAGACTATACTTGAAGGGCTGCTAACCTCCTTTGAAGGCTAGGGATGTGATGACTAGCCCTGAGGTCATGCTTGTGAACCCTTAGCCCTCATTGGGGCTAAAAGCATAGCGACCGGCCCCTAGACCGTTCTTGAGGGCCGCTAGTCCCATTAGGGCTAAAGGTATAGCGACCGGTCCTGAGGTCATGCTTAAAGGCCCTTAGCCCCCATTAGCGCTTAAGGCATAGCGACTGGCCTTGAGGCCATGCAGTAGCTCTCTTTGAGCTATAGGCATAATGGGCAATTCCTAGGTCGAGCAATCGACCCCTTAGTCTTTAAGTGATTACGTGGGCTTGCATGCCACGGGTTGGGGGCTGAGTAGTGTTCTGTCTCGTCGAATGTCTCGGGGGATGCCCTTCCCCCCTTCTTCCCCTTCTTCACCTATATAAGCGAAGTTTGGTTCCTTGGGGAAGATCATTTCAACATGCTCTCAAAACCCTTTTAGAGAGAGAAGTACTTTTTGGAGAGAGAAGCCTTTTTTTGGAGAGAGAAGCTCTGCCTCTCCCCTGATTCTCGTTCAAACGTACCATAGCATCTTCAATCTTTCCCTTTGAATCTATTCGTATGTATCTTCAACCTCGCCTTTAACACTATCTTCAATTCCTTTATCTTTTAGAGGTATGCTCTTCCATGCCTCCCTTGAGGGTTGTTACCATATAATACTGTATGATTATGTTGTCTTTATGTTCATCGAGTGGGAGTGTTCCTGTGAGGTTAGCTGGCCCCCAAGTGGAGGGCCGCCACCCTCAGTTCCCAAGCCTCCCAGCCTTGATTAATGATCGGGTGGTTGTGCATGTTCCTCCAAAGAATCAATTTAGGGAGTCTAAGAAAATCCCTTATGATGTTTCGTTATGCGATTCCAACACCCCCTCCTGGTCTAGTTGCAAGTACTCCTCTACTCCTAGCATCCTTAGCATTGAGGAGAAGGTTGTCTATCCATAGGAAATTGAGGTAGCTGTTTCCCATATGACTGACGTCCAGAAACGCAGACTCGCGAAGATAAAGACTACCGCCTGGTTGAAAACTCTCGACGAGCTGAAGGCCGAAGGGTACACTAAAGGTAACTCTCAATCTATCTCACGTTCTCCTAGGGCGAGCGTAAACACTGAACACACTAGCACTAGTTCCTGCATAAGGGGAGAAGGGAGCAGTTCGTCCAGCTCTCATTCATCAGCCTCCCATTCCCGGGGAGCCCATGCTCAGAAAGAGCTGATCCCTGAAGTAGTCGTAGAAGGGATAGTCTTTCCAAGGGCCCCTGAGTGTTTGAACCCTCGAGATAGGCCGAGTACTCAGTTTCCTAGCCCCAGGGTCGTGAGCACCCTGAAGAGGCCGGCGGTAGAGAAGAAGTACCTGCTCCCCGCTGGATGTAAGTTCATTATTCCATACCCGGACACCGCTGTAAATGAGCTGTCCCCGAAGTGTATAGCAACTTATTAAGCCACCTTCTCCTACGACGTAAGGTTTCCACCCCACCCGGTCATCATAGAAATCTTGAACAAGTATGAGCTGGCGCTTGCACAGATTGTACCTATATCCTGGCACAGCATATGTTCTTTTATCATGACGTGCGAGTTCTGTAGGTTAACCTGCACGGGCCTTGCTTTCGGCTAAGTCTGTACGGTTCAAAGGGCTCCCAGCGAGACCAGGCAACTTAGGCGGTATTGCTTCAACAATAAGAAGGGCTACATGACGGCTATTGAGAAGAAGTCTAAAGTAAAAAACTGGAAGTATGACTTCCTCTTTGTGCGCTGCGAGGCAGGTTGGGGGATCTCCCAGATTAGGACAACGGGAAGCCCATCCACAATCCCTTTGGGGAGCAAACTGCAGAGGAAATAAGGACAACCCACTACTTCTAATATTATGTGCCGGAGGACGACCGTCTGAGGCCGATTCCCTCTTTCGTAGCTAGGGTATTGGAGACAAGGAAAGAGCCTGAGCGTAATGGGAGCAAGTTGAGTTATAGGGAACCTTTCAACTAGCTTCTCAAGCTATCGTATTTTGAGAATGACTTTTTCCTTGCCACTACTGGCCTCCTCATACGTAAAAATTATTCTGAGGGTATTTAATATTCTTCTTTTATGGTGTTTTTTTCCATTGGCTCTGACCTAACTTTCTTTTGTCTTGTGCAGAAGAAGCACGGGAGATGCTTTCACCCTTCGAGACTGGCAGGCTGCGAAGGAGGAAATAGCGGCCAAGAATGAAAGACATCTCGAGGAGGAAAGACGCCGCCACATTCAGGCCTAGGCGAGGAACGTTTGTAATAGTTGCTTATCCTCTCCCATTATTTGGGGCATTTGTGTCTAACTTTCCCACTTATTGCGCAGGTGCCTACGGTGCTGCTGCGCCGGGGGAAAGCACCGACCATGGCTGGGGACTCCGGTCGATCGCGCGTCATTGATACTAACACCCCAGAGATGTGAGGTCTCTCAGTCTGAGCCATTAGAGGCCGAAAAGTTTGAGGGGTCCGTCCGTCAAGAGGAGCTTGCCACCCTTTGAGGGCATCCCCACCCCCTACTCGAGATATCTCTTCGCCAGCGGCCAATTTCCTAGAGGCCGACCCCTCCGCCAAAAGGGAGCTAGTAGAAAAACTTGCCCTATCCTGGGGGTTGGCGCCTGCGACGTCATCAAGCCAGCCCAAACTTCCTGAGGACCACCTGGCGGTGTCTGAGGTACGAAGGATTACTTTTCTCACCACTTCCTTTTTGTCTTTTCATTTTACGGTCTGATGCTAGCTTTCGTGATTCCTTTAGGGTTTTGCTGGGCCCCTTCTCTTTCTGACATGGAGGAGAAGGTCCAACAGCTGCAGAAGGACCGGCACAGGCTGAACATTCAACAGTAAAATATAAGCACCACTGGGAGAAGCTAAAGAAGGAGAAAGAGACTTGGGAGAAGGAGAGGGAGAATTGAGCCAAGGAGAAGGCAGATCTGACTTCCCATCCTGAAGAGGCCCATGTTCAGTTGAACAACCCTGAGAGGGTCCTTACAGAAAAGACGGCCAAAGCGAAAGCTGTCGGGGTCACGCAAGGCCAAGAGGAGCGGTCGAACTTCTTCCGTGAACTCCTCGGCCTGCTGCCGCCCCAAGAGTTTCACAGGGAGGGTTTCCTCGAAGCTTGGGTTCGTTATGTTGAGCACCATCGCCGAGCCGCCCAAGCCGATTAAGATCCCTATGAGGTCGTCTTCCCATATGACTTTTCAGACAACGATAAACCTGACCAACCGAGTAACACGGCGCCTATCGAAGGTGACAGCGAAGGGGACAGTGATGAAGATCCTGACATCTGAACCTACTCAAGCCCTCCACTCTTCTCCTCCATCATCCTTGATGCGTTTTCTTTTCCTTTATTAGTGAATGTACTCCTTTAGAAGTTAATGAAAATTTTTGACAATTTGCAAGAAAATCTTCAGCTTTGTCACTTGGTTTCTTCACCTGTTGTTTCACTTGTCCTTATTCGCATGCCTTTTCAATTACTAGTGCTTGGTAGGATTGTGGTCCCTAAGCGAAACGACCAGTAGGTGAGGAAGTTGTTGTATTATAGGACCATGAGCCCCTCTTGAGGATTAAGGGTGTAGCGACCGGCCCTAAAGCCATGCGCGAGGACCCTTAGCCCCCATTGGGATTAAAGGTATAGCAACCGGCCCTAAGGTCATACTTGAGGACCCTTAGCTCACATTGGGGGCAAAGGCATAGTGACCGGCACTGAGACCATGCTTAAGAACCCTTAGCCCCCGTTGGGGCTAAAGGCATAGCAACTAGCCTTGAGGCCGTACTTGAGGACCCTTAGCCCCATTGGGGCTAAAGGCATAGCGACCGGCCCTGAGGCCATGCTTGAGGATCATTAGCCCCCCGTTGGGGCTAAAGGTATAGGAGATCTAGATGGACCCGAAATTGCTGTTGTATTTATTGCATGAAGAACACAATTACATTGGCATTGCGCTTGGATGGGAAAAGAGCATGGTGATAGTATTTTTGCAGATTACCATTATGCTAGGTCCTCAGGATAGGAGTGCCCCTGGGAGTCTCTAGGCAATATGTACCCAGCCGTATTAGAACTATAACCTGGTACGAGCCTTCCCAGTTTACCGTGAGTTTACCGTGCTCTCCCGTGCGTGCCACAGCTTCTGTGTAACGAAGGACAAAATCTTCAACACTGATGGGGTGGGGTTTGACGATGTAGTTACAGAGCCGTGCGATACAGATTCTATGAAGCACCCCTCGAAAAAGGGCATCTCCTCAGACAGAACTTCTCAAAGGGCTGCGTTGTTCAGTTCTTCTTGGAACGTGGTAAGGCGATGGGTGTGAAGTGCGACTTCGACCGATAGCATGGCCTCCGACCAGTATGCCAACAGAAACAGCGTTTCCCTTGTCGCTGTTTTTTCAATCGTATGGATTGACCACAGGATACCATGTAATTCCTCTGCCCATTTACCCTTTGCCTCATCGAGTTTCTTCTGCAAGCCGTGCTAGATAACCTTGTCTGCAGCCTCAGTCTGGCTATTTGTCAGAGGATGAGCAATGTCGGTGAGCCGAGCTTGACACCCTAGGGTGCTAAGGTAATTAGTGACTTTGGTTGTATTGAATGGATGTCCGTTATCAAAAATAATTATTCGGGGGATGTCAAAGCGGGCGATGATATTCTTCCACATAAACTTTCGAACCGCGGTCGTTGTAATAGAGGCAATTGCTTCAGCTTCTATCCACTTGGTGAAGCACTCTAATGCAACAAAAAGTTACTTACATTGACCTATGGCTTTGGGGAAAGGCCAGAGTATGTCCATGCCCCAAGTAGCAAATGGTAAGGGGGTGATAATGGATGTCAGGGGTGTGGTAGGCCGTCGTTGGACAGGGGCGAACTTCTGACACTTATCGCAGGTGCAAACCAAGTTTATAGCGTCCTCTCGCAGAGAGGGCCAGTAATAGTCGGTCCGTATCACCGTAACCGCTAGGGCGCGACCCCCTATGTGCGAACTGTACACCCTTTCGTATAACTCCTCCAGTACATTCTTCCCCATCTCTGGAGTCACACAACGTAGAAGCGGCCAAGCATAAGACCGCTTGTACAAGATTGCGTCATACAGTATGAACCAATTTGCTTGCCTTTTTACGTGGTCGGCCTCCTTGGAGCCTAGGGGTAGCGTGCCATCAGTCAAGTACATACGTATGGGGTCCATCCATATTGAGCTCCTGTCTAGCCAAAGTACTTTATGAGGGTCAATACTTTGCTCTATCAAAGTCTCCCATTGAATGCGTTTTGGCTTCCCGTCTTCGGAGGAACTGGCCAGTTTGGACAGTGCATCGGCCTGCCTATTGTCCGACAGCGGTATGTAGGTTATGGAGAAATACTTTAGTAGTTTTGTTGCTTCCCGTACCCGTCAAACGTATGCCACCATGGTATCATCCTTGACCTCATACTTCCCATTGAGTTAGCTAACCACGAGCTGGGAGGTCGAAAAAGGCTTAGACTGAGTCTGTCCTTGCGATATGGATTAACTCCACTCCTGCTATCAAGGCTTTATACTCAGCTTTATTGTTTGATGGCCTAAACATGAATTTCTAGGCATGTTCATACCGCTCTCCCTGGACACTTTCGGTAATTAGGTCAACACCACTTCCATCTTTGGTGGACGAGCCGTCCACATAGAGATTCCAAGAAGGGGGGATGAGCCATTGTCCATAGGTGTGTTAGCGCTTTCTGCCAAGAAGTCTGCCAGGGCCTGGGCCTCAATGGCACGCTGTGCGTCGAAGACGAGGTTGTGCTGGGACGACTCTACTGCCCATTTCAAGAGTCATCCAGAAGAATCTAGCCTTTGGAAGACATTTTTTGGGGGCTGGTCATTGACGACGGTCACTTTATATGCCTCGAAGTAAGGCCGCAACTTCCGGCTGGCCATCGCCAACACGTAGGCAAACTTCTCAATGAGAAGGTGATTTGCCTCTGCCCCTGCTAATGCATGACTCACATTATAAACTAGGATCTGCTCCTTGGCTCGTTCCACTATCATAACCGCACTTATAGCCTGTTCCGAGACAACTAAGTAGAGTAAAAGCGTCTCCCCTAGGAGGGGACTTGCGATCTTGGGTAGATGAGTCAGATAGGTTTCGAGTGCCTGAAAGGCCTCGTCAGCTTCCTCGTCCCATACGAAATTGCTATGCCTCCTGAGGATGCTGAAGAAGGGTTGGCATTTGCTGGTAGATTGGGACATGAAACACCCAGGGTCGTGATACACTGAATTAGCCGCTGGACTTCCTTAATGTTACGCGACGGCTTCATGTCCAGCACAGCTTGGATTTTATCCAGATTGGCCTCTATCCCTCGGCTGCTGATCACGAATCTAAGGAATTTGCCTGATCGGACTCCAAACACACTTCTTCGGGTTGAGTTTCGTGTCGAACGCTTGAAGAATATTGAACGTCTTCTGCAGATCCTGGTTATGCTCAGTGTCGCGCATTCTCTTTACTATCATGTCATCTACGTAAACCTCCATGGTCCGACCAATGAGAAGCTAGAATAATTTGTTCACCAGCCGTTGATACGTGGCCCCTGCATTCTTCAACCCAAAGGCCATTACCATATAGTAATGCAGGCCTCGATCAGTTACAAACGCAGTCTTCTCTTGATCTTCGGGGCATAGGGGTATCTGATGGTACCCTGAGAAGGCATCTATAAAACTTAACTAAGTAGGGCATGGCTAGCCGCTGCATCCACGAGCTTGTCGATTTTTCGGAGGGGTTAGCTATCCTACGTGCATGCTTTATTCAAGTCAGTAAAATCCATACACATCCTCCAGGTCTATTAGGTTTCTTCATGAGGACTACATTCGAGATTGACTCGGGGCATTGGCACTCTCAAACGAAGCCTTCTTCCAGTAGTTTTTGGACCTCCGCAATGGCCGCCACGGCCCTCTCAGGACCCATGTGGCGCTTCTTCTGAACCACTAGTTTTGGGGTCAATTCTGGGCATTCCTCGGGGCCGAAGGCGAAAATGTCTCGGTACTCCTACAGGAGTTTGACCAAGGAGTGTTGAGTAGAGGCCTCCACCTCTCGACAAGCAACACCGTGCGCTCAAGGCGCTCCTCGTCCAGTAGAATCTCTTTAATGCCATCCACGGCCTCTAGACGTAGCCACTCGAGCTCGGCCGGGGCCACCAGGGTCTCGGCAGGAGGTGGAGGTGTGGTTTGTGGCTTCTTGTCTGATGGTGGAGGTCCTACGGGTCCACGCTTGGTCGTTTTTTCCACCAGCGATCGTATACTTGCTAGGTAGCATTCTCGGGCCGTCTGCTGGTCTCCTTGTAACATGCCAACGCTGCCATCGTCCACGTCATACTGAAGTTAAAATAGGTACGAGGCGATGACAGCCTTTACCTTATGCAGGGTAGGCCTTCCCAAGATGACATTGTAAGCCGAAGGGACGTTCACCACCAGGAAATCTACCTCGAGGTTCCTTGCCATGGTCTTCTCACCAAAGCACAATAATAGACGGATAACCCCTGTGGGGTTTACTTCTTGTCCCCCAAAGCCCAAAATAGGATGCACAAGGGGTACAATTTCCCTCCCTTGGTACGTAAGTTTCTTCAAGCAATCCCATGTGACAATGTCTACTAAGCTCCCGGTGTTAATAAGAATCCTCCATACAATAGTAATGGCCACTTTCATCTCCACCACTAATGGGTCACTGTGTTGGAGGTAAAGTATGGGCCTTCCCCCCTCGAATACCATTGTAGGCACTGTAACTCGACTCCCCTGCTCGGCCATAAGAACCTGCTGGGCTCCTCGAAGTTGAGCTTCCCAGCGGACTGAGAGATGACTTCTGCATATCCACCAGCAATGGTGGCTACAATTTATGTGGAACGCTCTTTGTCTCAACGTTCAGGCCGCGTAGGCTCGTGTTCTTTTCGAAGGAAGCACGGTCCCCTCTTCAACAAGCAATCGATCTGTCCCTTATCGGCCAGCTCATGAAGGGCCTTCCCTAACTCCTGGCACTTCGTAGTTGTGTGTCCATTCTTCTCATGAAATTCATAATACTTCTAGACATTGTGGGGTTTCGATTCCGAAGTCATCGGGGGTTGTCTTTTCAACATGAGGTGCTCCCTTACCTCCATGAGGATGCTCTTAGGATCCGCGGTGAAACAGGGGTCGACGACCTTGAGCCTAGACCTCCTTTCTCCGCACCCCATGTTTCTATTAACCTGGGCCTTATCCTTCTTGGGGGTGTTCGTACTTTCCACGCAAATCTCCGTGGCCCGGATAAACTCAGCAGCCTTCCTCAGTGCCTCCGCTAACGTGGTTTCCTTTTGCTCAGCTAAAGAGAACTTGAATCGGCAGCTCTTTAGGTTGTTCAGAAATAATGTGCATGCCACCCCATCTTCCTAGTCGGGAATCAAGACCGCCTCCTGGTGGAAGCGCTTAACAAAATCTACTAGGGACTCCTGCAAGCCCTGCTTAATCTTAGGTAGGTAGATGCTGGTTCGCCTCTTTTTACAGCTGGCGATGAATTGGATAACAAATCTATTAGTTAGGTCTTGGAATGAAGAGATGCTTCCCGGTGCTAGGCCTTTGAACCATGACTGTGCTGCCCCTTTCAGGGTAGCAGGGAAATATCGACAGCATGCCGTGTTGTCCACATCCTAGATGTACATTTGTGCCTTGTACACCCCCAGGTGCTCTTCTAGATCTGTGGTCCTATCGTATAGGTCTACAGTAGGCATCTTCACCTTCTCGTAGCGCAGGGCATCGATGACCCCTGCGCTAAATGGGGTAGAAAAAGAGGTGGCCCCAGTCCAAGTGATCGTACCAGAAACGTTAATGGGAGTCTCCAGGCACCTCTCTACTTCCACCACCGATGTACTCCTTCGGGCGAAACCGACCCTTGGGGATCTAAACGGAGTTCGGTCATCCCGTTGAGACTGCTAACCGCGCCTGTCTCTAGGGGGACTGCGGGTGTGTTCTTAGTGGGGGCGACGCTCAGGGTCCGTCACTATCCTGAAGCTTCCGTCAAGGTATCAAGGTTTGCTCTTGCCGTCTGGGTAAGCGGCCTCTCTCATTCGATCACTGTGGCGATGCGATGCCACGGGGGCGTCCCTATGGGAGGGCTCACAACCCGTGGTAGGCATGTAATCGAAGTAAGGAAGGGGTCTTGCGGAATTCGCGGCTTCCACCGCCTTCTTCACTTGTTCAAACACTTGCGACATGATGGTGTCAGTCATGGTGGACATGAAGTTCTTAAGGGTGTCCACTACGACGTACACCTCTCGTTCGGGCTGGTGTGGACTGATCGAGCGGGGAGTTCGCCCTGGAACTTTTTGAGGCATCCTGTGCCACGGGATGTGCCGAGGCTTCAGTTGTGGGTGCCTCTCTATGGACCTGTGGTCGTGTAGTTTCGCTGACTACTATAGTTTACTGTTCTATACCCACAGATGGTGTCAAATCTGTTTTACGAATTTCCGAGTTTGCCGAGGATGACGTGGGATGAGAGAGCGGGCTTATGTGATGACATAGACGGATTAGCTGATGGCCGCTCCTCGAGTGCTGAACGTGATCGCACGCGCGGATTAGCTGATGGTCCTCTCCTTGAGTGCTAAACCTGCAGAAAAGGCAACCCCAACTGTGGTCTAAGGAATGCCTCTCTAATGATCAAGTTCAAGGAGGGTCCCGGCAGAAGACAAAGTAATAAAAAAATGAGTGTACGTAAAATCAAAAATACACTAGAGAGCCAATCCCCCCATTTGAAGAAGGTATGTGGGCATTTGCAGCCCCTGTAGCGAAGGATAAAATGGTAATTTCACTCTGGGAGCACAATTAACGGGTTGTTAATTAGTTTACCACCTTAAGCCCCCGAAGAAGACCCCAAGGATCCCATTGGGCCAGCTGTGCCCGACTGGGCTTGGCCCATGACCAGGAATGCGTGGAACCACCAAGGAAATCATATTTTCTGGATCCATATAAATATATATGTACATGTGTGTGTGTGTGTGTGTGTGTGTATATATATATCTATGTATGTATGTATATATATACGTATGTATGTATGTATCTATATATATACATATATATATATATATATATATATATATATGT